>JAQQZY010000020.1:15224829-15238276 GCA_030068375.1 Ostorhinchus rueppellii | reverse complement strand
CATCCATCCATCCATCTTCATCCGCTTATCCGGGGCCGGGTCGCGGGGGCAACAGTCTAAGCAGGGATGCCCAGACAGATAAAGTAAGTCACACTAAATTTGTAGTTATGCTGCTTTATGGAACTCAGGGGACGGACCATGTCTTCTGCATAAAGTAATGATGTAGGTACGGTGAAAGGTAAAGAAAGAAGATGAGATGGTCTTCTAAAACGCTCAAGCTTTGCATATAACCCACTGTTTGTGTTGGGCAGATGAGTAGAAGTCCACCTCCTTTAATCACGAACAAACATAACAAACAAACATGCTTGATGTACTGATGTTCACTTCATTCGACCACCCTCCTTCATTTTCTCATATTTCATTTAACACTAAGGATCTGATGTAATTTCACTCCAATTTGTGCTAAATTCACATTCATTTCTCATTATCATCTTCATTCATTGACCTCATAAAGTTAGACTTTCAGGTAAAATGCTTTATACGAATCCCTTAAGGCTTATGTGTTTTCTTATCTCTCATCAGATTTTACTTCTTGGCAGCAACACTGGAAAGGGGGTGCAGGGATGGAGGAGGGAGGTGAAACAACGGGCGTCAGATCATTCCTCGTTAGAGCGCTGTTGACGGCACTTCCTGATGATATCATTAGGGCTTCTGGCTGGCTCAGCAGACAGATTGCAGCCCAGGCCTCCCTGACAAACACAACACCAACGCTCGTTAGCGTTTAGCCAGAAAGCATCAATACGCCAGCCGCTGCCCAGGATGCTTTGTAATATACCATAACCTACTCCATCACATCAGCAAGCTGAGTGAACACAATGTTGTACATGGCTACTATGTTGGAACATTGCTCTAATAATGCTTTTCAGCTGTGCAACAAATTAATCCATTGATCTTTCTTAATTATAAAGACACAGTAAGCCATGCATCCACCTTGGCCATAGCCTCATAGAACATTTTACACTTTACATTCGGTACAATGATCTATAGTCTTCTATTTTTCCTCATCTTTATTTCCCACTACAGCTCAGATCATCCTCACACCCCAAAGGGAGCTGGTTTTGGCACGGAGCTCATGAACCAAATGAAAATGTCTACCTGCAGAGTACAGGTGGTGAAGCCTTCACTGTGCGTTTATGCAGAGATGTGATTTGGATCTGTTTGATGTGTGCTTGGAACAGCAAATGCCAGCCTGATGGCAGGTGGGTTGGAATGTGCTCAGAAGCCTAGCGCCTCAGCACCAGGGAGACCACAAAGTAAGGTCTGTGTGAAGTTCAAATCCAGGTGGACGATTCCAGAAATCTCTGCCAACGGCTCGTCAGCTTTGGTCCCGGTACTGAATTATAAAATCTTTGGAAGACCAAGACTGACGATGGGGCAATATTTTCAGTGCCTCATAAATAATAATGGTAAAAAAGGTTTTCCTGAGCCAAAGCTACATGTTTAGATGAATGCTATCAAACATATAAACTAAAAAAGTGTACATTTAGTATTCTGTGGTTCCATACTTGATGGAAGTTGAAGTTCCATCAGTCCAAGTACTTCCAAAGTAGAGCAAACTGACACTCTCTCAAAATAATATTTAACAAATGTCATCTGAAGGGCAACAAAACACAACCACCGACACAAGGACGGGTGACAGATAATGAGCCAAACAAAATTAATGGAGAGCCAATTAGAACCAGGACTGGATGCTGTGGATTGTACCTCCTGGCGAAGGAGGAAAAAAAAAAAAAACACAAAAAGAGGAAAAAATAGCAGAGTCGTGAGGGGATAGAGGGAGTTTCATCTGTTCCTCGCCATCTTTGGTACAGGCTCCTCACTAGGTGGTGTTATCTATTGTTTCCAAGCCCCTTCTGGCTTCATTACATATTCTAGCTATTATTTCAAAGTAGAGCTGTGAATAACACATAAAGTCTCCTTCTGCTGGTAGAATACAGAGAGAGGGTGAACAAGTGAGGCAGAAAAAAAAAAAGAGGGAAGAAAAAAGCAGAGAAAGAAAATGGAAGAGGAAGCAAGAGGGAAGGAGAGGCAAATAAGCAACTGACAGAGGAACAATGACACAGAGGAAAAACTGCAGAGGCATTCTTATTTATACCCCCCCACGTCAACTTATCTCTAAAAATTCTTCCTTAAACCTAAAAATAATAAATTCCTCTCTTGAAAAAATGAAAACAGAGTGAATGTGTTTGTTTCAAGAAGCAGTGAAAAAGCAGGAGGATGAGGAGAAGAGAATGTAAAAGTGAGACCACGTATGAAATCACAACTTTATTCTATTTTGAGATGCTTTATTCTTTCCTCTCCATCTTTTTCACACATATCAAAAGTAATATCCCACCGATATTACGTGTTATGCATCCCCCCCCACAGCTGCATTCATGTTCCTTCATCAGTTGCACACTACCTATATCATATCCGAGCTTTATCTTTTGAAAACAGACCGATTGCACATGAGTTAAGCTAAAATGATATTCTAACAGAGGTGTTTGTAGCTACATTACAAAAACACAGTTCTTTATTTTAGGGTACAGAGGCAGTTAAACTAATATCAGCATTTAATCAGCCTTTAAAGCCTTGAAGAACCAAACTGTGTCTTTGATGTCTTCATCTGCAACGTGCGCACACACAAAACAAACTACACTATTTGCAAATCCTTGTTGTTAGCATGTGCCTCTTTCCTACCGTTTCCCTTTGTCTGGCTTTGAAATCACGGTGCTTTCTGTGTTTTGCATAATTGTACTCTTTCTACCCTGTCAGCCTGCAGCACACCAGAGCGCAAATGTCCACTGTGTTTTTGTCTTTTATCCAAAAACACACAAAAAAAAAAAAACATGAGAAAATAAATTGAAAAAATTATCTTAAAAAGAATAAAAAATGCATACTGAGTCTGTTCGCACAATTGTTACTGATAAAAAGCTACCCAGCGACTAACAGCAATTTTTGGAGTTACTCACAAAATGGCTGTACTGTGCTTCTCAACTAAGACATCATAATGCCCGTCTTCCCTCTCTCCAGCTGTTCATTCTTATCACAAACACGACAATCACAGTAACTTCATTTTCATTCATTTTTAAAACATTTTATCTTTTACACAAAAATCTCAACTGCACACGCATATGAATGACATCATTGTGAGCCTTCAACACTCGCCCTGGGATGGCTAATAGCAAGAGCGTATATTGACAGACATGTGAACTATAATGGGCACTCCACTTACAGGCCGTGCTGACCATCATTAAACTGTGGGATGTACCCCCTCTGAATAATAATGCATGCTTTTATGGCTGAGAAAAAAATGGGACCATCCTTTTTTTCCTTTTGATATCCAAGACATATGCGGCATCATTATGATCCCAGAGAACATGAAAAGGTGCTACAATTCAGCCAAATAAAGTCCCTGGTAATAATGACATCACTTCGATGTGGACCGATTACTCTCCATTTGAGGCAAAGTGACCCTTCCTGCCACTAACACTCCCAACCTCTAATCTCCACTGTTAACTGCTCCTGGCTGTCTTGCAGCATGCTAACTGCCATCATCCATTCGATAAAGGCTGTAATGGGCAATGGGTCCGGGACATTTGTCCCAGCCGAGACAGCTGTCCCGGTTAACAGTGCTACATGCCGCTGGGCTGATCTGATGAGGGGCATTGCGGTGCCAAGGTGTGATAACAATGAAGACTGCCTGAAAAAGAGTTCAGCAAATAAATGCTGTTGGAGGGCAATCTGGTTTTTAGGGCAGGCACATTTAAACTTGAGTGCTTTAGATTTAAAAATAAATAAAACATTTGTTCCAAGCCCTCCTAAGTTTTGTGAGGATTCAGCAACATTAAAAGCATGACTAATTTTAGTCAATTTATTCCATAAATATATTTATTATACTGCAATAATAACATTGAATAACTTCAGTCCACAAAGACACTCATCTCTCCTTGCAGGTTCTCAAGGTTCTGCTGTAGGAAATACAATGAGATATCCATGTGTATTTTTAGTTTTGGAGGGTTTTTGTGAATAGGAGAATGAGAAGAGAAGCAGCCACGGAGAGTAGAAATGGGACAATCAGACACTGATGTACACAGAGAACAGAGACAAGGCTGGCAGAGAGGGATGGAAAGAGTCTTGCTGATGAAAATCCTGTGTAGAAGAGAGAGAAGGAGCAACACAATCAACAAGGTTAAGGTGGCAGGATTGGAGAGACAGACAAGAGCAGAAAAACAGAAGGACAGATGAGGGGATAAGAGAAAAGCAAGCAGGGGCCGGCATGGATGATTAATTTTAGAGAGCGCTTGAAGCTGTGGTCTCCCCACCCCTGTCACTGCTTTGTAGCCGCTTTGCCATGTGTACCCCCCAGTCCCATTTGTGTAATTCAATTAGTGTGCTCCAGCGGGCTTTGATTGATTTGTTTAGGCGATCAACAAAATGGCTGGCCAAATCTCACTCTTTCTTTCCCTCCCTCTTGCTTCTTCTGCATCCCACTCAGGCCTGCCCGTGGCATACTGTTCTTTTTATCATTTTAGCTCTCATTTCCAGTTCATGTCTCTCATTAGTCCTCTCTCATCTCCTCTCCCATCGTTTACTCTGTATCCTGCATTCCTACTACAACTCACTAAGTTACACTGCACCGTATTTAAAACCCAACAACCATCTTAGGGTATAAGGGCTAAAAATAATCAAGTGGATGAGTAACTGATGAGGACAACTTGCAGCATGTTGGAGCTTTGAGTTACAGTTTCCTGGCTTTAATAGCAAACCAAAACAAGACAGCCAAGTCTAGACCTGCCCTTTTTGCTTCTTCTCTCTCCTTCCGTCTGCATCCTGGCTGTCACTTGAGCACACTCCGCCACAACCCCAAGGTCATTATACTGCGATCACACCAGCATGGGTCCCCACGTGTGATGCCATTGTTGTCAGTGCCCATCTGGTGGCTTGTAACGCTCCCATGAAATCAGTAATGAAGCAGGTAGGGAGTCTAGCTACCTTCCTACCTATCGCTTACCTCTGGGCCAGCACCTGTGTGACTTTGTATAGAAGTTAACGCCATTGTTACATTTTAGGAAAGCGCCCACGCATACAAATGACATAAAGCAGCTCAGCAGTGGCGCAAGTAACGTCATACCTCAACATATGTCTCCTAAAGGCCATCTGTGTCAGTGTGGACAAGGCTAAAAGTGGTAGCCTACTCCTCAAAACATCATCCTTCTTAACTTCTTATAATGCCTTTTGAAAACAAAGCAATTGTGCCCCAAGACACTTTAATCTCTTTAACATTTGCATCTCTATCCAACTCCAATGCTGCCTTTTCTCCTTCTCAAAAGCATCCTTGACTAACATGGTGGGTAGAAATCACCTTTTTTCAGGCCGCTTATCTCATTATGCAAATACAGAGTTCATAAGTCACGCTCGCTTTTATTTGCCACAATATGATTTATGAGGCTTTCTGATTCGGAGAGCACATGTAGGAAGGGCTGAGTTGGTTATAAGCAAATGCTTTAGAAGATTGAAGTGTATGAATTCATTAGAAGATCGAAACATGTTTGTGAAGTCTGAAAAAAAAAAAATGGAAAAAAAACATGATGGGGAATTCTTGTCATTTCAAGTTTGTAGTGGTTGAGGATGGAGGAGCCCTTTATCTTACACCTTGAGTTCTATTGTCACAGCAAATCACTTGGGCTTCAACCCAGCCCCTTGAAGAGACACAAAACGTATTAAGTTGAGATGTTCACTTACCTGCATAGCCTGTGGAACACAAAGCATTTTACAGCAAACACACTGAATCAGACTTGATCAGCTGTGATAACATGATAAAATACTTCAGCAACAAATTTTGGCGGTGATTAAATTGCCTTGGAAAGAGAAAAAAAAAATACCCCCAAAATCAACAAATTCACATTATTTTCTTCTCTGTCCTACTTTGAGATGCTTACATTCACCTGCTATCATTTTCCTGCTAAGAGCTCATTTTGGCATAGTAAAAACGGCGTACGTATTTTTTGAAAAAGGTTAAACATCTCACAGTTTTCATTAGCATGGCCTTCTCGACAAATAAAAGCACAATCACACCACACACACACACACACCCACCCACCCGCCGCTTCCCATCAACAATCACCCACCCTCCAGCTCCATGTCCAAACAATTTAAATGTCAGAGGCATAAAGCAAACAAACAGCCTTGTAATAACCATCCCCATCGCTCCCCCTCCGCTTTCAACCTTCCCAGTGCTGTATCATAAGCATCCGGAAAACAAAAAAAAATAAGAATCTGAGAATGCCCACAAGTACTTTGACAATGATGATCTGGTGGTGAAAGCGTTAGAGGAATAAACACAGAATACCCACAAAGGTGAACGAAGTGCACGTCGATGATGACACGGTACATGGGAAATGTCAAACACATAGGACCACACAGACAATATGTACAGGAAACAGAGAACACAAACACAGATGAGTTACTGACGTTGGTAGAAAAGGAAATTATTTAGATGTTTTAAAGAACAGCCACATTGATATCCCTATTATTTAGTCATCTTGGAGAGTCTAGTGATTATGTTTGGTTATGAAACAGTTTAAGTTATTGTTTTCACCTCTTTTTATTCTCATGGTTAAACATCTTACCTCGAATCGGGGTACCCTCTGGAGGAGACACAAAAACGAAGACACAACATCAGTTTAGTTCAAGGTTAATGATAGATTAGTTAGAGGAGTATTTAAGTTAAAGGTTGGATCATTGGAACTAGATTATGAAACAATTAGGTTATCTCAGAGGAGGCTTTCAGAGTTGGGAATTTTTTCACGATTAAAAAAAATAATAAAATACTTCTCATTGCTGGTATCACAAAGAAAGAGAAAGGGGAGGCTTTATTGAATATGTCTGGCACACTCCATTGTTTTCTATTCTTTAGACAGAGCAGAAACACAGTGCTGCATCTGCACAGCTCAAGAAGTTGAAGGTATTGGCATGTGTTTTATCCCCGTTACAACCTGAGGTGATACGGTAGCACGGGGGAGGTTTGACCTCAAGTTGACATGGATTGTTCCAGTGGCATAAGCTCTTTCCCAGCCAACTGACCTTGAATAATAGGTCAGTAAAACAGTTTAAGGCGCTACCATGCTATACTAGGTATCTATATAAACTTGCCTAGGGAGGGCCGGAGTCTGGACTGAACTAGAATTTCAGACTTTACCTCCAGGCAACTGCGAGTTAAATCAAACTGATTGAAGTTCTTATTTATCCTACAAGTTGTAAACCTGCTTAGCTGTGACAGATAGACTCTTCACCTCATGCTTCATCCCTCCTCCCTGGTCATTCAATCTCCTGACTCTTTCCATTGTTTCATTTCACCGTGAGTTGTACGTTTCTCTACTCTTTGTTTATTGTGCGTCTGTATTGTGTTACATGCCTGACTGCGAGCCAAATACCCCATTAGGGACAGTAAAATATTGAGCTTATCCATTCAGTGGCTGGTGGGTTTTTTAAATGTAGCCAGAGATGTTGCGACGATGTCAGATGTATCCCTTACAGGCACAGCTTTGATGTGGGTAGAAGAATTTGCTTAAAGCTCAAGCAGGCATTATTTTTTTGGGGTCAGTGGGCAAGAATTCCATAATAACCTTTCAGCATATTGTGGTTCAAGGAGTTTTGACAGGAAACAAGACTTCGAGAGCTCATCTTGGCTCTGGTTGCAGGCTTTAAAAACTAGTGACTGACAACTTTAATGACCAATGACTGTCAAGACTTGTCAGACATATCTCTACTGTGCAGACTCTGTGGCTCATCACCGGACAGGCTCCCTACCTGTGATGTTTGGCTTCACTGTGATAGCTATCAAATTCAGTCTTTGCTTAGGATGGAGCGGAGAGAACTGCAGTAGGAGTGTGTATACTTTCTGCCATCATTTACCCTGATTTATGCCCACTGTAGTCTTAACCATAACACTGAAAAAGTCCACATAAAAAAGCTCATCTCTACGGTTAAACCAGAGCTTCATTTCCATACTTTTGCCTTTATGATAGGCTCTTCAGTCCAAATCGCAGGAGGATTCATAACAACAATATCCACTACTTAGCAAAGAAGCCCTGTAGGCAAAGAGCTACAGGGCAAAGACACCTACAGCCCACTGAGCCTAACAAAGAATTTGTAGCTTTTCGTGTATGTTGATGCATTTGTGTACAAAATGTGTACGAAGTGTAACAAATGCAACCTGAACCAACAAAACACTCCCTCTGAATTAATGTAAAAAAGTGGGGCTTGCAATTTCCTATATAATACATTAAGGAGTGTGGGTGGGCATTAAATTATCAACAGAGACCATTGCTGCAGCTCTGCATACAGGCGTCCTTTATGATACCAGCAGATGGGAAGCAATAACTGAGTTTGAAGTTCTGTCTGGTTTCCACTGCACCTATGGATACATTTTTACTACAGTTTTACAGCTGTACTTTTGTGTCATAAAGCTTCTATCAACAGTGCTGTAAATTCATTTCATTTAATGCTACAAATGTCCACACAGAGCTTGGTGAAAGTGGACAGTGTCTTTCGGGCATCCCTTTCAATTCTACGAATATTAAAAAGGTCAATGACATCCAACATGCATATTCTGTAAACCTGTATCTAGGATTATCATCATCCAGCATCCATAATTAATACACTATATAGCTAAGAGTAATTGGAAAAACCAGACAAAACGACAGTGACTTTTCAATAATTTCTCCAACCATTTTGGAGGTCACAAAATCATGGGTAATCACAAGGACACAAGGGACAACAGGACTCTGGGAGGGTTACTTTGTTATAGTGTTAGAGTTTGATTAGAGGCTGCAGGAAGCTGTTGCTTTGTCTTGCTTTAGCTCAAATGATTTTTAGTTAGGGGGGTTACTAGTTAAAGGTTAGGTGAGGTTAAGGGTTAAAGTTAGGTTAAGGTTAGGGTAAGGTTAAGTAAGGTTAAGGTTGAGGTTAAGGTTAATAAAGCAGGTTTATACAGGACAAGGTTGTCACAAGTGGACCATATAGAAAAGACTGAACAATGAACCGAAAAAATAAAACAAACGATAAGGAGCAACACAAATGAGATATGCACAAATAATAAAAATGAGAAGGCACTGAAAGAACTATGATTGGGAGTTCTAATTTCTTAATAAAGCAGCATGAATGCACAGGGAAAGAAAAAAGGAAAGCCACAGCTGTGATCTATGGAAGCTGAGAATCGGCAGGCTTATGTTTACAGCTGTTAACTTGAAAACACCAGTTAATCATTTCATTATCTTAAAAAAAAAATAAAGCTTGTTTTTTGTGATAAGTGGTTAAATTTTCTTGTTCTCTTGCAAAGGCTTTGTTTAGGAAGTAATTTCAGCAGAAGCAGTATAAAAAAACAACTCACGGTTATGCTTGACACTGGTTGAACAGTGAACAACACAACCGCTTCCTCACTTTATCAGACATGAAGAGCATTTGACCACTCTAGAAACTGATTCAAGACGGAATGTCAGATGGAGTATCTGCAATCAGACTGTCTCAGGGAGGATAAGGAATGTTTTCACTAGCTCAAGACTTCTGGCTCTCTCTCTTCTCCATGAGACAAATGAAACAAAATTGGACAAAAAATATTTGTGCCATCTCTATTTAAGACATAATAAAACCACTACCAGAAAATTATGTCCATTCTCAGCCTCCATAATCACTCTGCAGTGGCCAACCAGTATTGAATTACAATGACAAATCCACCTGTGCTTTGGGCACACAGCCTCATGACCATAAGCTCCCCTTTTAAGCTTTGGTCAGCCAAGGGTTGATCAGCTTACAATGACAATGACCTAAATATACCTCAACAGGCCGTTGACCTCCCCACTTTATCAAATGTGGCATTATTTGCTCCGCAGTGAACCCCAGCTGTTTTGTTAAACAAGCCTCTGAATATATTAAAAATATTATTGAAGGACATAGTCTGGCTAGAGGCAATCTGGACAAAGTTGTTGTCCATCTGCATGTGAGACAGATGGGCTTGCGTGATTGGCTCAGTGTCAAAGTCTGACCACCCTCCAGAGGGCGTCTGGCTGACCTTCTCAACACCACAGACACCAGTCTTGGATCCTGGTGTGGGCGCAGCAGGTCTCAGGGAAAACCTGGATGTTGTTACTGCATCCACAGAGGTCCAGGCCACTCCCCACAGAGCGGCTTTGATGCCCACACATGTGAGAGATTTCTAGCACATCTCAGATTAAGTGCAGTTGAACTCGGCATGATTCAGTATGGAATTTGCATAAAAATGTGCATATGAGAGAGACAGTAACAGTCAGGTCATGATTTTAAACCTTTGTATAAAGACAGACTTAATCTCCATGAATATGCACTTGTTCCCATCCTCCCACTCTTCTCTCTAGTCCGCGGTTAATCAGTTCTGGCTGACAAGGCCAGTAAGGGCTTAGGGTCTGGAGCCACAGGGACTTGGGGAGAAATGTCAGGCTCCCTCCACACCTCCAGAGGAGCACCTCAGGGGACTTCCACGCAAATATCACTGCCCCTGCCAGCACAGCATGGTCTGGCACATAAGGAAGCAGTCAGCTGACTGGCTAGTCAGTTATCTAAGAACTAGATGGTTGATCTTTGAGTTTATGTTTTAAAAATCATATGGTGGTATCAGGACTTTATCTTTTGTCCTGGAACTCTGATCTGGAGATGACAACATATCAGAGTCACATAGAGGGAAAGATGGGGGATTCAGCTGCAAATGCACCCCCTTTTCCTCTTTTTTCACCTCTGTCTCTTCTTAGGACAACATGCTTGGGCATAGACTTAAATCTCTCTGTCAGAGTTGTGTGTAGCTGAAAACACCTGGCCTCCAATTATGTCAAGTTTGTCATATTCAAAATTTACAGTGATATTCTTTATTACTCTTCTGTTTCAGACTTTATTGTTTAAAAAAAAGTGTTAAAATGCTAAATACTTAAGCTGAAATGGCTATGAAGAGTGTTTAGGACATGAAAAGATGGCAGCCTAGGGGGATAGCTCATGCAGGCCTTTTTCTCATCAGCATAAATCATGCCTGGCTGCTGAATGAGCTTTCCATCAAAAAGACTACAGCAAAAATGCAAGCTCCCAAAGCTAATATTACCTTACGAGAGCCTAGGTATTGAAACAAGGCAAAGTCATTTCCTTTTTTCTGCTCTCCTATAGATACATATAGTCTGAGGTATAAGTAAAATATACCGAGCTCAAACTGGATGGGTGTATTTTTACAAGCAGTTCAAAAAGTCAGAAGGGGTACAAAATGTGGCCAAACGAAACTATCACTTAAGCCCTTTAGCATGGGCAATATAGCCCGAGCTTCAAATTTGTAGCCAGTGGGGATGTGGGCCAATCTGGCAGGAGAAAAAAAAAAAAGCACTCCTGAGAAAATATTTGACCAAGACCAGAAAGTCAGCCCTGCCCAATTGTGGGCCGAGAGGGTTCAGGCCTTACAATGCTCCTGCAGTGGCCTTTACGTACCTGGAAAGTATTCAGCATTCTTTCAGATTCTATCGGGCACTTGCTGCACTTTGCAAAGGTATTTCTGGAGAGCAACATTGTCATTGTGAAACTGAGGTTCAACTGCATCTTAAAAAAATAGCAATATGTAATGTATACTGTATCAGTGGCGCAAAGTATTTTCTAAGCCACTCACCAGGAATTTAAAAATATAGACTACGGCTGCATAGACGTAATTGTCTTGGAGTCAAACAGAGTCCAATTATTTCCTCAAAGTCTGCTGTCTTGGAGCACAGCAGAAAAAACAAAACAAAACAAAAAAAAAACAGACGTGACACAGGGCATAAGCAGTCTAAAGTCTGCATAATATGGTCAGGTTGAATAAAATACAGCAGCATCAGGCTTTTAGTGTAACTTTGCACAAGGCTGTAAAGACCCTGAAGAGCCAAGTAAAGTTATTTAAGTATTGGAGAAAAAGGTGGTTAAAGTTAAACTTACTATACAAGAATTTGTCAAGCAGGATGTTGCCTCAAAAGACTTACTCAGCAAGTCTTTTCCTATAAAAATCCAAATTGTGCTGCTTAAAGGTGAACTGTGATGCTTAACCGCCTCTCAAACACATGCTGCTGCTTGTCCTTGAGTTGCCTTTCTGCTACAAGTCTGATGTGGGGAGTTAAAAGAAAACGAAGTTGGAATAGTGTGTGCAAAAACAAAATAAAAGTTAAAGATATGAAACCGAACATAGGGGACGAGTGGCAAAGGAGGATGGGGGCAAGGAGAGAGGAGGGGATGCATGCATTTTGGAAAGTAGTTTAATTATGCCATCTGCTTCAAGGAGAGTGGGCGGGCTCACTGGGCTAAGCGAGACACTTACCAAAGGTTTCTGAAAACGGAATAACAAGAGGAAAGAAATCAGGAAAAAAAATGGACACAACAACATAGTTTAGTTTACTTTAAGGTTAGAAGCTATTGTTAAGCAGGAGTTAAAGAAACTGCAGTTTAGTTGTTGTGTTGTTTGCCCTAATTACCATGAGATATTGAAACAGGAAGCAATGAATTTATTTAATTTCAGCAGATTTACCAATGTAAACTGTTTAGAGGTTTAGACAAATATTAAATATCACAGAATTAGTCACAGTATTTAGTTGCGATTTATTGATTTAGTTTTATGCCGTTTTAATTGGTGTTACTGCATGTGTGCTGGCCAAATGAAACATATGAAACAAGCTGAAGACTCCGTTATGTGCACCGAGACATATCTGAGTTTCAGACACAAATACAGACAAAACACACAAAGAGAAAGAGAGACAACAAACCGGCAATCTGTTTCAGTTAGACAAGACATACAAAGACAATTGAAGAAATTGTGAAAGATAAAGACAGATGACCCAGAAGTTAGACATGAGGCAGAAAGCTGGAATTCGTTGTCGATTACGCAGAAGCCATTATAGCAATTTTTCAAAGCAGACTTGGCTTTCAGTGTGATGATATGTAACCAGAGGGACTAATGGTGCATAACTGAAGTTTACCAAGTGCAGCCAAATGTAGCTGGTAATAACCCATAGCAGTAAACACAAGCACCAACATAATTCAGTTCACTTGTTATGTACGATTTTTTTTCATCTTTTCTATCCAAAAATGATGACGTTTGAAATACCCACTGTGCTATAATGCAAAAAGTCTGCCACAGGTACTATTTATACTAGGCTTGTCCCGATCCGATATTTGGATCGGATCGGCCGCCGATATTAGTAAAAAATGCGTATTGGTATTGGATCGGCTGGCACGGAAAAATTCCGATCCAGACTCTCGATCCAGTTTTTTTTTTTTTTTTTTTTAAATCCGATCCGGGTTTTCCAGGGCACCGATTTAGATAATCCATTCCATTTCGATGCTGTGGTGTCCCTAAAATGCAGTCCGCATTTTCCAGCACACCTTCAGCACACCAGCATTAGCGTCTCCCAATTTACCTCAGTGGCATCTTCTACAT
>JAQQZY010000020.1:15196043-15222769 GCA_030068375.1 Ostorhinchus rueppellii | reverse complement strand
TACCCGGAGAAAACCCACGCAGACACGGGGAGAACATGCAAACTCCACACAGAAAGGTCCCACCCGGGAATCGAACTTCTTGTTGTGAGGCACGAGTGCTAACCACTGCACCACCGTGTCACCCATGTAAAATTATATTATGAAAAATGTCCAGATATACAAACTGTCCTATCACAAAAATAAGAATAATCTGAACATCCATGAACAAACTAAAACATTTGAAGAAAAATAAGGGTAATTTTAACAATAGTATGCTGTAGCTTATTATGTACATGTGTGCATTACAACTTACAGATCGCAATGGAGCTACTAAAAGCAAAAATATTTTGTTTCAGGCAACTGTTTTTAACTTTATGATTAAAACATCTTGCAAAGACTCAGTGACACACTCGACTGTCACCGTCTGCTGTGTAACTTTTTGTAAACTCATCCCATGGGCTTGTCTGGATACTATGGGTGGCTGGTTTTGGCCTGTGTGCCATATGTTTGACACCCTCGGCACAGAGTATAAGATACAAACGGTTCACCAAAGAGTGTAATGACATTTATTTTCAAGCGCTTACTTAAATCTCAGAAGAACACCAAATCTAGCCCTGACCTCTCAAAGTGATGCAATTTATAAAGATGATTATAGTCGTTGATTTCCAGGAGACAATACAGTAAATGAATAAACCAGAAGATGAGAAGATGAAAATAAACATGTAAAGCGCATTTAATTTAGAAAAGGCTTTCCCAGAGGCACCTCACAAATTTAAGAGCAAATGAGCAACTGGATGCTTTCTTTGACTTCCACTTTATTGAAAAATGAGTGAGCTTTTTAATGCTATGTGAAACTCACAGACCGCATTCCTTCTACAAACTCTCTATTAAGGATCATTAGTTTAATTTAAATGCTTTTAAGCACAATAATGACTTATTGCATGGCAGTAGTATCAAATGAATTTAGATTAAAATAACAGATCAAAGAAAAGAGGAAACAGAGTGTAATCCCTGTTAGTTCTTCACCCAGTTGCCTCTTGTTTAAAAAAAAAACAAACAAAAACGGAGTAAATTTGAGGTTATATAGAGCTATTCCCCCTGGTAGAGCAGTCCTGAATACAAATTGAGTGTAATAATCTTCCAGAATTTATTCTAGCATCAAAAGTGCAAGAGTTGTATATGAGGGTGAGATTTAAGCCTCTTTGACCACCGTTGCTTAGCATGCTCATCCAAGTACTATCTTTATAAATACTGTTATATCCCTACAGCCAATAATCGTGCATGATTGAGCCTTTATTTTACTGTTAGGAGATGATAGTGTGATGTGTTTTATGGTCTTTGTTCTCGTTCTGCAGACTCTCTTGGGCACAGTTCTCTTGGGACAATTAGCCCAATGGGTCAAAACGCCTGACCTTTAGTCTGACTGGAGCCAGAGCAGTGAGTCATTCTAAGATGATGAGAGCTGAGGGGGAAACACCCTGAGCTGTAATATGCATCAGAAGCCCAAGGTTATTGCAACTCTTAGAAGACTGACTGAGTAAGATGCCGAGCGGGGGCACAGCAGAGGTCAGTGTTCATCTGGACAGCCGGTGACCTCATGTCTACTCTGCAGACATTAGGGTGGTGTTGCCGACACTCCGGGGAGAGCTAAATTAAGGGAAATTAGGACAATCATTTGACTTTTAATTTTAGAGTCAACTTCTCTGAAAGCAGGGTCAGTGTGTCTGCTTTTAACGGACAAAAAAGGAGCAAGTACTCCACATTCTATTTTCCATTTTGCACAAGAAAGAATCTCATGACTGCTATTACTGTTGGTTAAGTAATGCGGTAGCGCCATATTTTTATTTTTATTTTATACTTTTGTTCTTCAGACACAGAGAAAAACACTGAATCCAACCACTCAGTGTTTAACCTGCTATAGTAGACATGAGAACGGGCTCTGTGCATTCAAAGGGACTCCAATTTTCAAACAATGAACGTGAGAAAACAGTAGACAAATAGGACAAAAGAAAGAAGAACCGAGGGGTCTTGAAGCTACATCCATGCAGGTTACCTCTAACTAAGGCTGACATCAGTAGAGCTCAATGAATATTTCAATGCCAGGTTCAAAGAAGTACAGGCATTTACACTGGTTTAGGCTCCGTGCTGTATCCTCTGCATCGATTATTAATGACCATCCCTGTATAATCGCTTCATACCAAGTTGCCCTGCAGCTTAGAAAAGCAATGGCAAGCAACCCTTCACTTTGGAAACTTGAGGACAAGACAGAGCAATATGTTCTCACAAAGTCCCTGTTCCTTGTGTCATCAATGATCTATGTGTAAGATACCATAAATGCTGCTGCGCTCACGTACCCCTCTAGCAAGTGCTGTCTTTTGAAGAAGTTTATCTGCAAACATAGGTTGGGGTCTACTCTCTTGGTGTGAAGTCTAATGCATCAGAGGCCAGTTTGTATTTTTCATAACATTTAACTCCCTACACTGCCTGAAAAAGGCAGACAAAGAACACAGACTACAGTAATGAAACTGAAAACACAGACTAGGTAAGTGGATTACAGACAAATGAAATTAGGCAGGTGACACTGGAATCTGCCGGCTGGAGCTGGGGAGAGTAGGAAAAAAAATGGTGGGCGAACAAACATACCAACCATGAAAGGAGTAAACATGATGCAGAGAGGGTGGATTCATGAGCAGATTATGCCATCATTACAGCTGCTTTGACCAGATACAGAGCCAGCACACTTTCTCGAATAAATAGCAGACGACACTGGTTACTTCTTCAAGAATAGAGTCTGATACCATCTCTTTCCCTGAAGCTTACAGGCTCTGTCGATAAAGGCAGCCATGCAAAAATAAATAGATCACTCATCGAGGGAGTGTTACTTCAGGGTTAGCTAGCCTGTCTGAGAAGGAGAGAAGGCAACCAATGACATGAGCTGATAGGATCCCAGAATTCCCAAAGGGCCATTTCCTCATAATGGTGTAGCAATTGCTTTTTGTGATATGTACTGGGGCTTCTCCATGATGACAAATCTTTACAGGGCAAAAGGAATTCACATGCGTGCTCCATTGGTCAATGACAATGTGACTGCTTATTTTCCAGGAGCATCCTTTGTCATAGGATGACAGTCAGCGTACTACAGTTACCCAAAGCATTTTTTTTCCCCAAATTATTAATTCAGTTTGATTATTTTTGTTTCTTAAATGATTCCCGTTTCAACTTCTGCTTACATAGTAAAGCAAAGACTGAAACCTTAAGAACAGCCTTTTTTAATCACGATCTGGAAAACTATCGAACACTCCATAAGGTTACACTAAAAAAAACAAAAAAAACACCCATCTCTGACCACTCCCTGAATGACCACAGGTGCACAGAGAAGATGGGGAAGCTTAAAAAGAATCTTAATCTCCTCAGCATGTATCCCGACTCCTTTGTTGGGCCACCTTGTTTTCTAAAGTGCTTTAAAAGCCTTTTGATGCATCCCGCTGTTTCAGAAATTGTTCAGTGCTTGTGTTCGAGGTTGGCATATGCTGATGACTGGCAACTGGGTAGCTCAGCTTGGTACTCCCCCACTGCTGTGATGTATAGCACTTAGACCACAACAGCAGAGTGGTTGCATAAAGACACAACTGAGATGAGATTCTGAACTTAATCAGATTAAAGATTCATCTAAAATGTATTCTTAGCCCTCAAAAAAGCATAGATAAGACTAGAGAAGACAAGACTGGGATTTCAAATACCGCCATTCCTTTAAGTCATGCAGTAGAAATAACAATAGCGTTACCTACAGTCCATTCTATGCAGCAGCTGTTTACTCAGCATGCATCCAATGCTAAACTTCCTGCAGGCTGTAGTTGACCTTATTTAGATTTTGATTTTTGTCATTCCCTTTGGCTTCATTTATTATTATTATTATTATTTTTTTTATACTTTTGGTTGGCTTCAGTTACACCATTATCCATAATTGTCTTTAATTTCCCTATGACATTTAATATCATTACAGAAGCGACAGGTGCAAAGCCTTTAATCAGCCTCTGGTTAGCTTAGCCACTGTCCAGCTGTTAGTCTGTTGACTCGCACCGGCTGTTATGTTCTGCTTTCTACCAGGCTAACTGTGGCCTTCTAAAAAAGGTCCTCCCTTTAGACTCATTAAGTAAAAAAAGAGGTTATTTGGGCTACTTTAATTGATGACTGGTGTAGTTATCAAGCACTGGAACATTATTTAAAAAATGGTTATGGCTAAATTATTCCATTCAACATTTTCTGGAACAGCAAAACATTTTGTTGCCGTAATGATTCTGGTAAAAATGCAAAATATGACCTTGTAGTTCCTTCACCTCTCTTATTGTATTTTGGTTTGGAAAGGGAGGGGAAAGCTCCAGATGGAAAGTGCGCATTTTAATATTGTGGATTTTACCTCCTGCAAGTTTAACCCCTGACCTAATTAGTTTTCGTACTTACAGACTACATACCATGAGGAATTAAACCTTTAATATTACACATAACCATTCCAACTGAACTATAAAAAATACTAATAAAACACATGAAACTAAATCCTGGTGCACTGGTTAAAATAGCCACACTATACTACACATGCTATCCATTCTGATCTGGTGTCAACATCTTTGACATATTGGTCTGTACAGAGCCATTAATTATCTCACCGTGTAAAAAGAGGCAGAAGACAGAGAGGTAAAACTGAGGCTGAGACTACAGCTAATGCCAGGGGGTGCTCCACCGTCCCCCGCACCTATTACTCATATTATTATTTTCACTTACTGAAATGATTTAATTTCATCAGCAGCATAATCAGGTTAACTGATTACCCAGCGCCACAGCATAGAGACACAGGCTTTAAACAGGTCTCTGCATTAATACCACAGGGGGACTGGCAGAGAGAGGGAGAAGAGTAGGAGTAGGGGAGAGACTGAACGGAGGTAAAGATTGGAAGTAATAGGCAGAGCAGATAATAAACAGTGAGACGGTGAAGAATAGTGGCAAGGTGTCTTGCATATAAATTAATTAATAAAAGTTTAAGGGTGTATTCACACCTACTTCATTTGGTCAGTTTAAAATGAACCGGAGTTCGTTTCCCCAGACAGTCCACACTTTTTTTTTTTTTTTAGGTGTGAATACAGAGAAGAGAATTATAAGTTAAGAGGGATGTTTGTCTTTGCAACATGTAAAGTCAGAACAAATGTTAAATATCACTGTGTTTCCGTTATTGGTGTCAAATTATGGAATCAGTTGAAGGATACATTGAAGTTGTGTAGCTCATTGTTGATCTTTAAAAAAGCTAAGTTGGGAAATTTTCAAGGGCTATGAAAGTACAATGATTTCTAAGCAACTAATGAAAGTGATTCAAGATTAATTTTGGCTAATGTTTTATTTTTCTGCGACTTTAGATCTGGAGTTTGAGTAAGAATGTGAGTAGGAGAAGCAGAAATAAGCCTTGGGCTTCAGCTTCTGCCTTTTTCAGTTACAACTTGTGTTAATTGTATGTTCGTTATATGCATGTGTTTTTTTTGTACATAACTGAAATAAAGAAATATTCATATTATCTTTGATAAGCAAACTCTGTTTCGAATCAAACACATGGACTTTGGGCCGATCACTTCTGGTGTGAATACAACCAGCCTGGAACCAAAACCAAGGGCCCACGCCCCTTTTTGTGCTTGACGAACCACCATAGCTGCTGGAAGTAGCTGAGCCACACTGGTAGTCAGAGCTAACAGCAGCAGCCATGAGCCGTGGAGCAACGAGGAGCCGTGGATGTTTCATTGACATTTGGTCAGATGTCCATATTATGAAACTGGCTCCGAATGACCTATTCTTGACAGTTAACATTATTTTCATAAATTTGTGTCTGTAAAAATAGAACACATATTGCACAAACGATAACTGCATGTTGGACCTCCATGTTTGTTTTCATCAACACTGGCAATCTCCGATTCACCCCGCCCCCAAATTTTCTGAGTGTGATCCTACCCAAATTTTAAAAATAAAGTCTGCATTTGATCAGAATCAAATTAGTAAATCAAAGGACTTTCCAGGTGTGAATACACCCCAAGTAACTATGCTTAAATTGTTGACAGTGTAGTTTATATGTTGGAATAAAATGGCCAGATAGGAAAAAAACAAGTGCCAAGTATTTTTGGTAGTCCTTTTTCTATGTGCATAACGGGTCTACGTCTGGACATAATGGATTTATACATTCCATGGATTGTTAAGACATCTACAAGCAAAAAACCCCCCAAAAACACTAATATCTGGATTTAGTTGAGGCACAAACTAGCATTCAAAGCTTAAAAATTCCCTCCTAAATCAAAGTTAAAATCTTCTTAATAATGCACAACACTGGTTTCTAATTTCATTGTGTTTTCAAAACCTAAAAACTCCTTGGCAGAAACTTATGGTCAAAATCCCAACAGCCAACCAACCTTCTGTGTGAAGAGATGTGATAACTGCATAATAGGATATG
Organism: Ostorhinchus rueppellii; assembly: GCA_030068375.1. NCBI lineage: Eukaryota > Metazoa > Chordata > Actinopteri > Kurtiformes > Apogonidae > Ostorhinchus > Ostorhinchus rueppellii. The sequence continues at coordinate 15,216,309 of JAQQZY010000020.1, read as the reverse complement.
TATATTTCAACTCATGGAAGCTGCAGTTTCTATCTAACGCATATTTCCATGGCATTCCCTCAGTTGTGTAACCAACCGGACCCCTCTGTTGTATCGCTTGAGAAATATACGTAGGAAGACAGGTGAACAGTGACAGAGAAAGATCCAGGGACAGAGACGAATAGCAACACAGGGGAAATCTAATCACAGTGTCTCTGGCCCCGGCACCGATAGCCCTCTCCGGATAGGCATCTCAGCTGAATAATGGTTATTATACAGCCAGCACTCAACCCCTACCCCCCTTCTCTGTTCCAGAAAAGTTGTCTGGTGTCCCATTGGTATTCCACACCTTGCTCATCTAGCCAGCAAGGACAACATTTACATCCAAAACTCCAAAATACAACCTAAGAGAAACAACCTAAGAGAAACAATCCAAAAGACACAATAAAACAAAGGAGGATGGACAGATATAAAAATGTACTGTGCTGTTTATCTATATATGTATAGTGTTTTCTGCTGATTCCCATAGTACATCTTTCCCTTAAATTATCCTTGAGTCTTGCCCAGAATTTACAAGTGACTAAATGAGCAAATTAAACATGTGTGTAACAGAAACTAGTTTAGCCTACAAAGCTGACTGTTACTGGTGTGCAAGCGCTTTCCACATCACTTCCACTTCAGAAAACAGACCATATTAGGCCATATTCATAAAGTTGAACAGCACGTAGACAGCTTCTTGCCAAAGAAAGATAACTGATGACAAAGATAAGGGGGATAATGTAGAGAACAAATGGAAGCAAGACAATGCAAAAGCATGTATGTATAGTAAATTAAAAAAAAAAAAAAAAAGGCTTTAAAAAAGTTAGTTAGTGGGTGTTTTCAGATTGTTGGATGGGAGGATTTTTTATCATTTTTGGCTTATTGCAATAAAAATGAACATTTGAGCTCACATAAGGTGTAACATATTGTCCACGAATCCCCCCCTAAACTTAGTTTCAGTGATTTTCATGCATTTGCAGGACATTTTTAGGTACTTAGAAGGCTTTTCTGGCAAGTCTCCAATATAGGCTGGCATTCTTTTCACCCATGCTATGATTTTAAAATGCTAGAAGGCAGGGTCCAGTTATTCGAAGGAAAAACATACAGGCTGTAGTGAGACTCCACTATAGACACAGTCAAGACAAGAAAGAGAAGTAATAGTCTAGGACAGTGCCAACGATCCCCTGCCTGCGAGGAGAAGAGGTGGAGTGAAAAAAAAAACACATAAAAAGGGGAAAAAAATTCTGTTTATCTGACTCAGCCGGTGGAAGTTTATCGAGTTCTCTCTCTCTCTCTCTTTCTTTCTCTGTCTTTCTTGTCAGGCTCCTGAGGCGTCTGAGGTAAGACAGGCGAACTCCAGGGGAGACAGGAGATGAGGCCGGAGCCATTAAAGGAAGTGCCTCACTGTAGACAAACGTCAACCAGTCAGGTCTGGTTTAGTGGTGGGTGGCTTTGAGTATGTGCACGTATTTTCGTTAGCGTATATGCATTTGGGAGGGTGGGGTGCTGATGCGAGGAGCACCTTCGAACCTGACTAGAATTTACCACAATGTGTGGGTGGCAGTGCTGCTGTGCATGTTATTTAAAAGATTTAAAAGAAATGATTTTTTTTCCTTTTGTTTATTTCTTTGAGAGATAAGAGATTTAGAAAATGTATGACGTCCTTTTAAACCATATAGAGGCATTTTATTCAACTAAAATCCAACTTTATAAGAGTAAATTTAGATCACACAAATTCAAAATGTTACATACAGACTCTTACATACATATATTCCCATTTCTCATTCTCTCAATAATATACTTTAAAACACAAAACTGGCTCATTTTTCTTTACCACTCAAGTTGTGACATCTCTATGACTCTATTTAAATCAGCCACATTAAAAACAACAGTATACTCAAGGTTATGCTCTTAGACATACTGTAAAGACAAATATCTTTTATGTTTCTGAAGACAGCTGTGAAATGCATTTCACATTAAATCACAACTCCCTTCTGCTATGAAATGAAAATGTGTTATAAATAATCTGCAGTGAATAAGCCAGTAGCCATGAAAGACATGTAAGCTTATTATTAAAGACGTGTTTTCCCAAGAGATTTCCTCTGAAAATGTGACAAAAATATTTGATCAGAGAAAAAAAATCTTTTCTAAATAACTAATGTGTTTTGGTCGCTATCAGGCAATGTTACTTGCATAAATGTGTGTCATATCTAATTAATGATGACATTGATGAGAAAGTGTATTGGGAGGGGCGTTGACAGCTCATCGGGGCACAGCATGGCTCATAAGTTTAGCAGTCAAACTGGAGATCTAAACAGTTAGTCATGTGCAAAGGAACTTTTAAAATTCATCATTTTAACAGCCTGTATGATAACTGGGAACTGTTTTTCCCCTTAGTGTTGTTATTTTACAACTCATTGCCATCCGTCAGCAGTAAAAAAGTGTGATCTACTGGGAAAATGAATGTCATCAGTAATAAAATGATATGGATTTTTTAGATACTTGCAATGTGGCTGGTTCGGTGCAAGAGCAGGCCTCTTGATACTCCTGACATGTAGAATAAAGGTCTCTCTAAACTTGCCAAGCAAATGGGCCAAGACTACAAAGAACTGAAATGGCTGAGCTGCTGCACTGTGTCTTTCCTCCCAAAGCAACTAAAATAACCAAAACAAACACCAAAAATTCAATACAGGCTGACAGTAATTGCAAAAGGATTCAGAGGAAGGTGGAGGTAGGAGGTCATTTTTCATTAAGCCACAAATGAAGGGTTTGGAGGCAACTTTGCTGAGAAGAACAACAATTATGAAAGCCTGGTGGCTAAAACTGTGCAGAAGGTGAGTCAGATGAGGGCCTGATAATTGCTTAATGTCACAGCGAGATGTGGAGGTGACAAGTGGAAATGGCAAAGGCGGGTCACAGAGGAAGTGGTCTTAGACCACGGCAGGAACAGCTGAAGTGCTGAATAAAGACATTGTGGGGAGAGGTTGTGTTTGGAATTCTGATAAACTAGGTAATAAGCAATATTGTCACCAGTGCTGGTGGGTGAGAGGAGTGGCAATTTCACCATCAGTTCTTGCTGTAAAGAAGAATTTGACAGAGAAATTGTCAAGAGGAAAATGTTTTTGTTGTCTGAAGGAATCTGTGCAAAAATGAAAAAAGATAAAAATATAAAGGAAAAAATACATACAGTACATAATGTACAAAAAACGAATCTCTTCTCAGCTGTGACAGTAGAATGAGACCCCTTCACAGAAAGAAGCCATACTGTCAAGAAATGAATTTGAAATGTATTTGAGGGGAAAATGTTGACAGGAAACGTGCTTTTAAAGGTAAATGGGCATAATGGGAGGACAGAGGCTGGAGCGACACAAGTTGAGTGGTTGAGTGTGTTGTTCCCTTTAAGGACTGAAGAGCACAGTGTTCTTTTAATATAAACAACCTCTGGACTGAACAGTTGGATCCAGGCACTGGTCCAGAACACAAGCCTTGTAATCAAGGAGAAACCCTGGATAGCACAAGATGATGTACACGATTACAGTCTACGATTACACATAGTGTTTAACACCTTGTTTAAACCTATTACACATTAAGAAGTGTGAACATTTTATCTCACCCCTTAAAAAGGGGGAATCTCAGATGCCAAAAAGTGGGGTTTGCAAAGGTGTTATCTGTGTGTTATTTGGTTTTCTCTACCAGATGAAATCAACACGTTTATGTTTATTTCACAGTACAAGCAGCCATTAACCACCAGTTAACAACACAGTTGTGCTGTTTGGGGGAAAGAGGTAATAGATAATGTATCTGTATGATATTATACTTTACATTATATTTTCATCAACTGTTTTAGATGTCCTACTTTCAAACACCTTTGGCACTACCTGGTGGCTAATTTCTGTTTCCCCCTTGATGACAATTACTAATTGTGGTGTTTTCCAACCCAGTGGAAGTGCTTTTAGTTCTAAAATGAAGCCAATTCAGGGGTGATGGCTCTAAAAAGCCCCAACTCTCACACACATTGAACTTGTATCTAAAATTGCTGTCTTTTTTTTCCAGGGCTTATTCTGGTCTCATTCATGTTATTTAGACTCCAATATGTGATGCTAAGGTATGTCTCTAAAATTTCCCTCTGTTAATAACATCTCACCGCAAATGGAAAGCTTGTTGTCTGCTGGGGACTGATTGACAGGTCTGTATTATATCTCACTCACCTCCCAAGCCAGACTTTCTGAGACTGTTATTTAATAAACACATTTTTTCCTCACAGTTCGACTGTAGTTGTGGTTAACAGTTTCCACAAGCAACACTGTCTGACTTTATTATGCAATGATGATCTTGATGAAGTTTGGCATTTTACAGAGTCACTGAACTAGCATTTAGCTTTAGCTCAACCTTGGACACTTGTCGATGTCCCTGAACCCTGACGTTCCTGCAGCTCTGCCCTTTCTCGTCCAAATAGTTACTTTCAGCTCCAAAAGGCCAACATGGTGATGCCAAAATCACAAACTACTGGCTTTAAAATGGCATTTCAGAAACCAATGTGTGACATCTTGATTCCACTAATTTTATACAGTCTATGGTACCAGCCTTTTGGCTCTTGACACACACATAAATATTTTAACTCTGTTTTTGTTTTTATGTGTGCTGTATTTCCTATTCTCAATTGTGATATGTGAATGGGCTATGCAAAGAAAAAAAAAAAAAAAACATTAAAAGGCTCACTCTTTAAGAACAGATTGCTTTCCGTTACTACGTTGTTGTATGGGGTTTAAACCTTGTTCCATGTGCTCTTTTTTCAGCTTTGTGGACCTGCCCCTCTAAAGGGTTCTGCACAGTCCTGACAGGTGGTATAGGCGCAGCACTTGTGAAGCATACAACACTTTAAGTCTTATCAACTCTGTCAATCCTGCAGGGCCCACAGCATGACCTCTGTGTTGTACGACTTCAGTCACCTGGGCTTGGGGCTCATGCATATTCAGGAACCTGGTGGTCCAGACCATATCCCCTTGCTCTTCTTTATGCATGAGATGGGCCACTCCAAAGGTCGTCACTCACACCGTTTCCACCACTTGCTCCCAACTCTCATTCTCTGCTTAGGTGTGGTATAAAAGAGCTAACCTTGTATACTTTGGCCCATTGAATTGTTACACTGAAAAATATTTTATCAATGTATTTTGTTGCCTTACAGATTTTATTTGGCATGGTAAAAATAATTAGTAAGCAAATATATTCATACTACATATGGTCATCCAACTGCAGAAAAATATGAATATGTATATTTACACCTACTGACAGCATTCTGAACAACATCAGATGAGCAATAAAACAGGTGGAATTCACTGTGGTGTAGAGTTTGGTTGATAAAAACCTTTAAAACACTAGTAGTCATTCAGTTCTTCAATTGCTGTAACTTATTCTTAAAGTCGTTAGTTATTTCTGTTTAATTGCATGTATTGTCAAATTGGATTTTATTTAAAAAAAAAAACAAAAACAAAAAACACACACATAGCTATAACATGCTTGGAGAAAATATATTTCTTATTATTGGAGAAATGAAGCATCCTTCATTGCAAACATATTTGATCAAAAATAATCAACAGAGTTATGGAAAATGCAGTACTCAAACACTTTGAAGCCAGTAATAAACCAGGTCGCCCATACCACTGGTTACCTGTCACTCCTCCAGCTCTTCCCTGTCTGCTTCCTTTTACTCTACCCCAGTGTCTTATATTGGCTGTGGCCAGATGTCTAGGGTGTCCAGGGTCGCTCTACTTGAGCAGGAATTTTATGAAATTGATGGCAAAAGTTCAGAGCCAGCTGCCCCTAGAGGCAAGATTCTTCCACTTATCCCACTCCATCGGTAGCACCTCTTTTCTTCATCTGTCTTCCTGGATTTTTCTCTCTGCCTAACACAGCTTTTCTTCCCCATCTTCATCCACCAATCACACATGATTACTGCATAACAGCTTCCAAGGATCAAAGGATTCACAGGCCATAAACTCTCATCTAAGTGAATTTCCTCCAGAGTGAACTTTTTTTTCCTCAACAAGAGGGAATGATGGAGACAATAGTCTGGCAGGCATACAAATGGCAGTATGTAGGTATGAAGTGGGCAAAGGGAGAAAAAGGTTAGAGAGCGGCATTTTCCAGGAGTAGAAAGGAAGGGCCAGAGTCAGTGAAGGACAGTGAAAAAAAAATCTTTGCACAGAAAAGAAAAAACACACAAAACTTCTTAAGCTTCCAATAAGAGATGGGGGGCACAAGGGCCATCCTCATGGCCAACATCCGCCTATTGATTTGTTGTTTGTGCCAAGTCTGCCCTCTGTACATACCACTAACACCAATAACAGCTCAAGAATCCCAGCACAGTAGAAGCAGGAGATGGAGAAATCTGAACATGTAATCCTCTATATATTACAAACCGATTACTGATAAGGGGTCACATTTAAACAAGGAAAATGTGGTTTATGGTTGTCCCACACACATTTAGTGAGAATACTATTGCTTACAAATTGATTAAATGCACTTGCTCAGGCAGAACTGGGTACACTGTGTGCAGGTAACCCTCAGTGATGGGTGTAGATCTTACCATAGTCAGTTAATGTATTGTTCACTAGTGGAACAGTGAGTGCTGCTTGGCAATAAGACAGGCTTGTTTGCCAGGGAGAAGATGGAGGATAGAGTTTGCAAACAACTATAGACCACTAAGTCTACCTGGGGAAAGTTCTTTTTTTTTTTAGGTTAGCTGTGTACCGTATATGAACGTCACTTCATTTCCAGCCCTGCCGAGGGTCCCTGTCTTGAGCTCATCTATACTATTATTGTCCATTTTATTCCTCATCCTTCTGCTCCTCTTAGTTTTCTCTGCTTTGCTTTTCCTCTCCTGAATGTTTTTCTCCTATCCTTTTTTTATTTATTTTTTGTTATTATTCTCTATACAGGCTTTGGAAACTAGAGGAGGGGGGCAAAGGTCACCTCAGAGGCAGGAAGAGAGAAAAAGAAAAGAACAGCCAGATCTGTTGCTGATACTGCCAAACGTATTCTTCACTGTCTCATTACAGGGCTGCTTCTCGTGCTTGAATTTATTCTCACATACACAAACATATCACCACACTATCACATGACAGTCCGATGTGCATATTTGCATCAACTGAAGGAAACCAACTTCTTCTTTCTAAGTCAAAAAAACACAAATATACTTGTGTTTCACTGTTATCAGTTTGGTTTTGTTTGTTTTTTTCCAACTGGATGCCCTGAATTCACATTTGCCTTCAAAATAAAGGCACCACAACAACAACAACAACACTACAAAGAGAGAAGACAGAGGAAAAACCTACCCACAAGCCAATCAACCCCAAAAATAATATAATCAGAAAACTCAGTACGTGTTATGAAGGACTGTTGCACTTCTTGTGTTTTTCTACAAATCTTTTACACACTATGAATAAAAGGAAAATGTAGTAGGGTTAATAAAAACCCAAGGGTCCAGAACAAACCCTATGGAAATAGTTCACAAACTTAAATGTATCTTTGTGTTGGTGCATGCAGAGAAAACCCTGATGTAACAAATAGCAAGGAGGAGAAAGTCTCTTTACTACGTTATGTCTCTTCTGTTTTAGCCTGGGATCAGACTTTAAAATCTAAAACATTTTAAATGTTTTAGATTTTACTGGATCTGCAACACTTCTATTTATTGTTTTATTTTTTTAATTCAGGTGAAGCTTTTGTTTTGTTTTTTTTTTTTTTTTAAAGCTTACACAGAACATCTGAGTGTAAATTATATTCTATGAGAAAACATTTAAAAAGCTCCAGTGCTATGGAAGTACGAGGTCAATTTTACATGTACAGTATGACCCGCACACATCAAGTCCACTGAAATAGATGCACTTTCATAAAAGGCTCACTGAAACAGGTTCTAATTATAGGAAAGTAGCGTCAAATGACCATATAATGATTGCAGAAATATTCTGGAAACATGAAATAAATAGCAAAGGTGAAAACAGGGAAAAAAAAAAATAGCTTAGGAAATTTGTGCTACTTTTTCATATTTTCCATTTCATACTTGCACTTATGCCTTCCCCTCATCCTGTTCTGTCATTTCTCATCTCGTCTCCTATGAAAAAGTGCCCAGACTGTGTCAGGGTTCAGAATTAAAATTCACCATTACCTGCTCCTGCAAGAAAGCAGCCAATTAGTAGACAGACTGATCAAACAGTGGGCCTGCTCCGCATCGTTCCCCTCCGGGCAAATGTGAGTAAGCTCGGAAATCTGACCAGCAGAACCTTGCTCTATAGCAGGTGGGTGGCATTTCACCTCAGTTTGAAGCACAGCGTCTGAAAAGGTGTAGTGTAATTCTGACACCTTATACACCACATGCATGATGGTACATGTGTGTGGAAGTGCCATAAATGAAAACCAGGTAAAAACATACAGACAGACAAGGAAATGGTTAAAGCTTTCAGAAAGAGTAACCGAGTGACAACAGACAGTTTGACTGGTTCCACCTGGCAAGAAAATAAAATTAAAATGACTGTGTGTTGGCATGCACATGTGCGTAACTGAAAAAAAAAGAATAAATAATCGTAATAATCATGGGTTAGACTTCCATGTCACTTTTCAAGGCGCTCAAAGCGCTTCACATTATTGATCCATTCGCTCTCACATTCTCACTATGTTGGTGGTTAACTACATTTGTAGCTACAGCTGCCCTGGGTTAGACTGAGAATTCATGCCTACGACTACCACTGAACATTCATACACCAACATGAGTGACACTGGAGCCAAGGTGGATCAAGTGTCTTGCCCAAGGACACAATGGACTGACTAAGAAAGAGCAGGATTCAAACTACCAACCCTTCAGTTATTGGACAACTTTCTCTACCTCCCAAGCCATAGTCAATGCTTGGTGTTTTGCAGGAGACACTAGTCAAACCTCTGAACTACGCATTTCTAGCATCAAGAGCAGTTCTTTGCATCGGTTGCGTTCTCTAAACACGGGGATAAACACACCATATTTACATGTTTTTCAGTCATAAAAAATGAAATATCAGACCACCAATCAATCACAGTTTTTCCCCTTGGGATGCCTCAGGGGAGAATGAATTTGCAGCAACAACTGCAGAAATCTAAAAGACAAGCACCCACAGATAACCCTCCCATGATGGCCTCAAAACAGCAGGAAATGACAGCGATTCCAGTAGAAAATCCACCTTATTGTTGACACTTAAAAACACTTGGCTGAAAAACTGAGGTAAATCCCACAAAACAGTAAAAATGCTTCCGTGACAAAAACTCCTACAGCATGCTGCACGTTGTGTCAGATCTCAGGAGTGTGCTCGTTCTCTTGTCATTCCCCTTCCAAGGACTCCCAGAGGACTGTGCAAGTTTTAGTGGAGCCAGATGGCCCCCATCTTAGGTATTCAGCTGAGACAGTGAAGCTACAGCCAAAGAGCCGTCGCCATTGCCACCACACGTATCCCTGTGTGCACCTTAATGCATCAATAGAAGAGAGGCTGGGCTGGTAGATGGTGTGTATCTGTGCTGTATGTGTTATGAGGGTCTGTTAATTTCCATTGCAACTTCAGAGACCACACGCTGTCATGGTAGATGAGTTCGCACCAGGACGCAAAGAGCTGATGTTCCACATTATTGCATGTGTATGTGTGCTGAAGGGCCCTATACATGGTGTTTCTGCTACATGTCTGTGTTCTAGTGCTTTGAATAGACACTGTGTCATGTTCTATCTTGAATGGAAGAATTTAGGATTATTAATGTATTAAACAAAGTCATTATCAACCGTAAATGTGCATTCATGCAAATGTCACTGATGTACAAGTCTCCATCTAATGTGAGGGGCTACATTTTCTCTCAAATGTGTGCCGTGGCTTTCTGGCCAAGTCACCCATCGTAGTGACCCATTTTCAGTCTCTCCAGATCCCAGACCACAACTCCTTTGTTTACTGTGGATGTGTCCCCTGTGTCTTGTCCCATATCCCATAATCCTTTGCCCCTGTTCCAAGAACCCATGTTTGCCTTTTGTCCTCCTCACCTGTTCCACATTGCCAATCGGCCATAACACCCCCTGTTGTCTTCCTTCATCTTTGGCCAACTTTCCTCCATTTTTCCCCTGCTGTTGCTTGTCGGGGTTGTTCCACTTCTGTCTTTCACAGCTTCTCTTCCGACAGTCAATATCCCCTCCTTCCTCCCACCCTAAACATCTTCCTCCACCCTCTTATCACTAAATTTCCTCGAAATTAAATGATAGATGTTGTCTCATTTTCTTGCCCTTTCTTTGAACATAATTTCCTGACTCCTTCATACAATAATGGGTTAATGCAGGGGCCTGACCTCATTAAAAATGGAAAACAGAGAGAATGTACTTCTCTCACCTTCTGCTACTTGTCTTGCACCTTTCTCGTCATCATTATACACTCGTTCTTCCTTCAGTGTTCAGTTTTGCCTGGGCAGGAGAGCTGCTGTCTTCCTCTGGGCTCTAGAGGAAACCTCGTCGGGCTGATTCCAATAACTTTTCATTTTCCCTCTGCTCCTTTGGCTGCCCTGTGTTTGCCCTGCGCTCTCTCACACATACACACACAGATGTACACATGCTTGTGCAAACTTGATTTTTTTTCTTCTCCAGTGTCATATTTTCAATTTGCCATCATATGGCCTGTATGTTTTTGTCCTTTTCAAAAAGGAATGAGGGGGAAAAAAAAAAAATTTCATAAAGCGCGACATAATACCTAAATAAAATCCCCACAAATAAATGAAAAGTTTTGGATGATCTTTTTTATATTAAAGGACCAAAATATATACAAATCAAACAGAGAATAGAATGTAGAAGTCGATTTTTATCCATTTTAATCAACATTTTTTCTTTACTTTAGAACAAATATGTACAAAACTCCTAGTGTAACTCTTCATTTTCTCTAAACTTCAATAAAGTAACAAGATGTTGAATACGGAAAACTAGGTGCCAAGTAAGGCGTTTTGTCGTCATATATTATTGGATGCTAAGTAAGGAATTTTGGAGTCAAATGCCCAGCAAAGCCCATCTATCATCAGGGCTTCATCTCATAAACCACTGTGTGTTTATCAGAGTCTAAATCCCTTTAGCCCACTTACCTGCTCATTTGGTGTACAATACCCCAGGCAAATATGAGTCAAACTGTTGTGAATATAGCTACGGGTAATTATTTCAATTATTACACGTCAGCTTTGTAGGGCACCTGAGGCGCTCTAACCCCCATAGCTCCCAAAAACATGTTTCCAGGGTATGGGTTTTGTAGCTAACAATAACTAACCCAGGATGCTGGTCCAAGCTTTCAGTTTCTGGTCCAACACCCCCTACCACACATACACACTCCCTACCTCACCCCTCTGCCTGTGGATCTGAAAAGCCTAGCTAGTGTGCTGCCAGCCAGTCAGCCAGCAGCTTCATCCAGCAATGGAAACATGGCAGATGGTGGCAGAAGAGATCAGAAACAGAGAGCAGAGAGAAGACATTGATTGTGTATGCCTGTGTGTGTGCAACACAGATGGAGAGATCGAGAGGTGACGGAAGTGGAAGTGCATGACCACACGCGTTTACCTACAGCAGTGATTCCCTTTTTTGAACAAATATCCTAGGTAGCACCCCTCCTTGCCCCTGGGGTATACATTATAACCCCCCCCCCATTTCAGTCTGAGCCCCCCCTCTCCGCTTTCTTGTTCCCAATGGTACCGCCCCTGTTGACAAACACTGACCTGGAGCATGATAGTGTCCTCAAACGCTGCTGAAATACAGTGCATCTTGCTACAACTCGAATAAAACTTACAGGAGCTACACATTTCAGGTTCATCACCCCCTATTATTTTAGACTGTGTATGTGTTTGTGGGTGATCAATCAGTCTTTTTCATTCACAAGTCCTGTGGGTTTTCATTACCAGTACCCAGAGGTTTATCTTACATGAATAGACAGTTGATTACCGCCAATGAAATTGATGGCTTCAGGATAAAGAACCCTCACACTGTCCAACTGTATAAATGAGGATGAGTCAAATCTATTTGAGACTGCGTTGTAAAGCTGAAGTACAAAAAATGAAGAAATAAAAGGAAAAAAATAACGACAAAACATGGCAATTCATACAGTAGATCGGATACGGTTGTGTGGACAATGTATGTTTTATGGCATAAATTTTGCACCTATGGGAACAAATGTAATATATCTGACAAAGCCACATTATCAGTTTTAGCCTCTTCACCCAAAAGTGCTTCTCGTAAAAATGACAAGAGCTATAGTTGTAAAAATTTCAAGAAAAAAAGACTTTGAAATACAGCTCCTTGGTGTGAAAACTCCAAGGTGATATGTCATCAGATAAAAACCTGTGGAGCCCATGGACGTCCAGTTTAATGATTTATTTTGTAGTGGCCCCTCTGTGGTGCCGTTTCATAATGCAGGACTCACCTCGGATGATGGACAGCTTGGCATTGACGGTGATCTCGCCCTCGCTGTTCTCAGCCACACATTCGTAGATGTTCTCGTCACGTGGTGCTCGCAGAGGCTGGATTCTGAGCACAGCACCTGCACCCTCGTCAAACTCAATTGTCTATAGGAGGAAAAAATAGAGGATAATGTTAAACAAATGCAGTGTTTTAATCCAATACTGCATGCCGATACCTTGTCTGCATTGATAAACGATAACACAGAGAATGAGTCAAAACTAATGTATATTTTAGTGTTTGGTCTCATTGTAAAACAGAATACTTGAGTTAAAAATGTGGAATACAAACAAACAAAAATAAAGATCAGTTGCTTTAAAAATCCAAAATAGCTCCTTGGGGAAGAGAGTAACAACATTGTGTTCCAACTTGGAGAGGTTTTTATTTTTCAGTTCTTATAAACGGTCGAGTGTTTCTCTTTCTCTCTACACAGAATTCTAGCCTCATATCTCGATGCATGATGTGTTGGCTATTTCTCGTTTTCATCTGTTGTTTTTATTTGTAATTACGCCCTTTGTTCTCTGTAAATCCCTTTGTTTTGACCCTTGTTGAAAGCACTTCTGGAAAACAAGACGAGACAACTCTGTACTACAAATAAAGAATAGAGAGAAGACTGAAACAGAAAGAGTTACTTAAAATAATAATTAACCTACATTTACGGACATGTATACATAATAAAAGCCTTTACGTTTGACGGCTTCATGTTCCCAATGTGCCAAAATCCAGAAAAAGCCTGGCTATTATTTTTTGTCTGTTTATACAATAGCAGAGAATGTCCTTTTGTAGATGCTTATTGTGTGCTCATAATTTTTGAATGTGCATCAAAGTATAACAAAGACATGAGGAAAGCAACATAATTCTCAATATGAAAACACTACCATCTATACCATTCCACCGATGTTTACATCTAGCATTATGACAATCCAATTTTAGGATGGACCAACAAATATGGAGAACATCTAAAGTCCCTATCTAGTGTTAGCATTTGGTTTGTCCATAATGGGCTACTGTAGAAACACAGCAGTGCAACAAGGTGGACTCTGCAGAAGGGGACCCACTAAAGCACTACTTGAAAGTAACAAAAAACACAATAATTCCTATTTTCAGGTGGTTACATACTGATGAAAACATTTTAATATTATATTCTGGTCACTCAATTAGATCCAGAAAATGTTACATGTTGTACTTATAAATCGTAATCACATATAAAACTATTGTTATTATTGGAGTCTAATGACATACAGTATCTTCTCCCCAGATGATGGAACAACGATATACTACACTCATTTTTAAATTTAGGGCATTTTTTTCTATTTTCCTCAATAATTTTAGTACCAAAATCCGTCGGGTTTGCAGGTACACGCTCAGTTTTCCAGCGCCATGTTGTTTTTCCTTTAAAATCTCGCAGACTTGCACCTATCGGGAGGTTTTAGCGCGAGACTCTCTTCCGGGGATGGGGGTGCGTCAGGATACTATAAATTTCTGGGGAGAACCCTGAGCATACTGCACTGTATATAAAATGACATTTTCGCTTTGTGTCTATCTTAAATGTGATGCCTGCAGATGTAGCAGAATGTAATTTCATCAGGTTAGCAATAAGCCAATGGTAAGAAAACAACAGGTAAAGGTTGGGCACCTGAGGCTGAATCTCATCGCTTAAACTAACAGACAAAATCAATGACGACAATTGAAAGCTACTGTTTTTAAATTACCACCTGTCAACACATTACACAATCTAATCTATGTACAATTTCAGTGTTTTGAAAAGATGGTTTTTCTGTCAGTCTAAAGCTACTCTTCAGATATGCGTCCTCCATGAAAAGAGCTTACACCATTTCAACAAAAAGGTTCACTGCTGAGATCTCAGAGCAAAGCATGACTTTGAGATACAAGTCTGCAGCAGCCCTGCTGCTCCACGTCTCAGGGCTGAGCTGCTAATTAGACTAAAAACACTGCAGAGCACGGCATCATGATCAATATCAAAGCAGCTGTCTAGAGGGTAGAACAGAAAAAAAAAACCCTCATAACTACTTCAAAAACCCCTTACAAAATTTTATTTCAGTTAAATGGAGGAAGGAAAGCGTCCGTTCTGGCGAGCTCCTTCACGCCCTTGGCTTTGTTTCCCACTTAGCACGCCACAGAAAAGAACGCACAAACACAACTTGTCTTTCTATTTTGCCCTCTGTTGAGATGCTGCTTCTCCCCCTGTTGATGTTGTCTTTTTTTAAGCCCCCTCGCCTGTGTTTGTCTTCACACTGCAGTGTTTGTGTGTCAATCTCCATGCACTGCCGTTGTCGTTAACGAAAGCAACTTTTTAATTAAGAGACACTGAGCATCAATCAAGACTTTTACAGATGCCATCTGGGACGCCTGCCGAGAACTGAACAACAAACATGAATAACACACATTCACACAGACAGAGCGGTATGCAGGGGGGAAAAAAGAAAAGGAAAAAAAAACACAGCACAAGAATGTAACAACTAAGAATTAGTCAAGTGCAAAAAGGACAGAGTTGGAGAGGTAGGAGACCGCTGCAGTTTATAGACTCTGCAGATTTTTTAGACATTCCAACAAATCTGTGAAAGATTACTAGTTGTTGTTTTGAATTTTGTGGTTAAAAACATCCTTCCACCCTTTTGGAAAATCCTAAAACTGAGTGCAGTGGAAACCAATGCTTATAATTAGACCACATGTGCACAAAGGTCAGTTAACAAGAGTGGATATGTTTGGTTTTTATGTTTTATGTCTCTCAATACAAGTGTTACATTAAGTGCTAACCATGAAAGTAGCAGCATGCTAGTGTAACACTGATCAGCAGGGCTCATTGACTCACCTCTATACGCTGGGAGTTGACTTTTTTGCCCTTCTTGTTCCAGCTAACCCTTGGTTTGGGGTCACCCGCCGCTTGGCAGACAAAGGAGACCACACCCCCTGAGACGCCAATCTGGTCGACGGGAACTTTAGTGAAACGTGGTGGTGCTGAGGAGAGAAAGAAGGACAGAAAAGACATTATAACACAAGTCATAAGATGGACGTTATGCAAGTCAAGTGAAGCAAACTCAGCCTTTTTTACCACAAACTTAAATCGTATAATCACATTTCTGAAAGGACACATTTCCAAATGCCTGTTTGGGCATTTGCTCACGCGTTCACACATGACAAACCGCACTTTAATGTCACACACAACCTCACTTACTCTAATTGAATCTACTACTACATAA
The DNA here is from genome assembly GCA_030068375.1 of Ostorhinchus rueppellii. Taxonomy (NCBI): domain Eukaryota; kingdom Metazoa; phylum Chordata; class Actinopteri; order Kurtiformes; family Apogonidae; genus Ostorhinchus; species Ostorhinchus rueppellii. Next base: position 15,200,592 of record JAQQZY010000020.1, on the reverse strand, counting down.
GAACCTCACTCTTAAACAGTTCACACACACACACACACACAAACACACACACACACTACATAAACATCTAGACAGGCAAAACTTTGTTGAGAAACAGATAATTAAATGCAGGAGCAAATCATACAACATATCCTTGGTAATTTCTCAACTGAATCTTTTGTAGATGAAAAAAAAAAAAACTATAAAAAGAAAAGTCTGAGCAGTACAAGTACAGAAGCAAGGCCAGAGAAATGAACATTAAAGATAGGGTAGTAAATATAAGCAACTTTGATTTGACACGGTATTAGGTGTTAAAAGTGAACATCAGCAAGAGCCTTTATATAACCTTGCTTTCTGATGTACAGACACTCTTTCCTTTGTGATTGAGTAGTGTACAGACGGTACATTTCTTTTACATCTTTTGCATCCATGGATTCCTAGCACTGAGGATGTTTGGGTGAACTGTCCATCAAATAGAAGTAATCGTGAGGCTGTTGCTAGCTGGTATCGTCTTTCCCTTTCCTCGGTTATAGCAGGTTAGAGACAACAAGCTTGAGAAAAAGTCAGAGAAAACAGAGTCTCCGGGGGTACTTGTTAAATCTGAATCATACAGATATGTGGAGATGATCAAACGGCCAGCACATAACGTCAAATTAATAATTAAGGGACCATGGGCTGACACCAGTCTCCAGGCACAGCTAAACACATATGAAAGAAGAGTTCCTGCATTCATTACCGGGAAAAAGAGAGATAGAGAGTGGCTATTTTAGAGAGAATGAGGCAAAGAGAAATAGCGTGAGACAAGGAAAAGTAAAATAAAAAGGTTCTGAGTACCGCCTCAGGAAAGCAAAGGCACGGCATGCAAAGTTCATCTCACCGCCCCCTCCCCAAACCAACACCTAATTTGTATGAAAATATTAGAAATAGATATATGAACTAACATGTTTTTTTTTCCCAAGCAGAAGAGAGATCTGAAGGTTGAATGCTACAAAGATCAACAAACCATCTTCTTTATCCACTCAAAGGCATACGTCGTGTAAATCTAGAACGTCACTATACCGTCAATGATATATTAACCCAGAAAGACCCAGTGTGACTTTTGCAGAAGATCCTAAACTAATTTTCCTTTCCATTTAACCATTAAGTGATTTATTACCTTTTATTGTAATATTATCCTCTGCATTTTGCATTTCTTCTATAATATTTACTGGTCATGTAGATGCTCATAAAAGCTCAGATTAAAGTTAATTGTCATTATATCGAAAACAGAGAAAAATGAAGAAATGGTGACTTTTTCAACGAAATGTATCATTAACTGAACATAAACCCAGTGTGTCCATCCACTGCCATTGATCCAACTCCATGGGTTTTACTGGTGAATCAATGTTGTAGGAGATGATGGTGTTTCCATGGTAACCATGGAGCCTCCAAACATCCAAATAGGTCATATCTGATGACCATGAAAAGATGACAAACTGTATTTATATGTATTGATAGGATTAGGGGATCAGAAGTTATTATTAAACATTTTATATTAGTAGATGATTTTGGTTACCAGTGGTTATTTGCGGCTTTATGAGTTAAAATAAAACTGTCGACATTTCAATGTTCTCTATATCTGGCATCAGTTTGGATAACTCGCACACAGATAAATGATGATGTGTAATAAATAATAAAATACATCTGACAGAATATGAGTTTTGGCTATTTATAAACAACATGCTGAGTTAAATAAATCAGCCAAAGGGCATGGATGAAACTCTTCCACTTTCATAAGAAGTATTAAAGGGTTGTGTTGCTGGTAATCATATTAATGTTGAAAATATTGATTCCTGGCTTTCTGATGGCCAGATGAAAGTGTATTGATTGTTGCCTTCTTCAAACTATTTCTTAGGCTGCATCAAATCTGTTAGGATAAACCCTGGTAATGTCACATTCACTGACACATCTGAAAGATCCCTTAATGCAATAGTTTTAGGAGTTTTCTGAAACCTGACAGTCTTATTTCATTATTCCAAAATCACTTATCTTTTTTTTTTTTTTTTTTACATTAAGCACTACAAACACCCTGCACATAACTGTCATTTTCAGCTCACAGAACTATGAAATGGATTACAGCAAGTTAATTATAAAGTTCTATACTAGATACTTTGGAAGTTTATCCTTCATTACTTCTTTTACATGCAGACAATGCTTCTCATTATACAAACTCAACGGGCTTAAAGCAGAAAATCAGATTTCCCTCAATTATCGACCAAGATGCAATAAAAAAAATAAAAAAAATACATAAAAGTCTAAACTCAAAATCAGGCAGAAAAGAGTTGATCCAGAGAATAAAAGGCTACAATGCTTTACCATATAATGTAAATTACACAGGGGTTTGCCTTAATGGTTGTGGGATGGCATGAGTGCTGCTTCTTCTGTCTTGAAGAAGTAGACCTTTGTTTGATGCATACAATCATCCCTTTTGGCATTTTACACTTTTCCATTTCCATTCTGAAACTACACAACGCTGCTTTACACAACACAGCTCCTCTGCATTTGACCTCCCCTTACAATGTGCCCTCTGTCGAGACAGAAGAGGGATTTACACAGAGTGGGCCTGTGGCAGCGGTTCTGCTGAAGGCCAGCGTTCTTTGATTAGTTTTCCCCTGGACCGTTCGACATTTCCACCCAGTCGCTTTCTCTCTCTTTTTCTTCACTACTAGTCCTGTTCATACGATGAGAGACGCGAACAATAAATGCACTTCCCTGCACGTCAGTCAGAATTTAACTGCCGACGGGTTCGGCACTTTTCCATAATGGCTTATAAAAATTACCCCAGTAAAGTTGGAATGGATAAAACGGATAGAAACAAAAGAAGTTAGAGCATCGCAGGGGGAAATGGGGATGAAGTAAAGAGGTCAGGACTAAGAGAAAGCTGGCAGATGGCAGAAGGCCCAGCAACGAGGAGATGATGTGATGATGTGAGAAAGTGTACGACAGAAACTGTTAAATATTTAACCAAAAAAAAAAAAAAAGAAACTTCTCTAAATTTATTTCCCTTGCTTTTACTTTGTTTGATTAAAAGAAAAAAACAAACTATCTCCGAGAGAAACAAAAGGGCCCTGGCTGACTTTGCAAAGCAGTTGAAGAGGTAGTTTATTGGCATATTTGTTTTTTACACTTATAACAGCTAAAATGTCCGAAAAGCAATAAACCAGTTCACTGTAAAGTAGTTGCAAGTGTCTCCAATCTTAACTTCAAGACCCTTGTCAAATAAACTACATAAATTCAGTTGACTTAAGTTCAGTAGAGTGAGCAGAGTATAAACCCTACATCATCACGTTTTGGTGATGTATCATCCAAATGCATCACGGATGATTGGCAGGTGTCTTTTCCAGTCGTGAACTTATCGTCACTCTTTTGCACCTTGTTTACAAAGCTGGAAATACAGTTGTTGTTGTTGTTACATTTTCAATTATGTCTTTGTTTAGCTCGAGACGGAAATTTGAGAAGAAATTAAAAAAAAAAATAAAAATCCCACAGCTACAAATTTAAGTAGATTATACTTTGTTGGTAGTCAAGACATGGTTGTGCAGTGCTAAGTCCAGTTCCTTCGTGATAAGTCCAGCACGAGCCAGTCAACCCAACTGATGCCTACACATTTTCATTTTTTATTCAGCTGAATTAAGTTTTTAAGTTCAAACGACTACCCAAAGAGTTCAACTAACTAACAAATGTGTGTCCAGAAAAAGACAGAGTACTCACAACATGGGATATTTCATTGGGACAACACGGTGTATGTTAGGAGAACGAGCTGCATTTGTTCATATGATGGAAAAATTTAAGGCAGGCCTTTCACTCCTATTTTTAAGTTGAAATAACACGTTACATTTTACAGTGTTATCACTCTCAGTTAAACTTTATCAGCCTGTTTCATATTATTTGCCTGGATGGATGCTGAAAATCCCTGTTGTCAACTGAAGCATCGTCTGCTACACAACCTATACTGTTGAACTGAAGGATGATGATGACTGGGTGATGCTCATATTATATTTGCGTTGTAAATAAATGTGTACACTATACTACTCGCAGTGTTCGTACACATTTTTCAAGGTCAAATTCAAGCCCTTTTCAGTCACTTTTAAGGGTCATTTTCAATTTTTTTTTCCACATACCACCTTATCACAGAAGTTAAACACATATCTATAGGAGTACATATTCATTTATTCATTTTATTTTCTGAACCTGCTTTATCCTCACTAGGGTCACAGGGGTTGCTGGAGCCTATCCCAGGACATGTCACCAGTTCTTCACAGGATTGACATATAGAGACAAATAATCAGTCTCACATTCACACCTACACTGAAAAAAATGGTTTTGGGGGTTGGTAAATACAAACTATAGAAATCAGTTCAATTTTAATCAGAGATGTATAGTAATGAAGTAGAACCACTTAAGTATTGTACTTAAGTACTAAAATGCAGTATTTGTACTTTTTTGGAGTATTCTTTTTCCTCCTACTTCCACTTTTACTGCACTACATATTTTGGATGAATTTAATACTTTTACTCCAATACATTTTTCA
>JAQQZY010000020.1:15151390-15172971 GCA_030068375.1 Ostorhinchus rueppellii | reverse complement strand
GATTAGGGCATTTACATGGAAAACACGTCTCTACTAACGAAATTTTCTACTTACGAAACTACTTCTGGAACGGATTACTTTCGTAAGTAGAGGTACCACTGTATTATTAATACTAATACTCCCACTAATACTATTTGCACTAATTAACATATGATTATTTCTTCCACATCAAGCTAATTCAAACTGATGAGAAATAATGTACTTCTAAAGGGTCAACAGGCTTAGGTAATATTTGTACTTATTAAGTATTAAACTAACAAAATTACCTAAAATTATCAATAGAGTATTTAGAATAAAGAGCTATGAAGTTATTCTAAAGACTCCAATGTATTGGACTGTATATTTACATCAACAGTCTGCATCCCAAATTTAATACCCACTGAAGAAGGGTCTTGAACTGACTCAATGAATATGAAGATCCATATATGGTGTTGAACAGAAATCTTCATGCTACCCATATGACTAGTCACTTTTCCATTGGGGTTATGTGCAAAACTTTACCAACATTTACTAAATGTCGAAAAAAACAGACGTTTTTCCATTATATCACAAATGTGATGATTTGTTTATTCATTACTGTGACAAAGAAGACATTCCATAAACAAAAAATATCCAAAAATATTGTGATAATTTACAGATATATTCATTTTTATTATCTGTTATCTCTCTATTCTGTGCTAAATTAAAAAAAAAAAAAGATTTGGTTTCATGGTGTGTCCACACATACCACCATGGTTCTCTTAAAACTTTTCCTCTTTGCTTGTTGTAACGTCCATCAAGATTTGTTGTTTCTTGTTTTGTTTTTGTTTTTATTTGTGTGACTTTAGTTACAGAAAAAGGTCTTTCCATTGCGGTTTTGCATGATATATAATTTGCGCTACGCCTGAAACACCACCTCTTGCCAGTGAAAAACTTTTAATTGAAAAACAAAACATTAGAAACATTTTGGTAAAATTGTCATTTTTCCATTAAGTAAACTAGAAAAAAAAAACTTATATTTGTGTAATTTGAGGGTTAATGAAAAGCAACTACTATCAGGCAGATGACACTGCACTAAATGGCCAATGTAGGCAGCAGGACAGTGGATTAAAAAATTAAATAAATAACTGTTTACTAAATCACTATTGCTTTGCGAATGCAACAATGCCATGACCAAGGTTGGGTTCGATTCAGAAACAAAAATAACTTAGTTGGGAAAAGATAATGGTTAGGGTTCAAATAAGAAACTTGAATGACAACCAGTACCATGGTTACGGTAGCAAATAGATAGTTCTGGCCAAGTGTGGGTACAAAAACAGGTTGAAGTGAGTAGATGAAAACTACAACATGTGGAAGAAGAAAAAAATAAATGTTTAAATCAAAATACACACATTTCTGGTGCAGTGTATAGCTTATGCTCTCTGACCTGGAACACACACCTATAATCAAAAAGGTAGCCTAGAACTTCAAAACCACGTGACTCACACACTCCAAACAAAAAAAAAACAAAACAAAAAGTGTAATCAACAATGGGTCTTTTGTGGGTGTCTTTCAGACGCACAGCTCATCTTTCACCACAATACACAACACACACGACCAACATGTGTGTGCCTGCTTCTTTTCTTTTTTTTCTTTGCTTTTTTCCCCCTTACCTTGGCCTGGAAAGCAGGTGATGTAATACAAAAACACAATAGGAAAATAGTCAAGTATCAAATAATCTATGGGGCTGCTGAATGGTGTTGATATTGTCTGAGATTGTGACATTGGTGAAGGTGGAAGGTGCCAAGCCTGGAGGGAATTACTGTAACCATACTCAGAAGATGCCTAGGTTATCATTTATGGACTTCCCTCAGGACAAAACTGTCCATCTCCACCTCTGGTTTCAGGGTTTCTATACACATTTCATAACACAATTACAACAGCTATTGTTGTTTACAGACTGTTTCACCAAACATAACCTACAGCCATGTGTGGGCTACAGTCAAACCACACTGTATATGCAGCTAAATGCAGCTTTTCTGTGAACTTTAAACAAAAGACAGAAAATAGACATAATGATATACATGCCTACACGTATTCATTATTAATTCCTTTGGGATAGGTGGTGCTAAAAACTCACTGGAGCAAACATTTTAAAATCAGCAGCAAATACGGCCGGGGAGATGCCGGTATGTTGCTGAAGTAGCTCTTAGGTCAAAAGAAAGAACCCTATAAGCACAGCATGTTTCTCCTACTATTAGCACCTCCATGGGAAAACCTGTCAACTCTTGCTAAAAGCATGTATCACTTTCTCGCCTGAATTGGGCAGAGGAAAGATGGCGTATTTAGCATTCTGGCAATGCAAGCAGAGAGGCCAATCGATTTATAAATCCTTACCATTACCCTTGCTGCTTTCACATTATAGGCTGTGATCAAGAGGAAACTGCTAATGGTCAGGTTTTGCAGGTTTCAATGTCACTAGGATGACTTCAACAACTTATTCATTTCTAACAGAACTCAAGGTAAGTTCATGGCATTTATGTATAGAACATGCAAACTATGTTATCATTACTTAACTGTGTGCCTCTATAACAGGGGTGTCAAACTCATTATAGTTCAGAGGCCACATTAAGCCAAATTTGATCTGAAGTGGGCCGTACCAGTGACATAATTACATAATATATAAATAATGTCAACTCCAAACTTTCCTCTGTTTCATTATGCAATGAAAATGCTTCCATCTACCAACTATCCTTTAAAATAATATGAATAGCATGAGCAAACTAAAATTTCTTAAGAAAACAAAGTGCAGTTTTATCAATATTATGTCTCCGTTTATCATTTACACATGTACTTTACAACTAACAGATCACAGTGGATCTACAAATACACAAAACATTTAATAACAGGCAGAATATTGGTAAAGTTGCAATTCAGACAATTCATAATGTTCATATTTGTTCAGGTTATCTGCATTTTTGTGAATTGATAGTTTGTTTTAGTGTAAATACAGTAAAATGACGTGAAAATGTTTACATTTACAAAGAGAAAAATTTGGAGTTTTGAGTATTTATAGGTTATCGTGTTAGTATTTTTCTGATCTGACCCACTTGAGATTCAATTGGTCTGTATATGGAACATGAACTAAAATGCACTTCACAAATTCCTTCCATGGGCCAGACTGGACTGACTCTTTGGTGGGCCGGGTTAGACCCCCAGGCCGCAAGTTAGACACCTCTGCTCTAAAACATATAAAGATGATGACAATATTAACTCTAATCTGCTGCAGTCTTGGTAGTTTAGTCTAATGTTGAGAACATTTAATAATAAATATAATTATGGTGTGAATGCAACACATTATGCACAAATTTATGTTTATTACTGAACCTGCTGAAAGGTACATTTTTTGTTGATTGATGTTTCATCTTTGTTAATTACTCTATTTCGGTGTATATTATGTGTTTCTGAATATATTGACAATACGTGCTGCAAACTAAAAATAAAAAAAAATTTAATGGCTGCATTGACGGTAAAGTCTGACCTCTTGTGGACAGAACATTTTCTCAAACAGATTTAAATTAATAATACTTATTGCAATGACAAAAGCATCATTTTAAGATGTACTGTTATCTGCAACTCATGCCAGTGATGCATTTAACCCTGGCCTATCCTCACCCATACACAATGAATCTATATTTTTAGGTAAAAGTGTGTTCACCTTGCAAAAGCTGCCCATCAACATATTAAGCGTTGCCCAGGCTTTGGTAATTATTGTAAAAATGGCGGTACAATTTCCACTGAGTGGTGGCAGACAGTGGCTATCAAGGACTCCCGCTTCAACAAAGACGAGCTTCAAATTCACCTCATTTCCCCACGCAATATTGATACTAATGCATTTGATTACTGAGACTGATAAGGGCAGCAAAGAATAGGGGTGATGATGAGATGGGAATTTGTGCCATAAGCATGAAATGAGAGCAGGATCAGTAGATAGGGCATAATATGTCCATGCAAACACCTTCATTCAACACAATGAGTTAAAAGAAAAATGAAAAATAAAAAAATTCATGCTCAGGCTACGTACGGCCATGTGGAAATTGAAGACAGGCTATTTTCATCCTGACATGTACTCGGTTAAAACACAATTCCCCACTTACACAGTCACAATGTGAAATGGTGTTCACTAACAACTACTTATCACCTGAGGGACCACATCAATAATCTCTTTTATGAGGTGAACACAAAGCTCACTTGATACACACAGTACAAAAAAACCCAGTTTAGTTGGGCTTGATGATCAAAACTGAGTGTTTGGTATCCAGGGCTTCAAAAAGAATACAAGTTTTTAGGTTATTCTAGCTCAAAAATGAACAAAAGTGAGTTTTAATTCATTGTTTGGTTTCTCAAGTGAGTGCATCAAATATATATGTATATCGAATACCACCAGGACTCCCTGCTGGAGTTGGGTATGTTATTGATTCTCCTCTGTATTGTAATGTTGAGGAGGGATTTCTCAAATGTTGGCAGCTCATCATGGTCAATGAAATGGACAAGATTCCCTCCTGTGGTCCAGGTTTATTCGCTTCTCAAAAGCTGAGACTCCAAGGACGTAAGCAGCTTATAAAATCAGCGTCGAAAACTTGCTCTTCTATACTGGACAAACAAAATGGGCTTGTAAAATTAATGTTAGTGCCCAAAACGAGGACACTAGTGATAAAAACTTGCCCGCTGTAAGTACCTCCCATCCCAAATCAATCCTTAAGTGGTCTCCCAATCCAACTCCTGGCCTCTACGTTAGGTTTTAATGCTGCAATCAAATGAGGTGGCACGAGTCTGAAAATGTCCCAATCTTTCTAGTAATCAAACTTAATGCATTTCATAGGTGAATATAATATGCATAATATACCTTAATATACACTGCATTCACCACTTTGCTCAACTAAGTAACCTAACACACTGTATATCCTCATTATAATGCTGTGGATTGAACATTTTCATTATATAAATTAGGTTCTATCAATTACTTCCCTGCTACAAATGAATAATTTGGTTTTAATTCTGATGTATTTGTACAGGGAAGGTTTTACTGACAGTACCTAGGTGTGAACTACAGCTCCACAGAAAGGGAAAAAATTGAAAAAAATAATGGCTTTTCCTTTGCAGTGTTCAAGCTTAATGCTGTCTACACTTGAATATCTGCTGGCTGTTTACATTCAGCCTTCAGCCTCTGTCTCTCCCTCTGCAGTCTTTTCACCTTAGATTAAGTTTTTATGCGTCAGGCCTGAGTTACAGGCTCTTACCTCCACCCCTTTACTGCCTTTCATTTCATGCCAGAACAACACACATGTAATATGCAGGTCAAGTCAGTGTCAGTGAGTGTGTACGTATGCATATTGTACTGTATGTACGCCTCTATGTCAGTGTTTGTGGCTCTATAAACTACACGACCACCTCTAGGTCCTTGTATGGGTTGCCATGACCAATAACGGTGTTTCTGATAGAACACGTGTGTGAGTTTCAGGATGGGCATTCACAAACATTGTTACTAGTCGCTTTTCCAGTGACCCTTAAATTGCGTGAATACAACTTGTGCATAAAAATGTACCTAACGGAAAAACGACAATTTCGCCAAACTCGTATTTTGAGGATGGAAATGGAAAGAACTTTTTCCACAACTAGATTCACGTGAATGGATCTTGACGGAAGTTACTACAAGCGAAGAAGATTTTCAAAGGAAACATGGCACTGTATGTGTAGACGAATCAGTTTTTAAGTTGGCACGGGATAGAGAGGTAATATATAATAATAATAATAATAATAATAATAACAACAATGAATATATCTGTAAATCAATATATTTACATTCATTGCCATGTTTATGGCATGACTTTTCATGTCATCTCGCGATAATAAATAAAACCATCGAATTTGTGATTTAATGGAAAAAAACATTACGCACTTTTTTTTCCGACATTTCGTAAATATCGGTAAAGTTCTGCGCATATGTTCAATGGAAAAGTGACTACTGATTTAAATAAAATATGAATATTGGTTGCAATCTCCCTTTCTGTTCCTAAATTATGATTTTGTATGATGGCCAGAAAATGATTTATAATTACAACCGCTGACAGTTTGGTTCAGAAACGTCTCCACCTATTACATACTTTTGGGAAATCTTGTTATAATTAGTATATGGATGCTTGACTTTAGGTAAAAATGTAACATCTCATCCTAATAAATTTGAAGATATGTTCTTAGGATATCATGTTCACAAGAATCACATGAAAAGTCAGACAACCTGAAAACTGACTGCCTCCAGGGACTGTTGTTGCCATAAAACTCCATTTTTGTGTACAATATGAGCAATTTATTTTTACTTAATTACGCACAGACAGTATTTTAACATATACTAGTTGCTCAATCTTATATACATACATCTTTTTTTTTAATTTGCATGTACAATATGTAGCCTACGTGTTCAGGCAATTGTATGCTCTTTAATGTGTTCATATGGCATTTAAATGTGTAATAATACAATGCATATTCATTTATGCCTGTGCCAATATAATTTATTCGTTTTTGTATATTACTCTGGGGGTAGTGCGTGTTGTGAAGCAGAGGTATACTTAGACACACATATCACACACCCCTACCTCAGCTGTAAAACAAGTATATAGCGACCATCTGTTTTTTACCGTGCTGAAATCCTAACTATATTGATTCCATGTGTCATTGGAAAGATTCTCCCTTCTCTCACATTTTCTCGACTTTCTGCATGAACATATTGGTTTTAATTAACTGCAAAATCTATCTTGAGCAAAAAAAAAAAAAAAAGGGAAAAAATACAACCCTATGTTTGTCACAACACAAAGACTGTAATAACGAAGGAATGGTGTGTACATAGGAGAGTGTTCTAAACATATCCTCGTGATCAGTCGTCCTTCAAATCCACCATCTCTGTTTTCTTTCCCTCCATCTAACCTCCTTCCCCTCCTTCATTTCCTCTCCCTTCTTCCCTTCCCCCTCAAACTCATGCATACTAAACTATGCTTGCATTGCAGATGTTTGGTAGGGAATCACATGAATTTGCATGGAACTGCAGGACTATTATGTAAATGCCCCAGTGTGTATCTACCACCCTGCTTCACTCTTTCATTGCCATCTGCAGCATCCTAAGCGATCCGAGTTGGGGGAATCTCAAATAAAGTAAATCTGTCATTAACCATCATGTGGAGGGAAGTCTCAGTCAAATATGAAGTGCTTACACAAACAGATACATAGGTCTTAAAAGATGTTGCTCATGTCAACATCATAAGAATTTAGCTGCAATGCTAAGCGATTACCATGCAACAGGTAGACAGTACACATGCGACATCAGTCAGAGGGGAAACTGCAGAATCATTCTGTTTAGAAATAGATGAAAGAATATAACGATATAACAGCGACGCTTGAGCACTTCTCTTTGCCTAAAGTGAAGGTTGTTTGCGTAGGTAGGGAGAACTGCGCCACCATGACCTCATTAAGAGACTGCAGATTGCCCTGCCCTGGCAACCTCTCCTTGGAGTAGCTTTCCCATGAGCCTTTGGCCTCCACTGTTCCCAACCTCCCCACCCCAGAAATGGTGCTTGACACCTCAGAGACACCTTGTGTCTGCCATCTGCTATTCCCCTGAGAGCACGGCAACCTTTTACTGGGATCTTGTGAACTAGAGAGGAATTTAGTTCCAAAGCCCCGATAAAACTCACCCTAAGTTTTACTTCAAGCATAGAAGTTGTCAACTTTTGGTGCACAAAGGTTGTGCCTTTCAAATTACAACATTTCATATCAGGCCATGAAAAAAAGTTTTTTTGAGCTGAGTATTAATAGTGTTTATATATAGTGCTCTATCAGACAGAGAGACTAGTGAGTCTGACTAACTCCAAAAGGAACCACAGAGGTTTCAGACTAAATTACAATAAACCTACTGAATCCTCATGCTTTTGTTTTTCTCCAGGTGTTGCCCTAAGTTCGATCAGCAGGAAATAGGTTTACTCTGGACATTATGAGTCTGCTCTGTCCTTCCAATAAACACTCAGGGCTGTAAGCCTGGAATCCACCTCGGTTGAGGTTGAGTGCACACCAACAAGCATCAGGGTCATGCAGTGTGGGCGAATGGATTGGCAGCTGGGAGGCAGGAGTGGCGAGCTGACCTCCTAAATGTGGATTTTATTGTGCAGCCATTTTGTTTACCACTCAGGAGTGACATGTTATCCGTCTCCCATATAACCTCACCATAGTCTGACGCCACAAGACACCAGATAAAATCTACTCACAAACCAGGGGAAAACTTGTTTTTGCTTTCTGCCTCTACTGGTCTATTTGCTCGATTTATGACAGGGGGTTGTCAACAATCTTAAGAGCTGTTTTTGGCCAGAATGAAGAAAAATGATGTGTTTGGAGCAGCAAAAAAACATCTGGACCCTTCAAATGCAGGTACTACATGGCAGATGTACAGATGACATACTACAAATATTTTAGAATTTGGCATCAGGATTTAAGATAAAGGCATGACGGCTACGACAAAGAAAGCAAAATGTTATTGTTAATTTTAGTAAAGCTACAGGGCACTTCTGTAGAGGGTCTCAAGATCCACATGCGGCTTAGGAATCCTGGGATGCTTACCACTGCTATTTGACAACAGCCATAAATGTTGAAGTTGACAGGTGACACCGAGTGTGAAAGCTATCACTTTGATTAGTAAAGTGTTGTAGGGGAGGTGGTTATTCCCAGTATATATGGGAGGTATTTAATTATAGGACACAGTACAGCTCACAGTTGGACACTTGGTAATAAAGGGTTGGGAGGTGGGAGTCGTTAACAAAGAGGCAGTTGGAAGGCGATGCGAGCGCGTGAGAGTGGGTTGGTGACGTACAGAACTGGAGAAGGTAAAGGGAGGGGCTGGGGGAGTGACATCAGCTGCTGGACCACTGCCAACAGAATCAGACAAGTATCACACTGACTGGCCAGAGGCTGGAGTGCCCTTTATAAACTGCAACACAAGGAGGAATGATGCCTTTGAAGGACAGCTGGAACAGTTGGGAAAGCATTTATATTCAATCTGGAAACGGGATGCGGATAGGAGGGAATGAGATTATTCTAAGTGAGCGAAGAGGAGGCAGAGGAGGAAAGGACTGGCAGACCAGGGTGTTTAGAAAACGTCTCCAAAACTCCTCTGTGTAATTGGCAGGAATCACCATGTAACATTTGCTATGTGGTTTGAGAAGTTTCATTTCCAAAATGAGATGCATGCTATTTGAAAAACGGTGACACCTACACAGCAAAATGACTGTTGGCATGTTAACAGAATTCACAACTCACTGAAACTAGAGCTCCCTTTGACCCTTTACTTTAAAAACTTAACACTGCAACAATATTCTGAAACAAATGATTAATGATCCAATTTAGAATCAGCTTTTCTATCAGATGGAAGTGCTAAAGCCTCAAGACGGGTCATAAGGAGACATATCCAACCAGGGACACGCGTATTACATCTACAGTTTGTGACTGATGTACAAATCGACAGTAATACGTTTCATTACCTATTAAGAATGCCAATGCAACATCAAGTATCATCGTTTTTAAGCCTATTTTTTAGGTTTTGTGTTGGTGGTGTCTTCTTCCCTCTTTGTATGAATGAACTGTTTTCTAGAAACATCTTCCTGCTAAAATTTATTCCTGGTTTCCTTTTACTATGAACTCAAAATGTAATACTCACTTGCTTTCACAGTGATCTTTCAGCTAAATATAATATGAGGAGGGAATGGTTCATTACTAAAGCATTCTTGAAGCTTTTTAATTAGTCATGTGTGTCTCAAAAGTACAGAGAGAAAGAAAAACAACAAATATACACATGCAAATCTTCATATTTTCTACACACACTGAACACTTGAACACACACGGGCAAAACTTTGCCTCTGTTGATAAAGAGGCTTCTCTTCATCAAGGGTGGTCATCTTATTCAAGCCTCTTTTTTGTCTGGGAATTAATTGAAAATTGAGTTAATCCTAGCAATTTACTTCTGAAACTGAGCCAAAGCCCATCAGCTGGCTAAGTAGTACTTAACAATATCACTGTGGTAGCCAGAGTTTCTAAGATTAAATTTTGAACATGCTAAATTGGATGTATTTTTCAATTTATTTCCATTTGTATTGTAATCTGATAATTGACTGAAAGAAATAGCCAACATGTAAATTATGAATCGCAAATTAAATTTACATTTCACATCACCGAGTTGCAATGTCGACTGAAGTCATATATAAAACTGCTGTGTTTTCATTCAACTTGACTAAAATGACTATGAATCTGATTACATGGTTCAGCGTGCAAGAAAGAAGATAAACACGCTACCATAGCAATTAGTGTTGTGCAACTCCATGTGCAGCAGGCTGTGGTTAGACCCCGTTTGGGCTGGAGGTTAGGGGAGTGCCTGTACCCCTGTCAATCACACAGCATTGTAAAGAGCAGAGACAGATGGTGAAGTTGACCCACACTGTCTTTCAGCCTGTCAGTCCACCCATCACCATCCAACCACCAAGTACTAGCACTAAAAGCCTGGGAAGACAACTGTTTTTTACAGCCGCAAAGCATTGGAAGAACAGACAGGAGCAAGTGGGATACCGAGACCGGAGACTTGCTACAAATAACCCATAAGACCTGCACTCTAATAAGGTTTGATTAAAAAAAAAAAAAAAAAAAAGACAGACATTTAAACTAGAGTAAAATTGGCACATTCCAACCCAAAGATTCCTTTTCAATGACTTTTACCAAAACATACAAGTTCAGTTTTGTAAAATAATCGCACTGTTGTTGTAATGCTGTGTCATGAAGTCAAATATCTGAAATTTAAATTTACTATGGACTGAAATTAAACCTCAGGAAAAAAAAATAAACATTCAATTTATTCTTCCTGGAATCGCAGTAAAAATCCCCCAAGTGTTCCTAGATAACAATCAGACAGCCAACTGCGAAAAGTCCCATGTTCTTTGGCTGAACATTGCTTCATGTGACCTGTTGAGTGTTAAGCCATTGGCAGATGCTGTATGGGTAGGGGGTATTCAGTGGGAGATAATAATGTGGCATTATCCATATTAATGCATTTCTCAACAAAAAAAAAAAAAAAAACTACTGAAACAGAGAGGCTGTGTTGTCAGCTGGCCTTACGTTCCACCCACCCACTGGAATAAAGACTTTGTTTGTTTGACAGACAGAAAGTAATTGTGGAAGACATGCATGGTAAAAACTGAAAAAGGCAGTGAATGCAACACTATGAAGTTTCCATAAAATGTGAATATAAACACAAAATGCAGGGCTCCTACACATTTTTCAGGGTCAATTTCAAGTACTTTTCAAGCACTTAAAACGGGTCGTTTTGGTTCTTGTGGTTGGGGTAAAATACAGGAATACATATAGTCATGATTTTTTTTTCACTTTTTATCACAATGATGTACATTGTGTTATGCTATAAACATCTAAAATTATCTTTCATAACAGCAAAAAGTTAAAAAATTAAAGAACAAAAGTTTTTTTCTAAAAAAAAGGGGAAGTCACTTGACATTCTGCAGGATCACTTGCATCAAGACAAGGATTAAGGTAAGAAATATTTATATATACACACTAAAGAACACCTGCTAATTTTCTTTTTTTTTTTTGATGCATTTTTCAAAATGCATCACCTCTGTACGTAGCTTTGGCTTGGACTGAATATTAAAAATAAAGAAAGAAATCACATCAGAGTTAGAATCGCAAGCACTTTCAAGCACTTTCCAGATTTTAAAAACACAACATTGAAATTCAAGCATTTTCAAGGATCTCAAGCACCCGTACAAACCCTGAAAGCAAATGAACAGATGCTTTTTGGAGATGTGTCCATGTCACTTGCTGTAGAGCAGGGGTGGCCAACCCTGGTCCTCAAGAGCCACAATCCTGCATGTTTTAGATGCTTCCCTCTTCCAGCACACCTGATGGTCGTTATCAGGCTTCTGCAGAGTTTGATGACAGGTTTATCATGTGAATCAGGTGTGTTGGAAGAGGGACACATCTAAAACATGCAGGATTGTGGCTCTTGAGGACCAGGGTTGGCCACCCCTGCTGTAGAGTGTCTACTTCGTCAGCAACCATTCCTCTGATCACCCTTCTAGCATTTGACCCTTTCACTCAGACCACTGACCACCACAGTCCTTTTAAACCTTGACCAAACTTGTTGTCTCGGTGCATTTTGACTTGAGAATGAATTTCAGAGGGGCAAAGAAGGGATTGGGATTGGGATTCGGGGGGGGGGGGGACGACAATGACAGGGCAACGGGGTGGAGTGTTGAGGTCAAAGTTGAAAGGTCAGACAGCTGGTAAACCTCTTTAAATTCTCTTTTTTCTTTTTAACACATACACATTCCTTCACAGCAGGGCATTGCCAGCTAGCTAGCAATCTATCCCTATCTGATTTAAGGCTGCGTGTGCATGTGTGAAGCATATGAGCACGTTTTTGTACACCGTCCGAGCGCGAGTCAGTCTCCTGCCTTGGTATGCGTATGAAATATCTGATTTTTTGGAAGAGACAAAAGCAAATTATTCCAAACAGCAACACCACAGCAGAGATGGGGTGCGTAGGGGGTACTGGGTTTGTTTGGTTTTTTCCAGCATCTAGTACCCACGCTGATTTTAAGTGGTGGAAGAGTGGGAGTGGGGGCTTTTAAGTCCTGCAACTAATGCATAAACAAGACCCCCTTCTCTGTCTCATTCTCTTTCATTTCCTCTGTTTGTCATTTTTCCACTTTGCACACCCATGCTGTGTATTGTTGTGCTGTGAGCCATGAGCGTAGAATGAGGTGGAGAGAGGGGAATAGAGACAGAGTAAGATAGCTCCACTCTCCTGCTGCAACTTGAAAAGAATGTGACATGCTCGGCCAGCCAGGAAGCCACACACATAAACACACGCGGTTGTGTATATTGAAACAACATCACAGGAAGTGAATCAACATCCAGAACAGATCGGTCTAATCGATGGATGAGTCTCATGATGAGGTGGGAAGTGGATTTATGAAAGATAGTTGAATAAAACCCAGACATCAGTTCAGACCACAGACAGAAACTGTGAGAAAATAAAAGTACCAAGTCTGCAGAGTAAGTGCTTGATGCAGCAGTTGGCACATTGAGTGCTTAGCTCAAGAGCACTTTGGCAGTAATAGGGGTATTGTAATTCCTGCCCCCTTGAATCAGCAGCTCATGGCTCAAACAAATTCTCCTACTGCAAGATTAAAGCAGAAACCATACAATTTTACTGATTTTCAATATGCGCCAGTCGGAGACAACCAGCGCAATCTCACCAGGAAGCCTCTCAGCTGGAAGTTGTGAGATGTTTTTTCCATTGTAATCTTATTACGGATTACAGTGTTTTCACTATGTAATCCATGACAAAGCTCAAGTCCAGTCTCAAGACAGATTTTCTATTGTTCTGGATGTCTTCGATAGGGTGTTGACATGGATTTCTTTTTTCTTTTGGCTTAGGTGATGAGTGCACTTTTTTTTTGCAAACAACGTTAAGTTTGTTTTTTTTTTGCACTTCCCAGCATGCATTCTAATCTTCTGATTCTTCCTTGAGGAGCTATCCGAGGTAAACAAAACACTATGGGAGATGCCAAACCACAACCAGTTCCCAAAAGAAGATGAAATGTTTCTTCCATTGTTTTGTCATTTGTGAGTACACTCTGGGGCTTTTCCTCAGTGTTTTCTTTTCTACAAAAAATTCAGCATCACTGGCCAAGTATCATGTTGTCGACCCATTTGATGCAGCAACTGATGAATAGTTGAACTGAACAAAGTTGTAGCTGTAAAACTCTGGTCATATTTTCATTGTGCTTTTACTTTTACTAATTTAGTCCTGGAAATTATTATTAGACCACCCTTGTTTTCTTCAGTTTCTTGTTCATTTTAATGCCTGGTACAACTAAAGGTACATTTGTTTGGACAAATATAATAATAACTGCAAAAATAGCTCATAATAGTTTAATTTCAGAGCTGATATCTATCCATTTTCCATCTTTTCTTGATAAAAAAACAAAATCACTTCAGCTTCGTCAATATCTATAGCATTGTACTGAAAAACAGTGGTTTTAGGTATTCCATGTTTTCTTTTCTGTCTGTTTTAGTCACATGATACACACAGGAGTTAGTACCTGATTGCATAACTGTTGTTTTTGATGACTTTTGATGGTCTAATATTTTTTCTGACTGCATGTAATTTCAAACACTGACAGACTCTACAATGCACATTTGACAGCCTGTTAAGTACATGTTAAAGTCACACAACGAAAATCTAAGGCATGAGAGACATTTAAAAAAAAAAAAAAAACAGAAAAAAAAGAAAGAGGGCCCAGATGTTCCACCAAGGTAATTAATCATAAGAAAAGAGTGACAAGAGTGAACAAAAATTGAGAAGAAACATACAAAATGACATCCAAGTCTGCCCGCGGTACCACCAAGCTGCTCATCTTCTTGGCACCAGACAGAGTGCTGGCTTCCATTCAACCAAGAGGCCCATTTTTCTCTGGTCCTTTTATGTTTCTTTTTGTGTTTTTTTTTTTTTTTTCCACCATAAGAGTTGTGTACAACTCGTTCGCTTGCTCGCTTCGCATATTTGTATCACCCTCGCTCGCTTTCCTTTATTGGATTGAAAAAGACGGCTGGTTTTTCCAAAGCCTTCGGGCCTTGAAATGCATGCAGGCTGGAATCCAAAGCTCCTAATCACAGCTAAGGGAATAGGCTGACTGGAGAGTCACGATTCGTGGCAAGGGAGGAAGAGAGGGAGAAAAGAAGAAGGGGAGGAGGAGGTGAAAAGTGAAAAAAAAGAGTGGGAGTGGGAAGGAAATGACAATCACGAGAAACAATATATTTTTAGGCATTGGCTAGACAGCGCACGAGCCAATAAGCTATTTCTACCGGTGACAGTTTAGCTCTTGATTAAGGCTTGATTGAAGGCCTTGTCTAATGGAATGTGTTACAGCAAGTTCTGTGTGGGGTGTACTTCACAGAGTGTGTAGTTTAGTCTAAATGTGTGTGTGTGTGTGTGTCATCACATAGCATCTGTGCATGAACACCTCCACAGGAACGTGTGTGGTAGTGTCAATGTGTCTTCATGTACAGTTTATATGCGTATGATATGCGACTTTCTGTGTGCGTTTGTGGCCTGCCACTCCGGTGTACCTCAAGCTGTTCAGCTGTCGTCAAGCTCTCTCAGCAAGATACAGGCTGCTCCATCTGGTCAGCCCACCCCTCCTCTGTCTTCCCTTGAGAATCACTGTGTATGAGTGTGCGTAGCTTGCTTGTATTTATGTGCAAGTGTGCATGAGCGTGGCTTTTACTACCGTGTGCACAAAAGGAAACACACGCACATACACTGGGTTATGCAATGTTACAGAGTACTTACTACCTATCCACTTATCCCCTGCGTTCAGAGAGACACACACACACACACACACAACAGCTTAACCTGTACTGTAAAATTAATCAGTATTCTATTACCCTTTCATCCCCCCATTTCAGCCCAGTGTTTGCTGGCATGATTGCAAGAAAGCCTCGGAGGTAAATTAGAGACAATAACACAAAATGAGCGGATGGAGAGTCAACAAGACAAAGCTCAAAAGCCACTCAGTCTCACAGTACATGTGTACGAGGATGACCGAGGCTCAATACCAGCTTTGCGATGTATAATTTGTGTGCAGCGGAATTACGCAACATCGCCCCAATATTTAGACTCTGTTGAAAATGTGATATGGTTTTGCAAATGCGTATTCTTCTAAACTCGTACACCAGAATCCTGAAGGCGAGGACTTAAAATCCAGTCATTCATCATGGTTTTCAGTCTATATAGAGTAAAAGAAATGAATGGGTAGAGAAATTCCCTTTTTTTCCTACCAACTCTTTCTACTGGTGTGATATCAGAAACGTGACAAAGATACAAAAAAAAAAGCGGTTGTTAGCGAGAACAAGACGTGAAAGAACAAAAGACCGATAAACAAGCAAGGGCAGACGCAAAATACAAAGTGTGGATAATGTCTTTGTCAAGATAGGATGGAAGATACGCCATTATTTTATTCAAAGGATGCCAAAATGACAAAATACATTGCTTTCATCTACAGCCAGTTATATAGCCAAGTAAATTACTGAAATGACAGCACTAGACAGTATCCTCTTTCCTTTAGAGAAAATGAACAATTAAGTACAGGAAGTTCCACAAGAACCTATGATCTTTATATTTTTGAGACTAAATCCTTCGTTTTATAGAGATTCATGCCCCAGATATTAAATGTGGGCATGATTTAACTGTATGGCAATTGTGTGCTTGTTTGTCACTAACAAGGCCTCTGGAGACAAGCTCAGTCTGTTGGGATTCAGGCAGAGCTTGTAGCCAGGTCGAGTCATGAATGAACCAAGAGTAACAACAGCTATATCCAGCATTTTCCAACAGAGTGGCAGTGTATGTGTGTGTGTGTGTGTGTGTGTGTGTGTGTGTGTGTGTGTGTGTGTGTGTGTAGGCTGTGTAAGGGTCAGGCAACTTCAGAGCAGCAGTGCAGCTGGCTGCCATCTCCCTGTACCATGGAAATGTGAACCAGCTGTCCACTCATCCTTCATCATCCTCAGCAGATAACACTGGGGCCATTGTGCTGTCCAACACACTGACACACACAAAAAACTTTCTCTTTAGTTACTCATTTCATTACCTTATTATCCTACCGTTTCGCATGCATCACCATTTCTTTTCAGCCCACTTATTTCTTCTCTCCACTACCCCTGCTCTAAGTTTCAAACGTCTCGGTCTATCAAGATAATTTAGTCTAATATTGAACGTGAAAGTGCTAATTGGCCAAACTGCAAATCCATCAGTCTGTGTCCCACCTACACATGGAGATACTGATTTTTTTTTAAAAGCATTGTATTTATTTTTCGCTGGTGGAAATGTACTGACACAGTGAAAATAGTCAATTTAATCTCCCTGAATTTTGTGTCACCATCTTGGTTAAACAAACAAGAAATAAGTGTCGCTGTCTGCCCTGAAATTTGGAAGAAAACAGGAAGAAACAAAAGTGGAGCTGTCTTAAAGATGTAGTGATGTGATCTCACAATTGTACAGAGTGCCAGTAGAAAAAAAAATAATAAATAACAGCACTGTCAAAACCTTTCTGCTAAGCTATTGTTAGTTTTAAAAGGTCCATTTATCAGTGTAAATCCAGTATTTTTCATGAGAGTATAGTCCCAACCTATGACAAAGACTTTGATGGGTATATATTATCCCTCTTGCTAGCCCAGTGAGCTTATTTCAGACCATTTATAGCAATACTTCAATGTCTAAATGCAAGTTCTTTCCATCCACATTAACTTGCAGGGTTTGTGTAACAACATAACCATGTAAAAGTGAAAATGTTATTGACTCATTATTAAACAATGGGGCAAAACAGGCCACAGTAATATATATAGAATCGCAAACAGAAGCTGTACAGTCATGGAAAAAAGTATTAGACCACCCTAGTTTTCCTCCATTTCTTGTTCATTTTAATGCCTGGTACAGCTAAAGTTTGGACAAATAATAATAACAACAAAATTATCTCATAATAGTTTAATTTCAGAGCTGATATCTATCCATTTTTCATGTTTTCTTGATAAAAACCAAAATCACTTCAGTTCTTACATCAGTATCTATGGCATTGTACTGACACAAACAGTGCTTTTAGGCATTCCATGTTTTCCTTTCTGTCTGTTTTAGTCACATGATACACACAGGAGTTAGTATTTGATTGTTTTTGATGACTTGATAGTCTAATATTTTTTTTCATGACTGTATGTGCACAAAAATATGGATGTGTTTAGATATTATCAAAATATTGTTATAAGTCCGATCCTCAATAATGCCAGACGTGTCCATTCTGAGCTTTTAGTTAAGGGAATAACAACTCTTTCTCACACTCGAACATAGTAGGTGACAGTAATTTACTTGAGCGCTGGATTCCACTAACTATTAGGTGAGAACAACCCCGTGAATCTTGTTTTCATATTACGCACAAATGAAATCATAATTATAACCCATTACTGCTGGAAGCTTAACGACAGCAGACGATATCTAGTGCAACAAGTAGTTTGCTTTCTGCTCTTCTGTTACTGTCACACTTTAATTCTCCCACCAATTTATATGAACTAAAAACCAGATAAATTAGATTACTGGGTAAAAGCATTCTTGCTGCAGTTTAAGATGTAAACAACAAATACCATATCCCACAAGACACCCCCAAAAAAAACATGCAGTTTTTAAATAAATGATATTTTATTCATACTTTAATCAGCCACTAGCGTTAATTGGCTTGATTTTTTTGCACAAACATGTTTTTGGATGCAGTAGTTCAGTAAGTTTACCTCAGGGTTTCTTCAGGCTTCTGTTTGTGTCTATTTTTCTATAAATGTTGTCATTCAATCTCTCCTGCACTGCATGCCCTCCCTTAATTCCTTAGAGGATCACTTGTTTTCCTTCGATTTTTTTCCCCCTCAAACTTGCCTCACTGCTTCGTTCCGTTTCCATCCTCATCACTTTCTCCCCTCCCATCCTCCCTCTCATCTTAACATCACTCATGTGTCTGGAGTTTTTTTTTTTCTCTTTTTGTTTGTTTGTTCTACTTCTTTCCCTCCATCCACCCCCATTCTGCCAGGCTTTCACTCCTCTGTGAGCAGAGGAAGAGAAGAAAATAACAACATGGTGACTTGTCTTCACACAGAAATGCTAACAGTGATGGGGTCAGGATAAATGCTCATACCAGGCAAAAGCACATCCGTTTGACTGTGTAAAAGCCAACACCTGCACGCATTGAATTTAGTTGGAGAAAACTACACACTGCACAAACAAACACACACATACACACAGACAACACGCAATTGTGAAAGAAAACGGATTTGCGTGAAAACTAAACAGTGGTCCTCTCACCGGCTTCCTCATCCGCATCGTCATTAAAAAGGGAAGAAAGCCTGTTGTTTGGCGCTGTGGAGTAATGAGTAGGCGGGAAGATGGGTAGAGTGGGAGCGAGGGGTGGGGAGTGATCAAATGACACCCTGACATTTGAGCCTGAAACAAACGAATCGATCATGATTAAATTATTCATCTGTCTGTTTACCATGGAAATGGAGGGGTTTGGAGGATATGAAGTGGAGGAGGGACCGACATAAACACACCGGAGAGAGAGAGAAAGGCCAGGGAAAGTGGAAGCAACTGCTGACAAGTACCCAAAGTGATTTATAATGAGGACCTGACGTATAGAAGGGTTTACCTCTTGTGGTTTCATAATAGCAATATAATATTCCTACAAGTGTGTTTCATTGATACTCAATAATTAATCCGCAGCCACTTTGCAGTTTGCAATTTTTATCTGACACGGTACATTCTGTGTTATTAATTTACCCGAGGTAGTGTCTTCCAATTTCTTCTGTCGTCTGACTAAAAATAGGCTTGTAATGAATGCAGTATTTGTAAAGTTTGACTTGCATTGGATTTCACTTAATAGAATCATTACCAGACTGATATATTGTGCATGTTCAGACATTCTTTAACTATATTAGCTGCAGTAATCATTATTTGACTGACTGTGATATTAATTGATACCAGACTGCACACATGCCCTCCTTCAATTGCAGGTAATGGAGACTTAGCAGAGGAAATGGCCTTGCTAAAGCACACAATTAAAAATAGAATTTTTTTAACTTGCCTCATGTTATATGTAATAGCAATGGAAACTTGTAAAAGATGACAAACCATGGCTCTCGCAGTCCCAAATGTTACCACCACTGTCATCACATAACACAGCCTTGTAAGAAAACGTACGCGCTGAGGTTGTCCAAAATAATTTAACTCGATTTTTTTGAATTTGTGTGGCATAAATGTCAAAAGATGGGTTTGCACACACCGGAATGCAAACACATGATCATACAAATGCACATTTTGACAAAAAGGTACATTCTACTTCATACCCTCACAGCTTTTGGTTTGTCCAGAAACTCAATATGGCTGCCATCTTGGCCCCACTCCCGCGCCTACTGCATTCCACAGATAGAATGGGTGGCCCTGCTTTGGATGACATTTTAAT
This sequence comes from Ostorhinchus rueppellii, assembly GCA_030068375.1. Classification (NCBI taxonomy): domain Eukaryota; kingdom Metazoa; phylum Chordata; class Actinopteri; order Kurtiformes; family Apogonidae; genus Ostorhinchus; species Ostorhinchus rueppellii. The sequence continues at coordinate 15,152,863 of JAQQZY010000020.1, read as the reverse complement.
GAGTGTGTGTGGGAAACAGCCTCTTAGAGGGTGATGATAGAAAGACACACACACACAAATGCAAACAAGCACAAAGACCTACTATACTAAGTGTCGCTTGCATGCACATACACAAACACCTAACAAGACACACACAAATACAGTACTATTCTGGACAAACAGCCAAAAATCAAAGCCTCCTTTAACACAAATCTACAACAATACAGGTCTTTGCTACAAACAGATTATTGAATGCACTCTGCCAACAACTCACTAGTATCTCTATATTGACACATAAACAGTTAACTGAGCACTGAGGCCTGGCTCAACAAAGAATGATTGCCATACATTGATACCTCTTGTATATGTGAGGTAGAAATCAGCAAAGCCAACCAAGCCCCACTGAATTATGGGAGGAAAATCCAATAATGAATTATACAATTATAAATTGTACATCTACATAATTTTAGTCACAGTACCACAATGCATGTTTAATGGCCCTTTTCCACCAGCATTTCCAGGAATTTATTTACCTGGTTAAAAGAATGACTCGTAATATGTGTGGTTTGCGTTTCCACAGCACCGTAAAGTTGTGGAAAACTTATTCAAATGAGCTTAATGATGTATAGGGGGGGTGGTAAAAGAAACTGCACTACACCTCCAGTCCAGTAGGTGGCAGTAATAAGAACCTGAAGGCCAAAGAATTATGATGACACCATAAGCAGCTACTGACAAACCCGCATCATCATTTATGCAAAACACTACTCTGGAGTTGCTCTGCTGTTCCCTGTGTTTAACTTCATCCCAAATAAAACCATGTGACGTCCATGAAAAAGATGTAGACACACACTGGCTTAAACATGGGAAATAACACAAATGTAGAATGCTTCAAGTATTTATTTATTTTTTTCCCTTTTAAGGAAAGTTTTGGGTTGAGAACATTTTTCTCCCAGGTAATTTTAGTGGAAATATGCTGAAGTACTTTAAATCCCAGGTAAATGATAAAAGCTCCCGCAGTGGAAAAGAGGCTATTGTCAAAACGTGTGCTGTGTCCATTAATTTGAAAGTGAAAAAACATTCATGAATCTCATAATCTCTTTTAAAAGAAAAAAAACAAAAAACCCTTTTATATCCCTAAACATACTCGTTAATGATGTACTTGGCACTTTGCATGCTGTTCTCATAACCTTTACCATCTCAATCCTTGGCTGTGAAATAGTGGTTAAAAATAGTGTTGTCAGCTAATATTTAAGGTAGAGCCTTATGTGGTATACTTAAAACGCATAGATTAATAGATCAATGAAGAGATAAAAACAAAGCAGAGAACTGTGTTGACACATCATTTCTTAGTGTGTATCCACAGATAGTTAACCTCAGCAGTGGCAGATTATATTAACCTTTTAGAGGAGGCTTATGCATATGGAGAGAGAGAGAGAGAGAGAGAGAGAGAGAGAGAGAGAGAGAGAGAGAGAGAGAGAGAGAGAGAGAGAGAGA
>JAQQZY010000020.1:15114463-15147449 GCA_030068375.1 Ostorhinchus rueppellii | reverse complement strand
CCCCCCCCCCCCCCCCCCCCCCCCCCCCCCCAGCGGCTCAAAGGGAGGTTTGAATCGGAGCTGATGAGGGCCATATAAACAGTGAACATCTGTGAAAGCCTATTCATACTGTAAAAATATAGTAGGCTGTAGTGTGTGTATGTGTGTGTCCTCCACTTCGGAGAACCACACCCCACTTTCCAAGTCTCTCTTACTCTCCCTCTGTCAGACCGAACCTTGTTCACCCATCCCCCTTATTCTGCATTCCACCAGACTTGAGGGCCCCTCAATGACTTCCTGGCTGCCGCTCACTCTCTTTCTCCCATACAAACACACTAAATACACACGTCAAGCTGATGTGTGCAAATGAGCATATTTATAGAACTATACAGTAGGAGATTGGGTACTGCAGGATATGAGTATGTGTACATACTCATTAGACCGTGTATGCAGTGTGTATCCATGCGTATTCTTGTATACTAGTTGACATTACAACACGTGTGCAGAAATTCAGAGGCGTATGGTGTGCTCATTGAAATACAGGGGGGGATAACATACAGTTTGTGCATGCATTTACTTGTACAAGAGTGCCTGAGTGACTTAAGGTCAACAATCTCTAGGCTGTTTACATTAAAATATATGCACACTGTGAACAGTAATAAATGGAGACAAACCTGTGGTGGTGGTCTGATAAAAACAGGTCAAATATGGCTTGAACATAGATTCAATAGAGCATCACCAAACATAAAGAATTAGACACAGACAGGACGGATGTGTGTGTCAGACAGATCTGAAGCTTAACAATTTTCCACAAGGCACGAAGTCAAAAAGCATGTTTTGTTGTGTATAAAACGATGAAAGCTCCTTCACGTCGTCCATGGTTGTTTTTTGGGGCTAGACCTGAATCTCTGATAATTCAATTCCATCCAGACATCCACTTGGTAATTTTAAGAAGTCGCTACCAGACAATCTTTGACAGGCAACCATTTGAATTAAACAAGAGTGGTGCATCCTCTCACAGACAACCCATCTGTGTTTAGATAGGGTGGTCGTCTTTAGTGCTAGCACAGTGTTATTGCAGGTAGGTACACAGGTTTATGTCACTCTGTTATTGAGAGTCACTTAGTACACTTACTTGGAGAACTTTGTGTGAACTCTTGATGATGTAAGGTCATAATATCAGACTTATCGGGCTTGGGGCGGCCATGGCTCAGGAGGTAGAGAGGGTCATCCAATAACCAAAGGGTTGGCAGTTCGACTCCTGTAGGCGCGAAATGGCAGCCATGCTTCTGTCAGTCTGCCCTAGGGCCGCTGTGGCTACAAATGTGGTTTTCCACCACCAGAGGGGGAATGTGAGAGCGAACGAATAATGGATCAATAATGTAAAGCACTTTGGGTGCCTTGAAGAGTGCTATAAAAATCTAATCCATTATTATTATTATTATTATTATTATTATTATTATTATTATTATTATTATTAATAAAACATGTTCAGATCACATTCAGCTAAAAAACTGAACGTCTGACCTACAGTTAGTCTGGATCTTGAGTGGCCATGTCAGATGCATTACACTATGTCAGTGTTTTTCAACCTTGGGGTCGGGACCCCATGTGGGTTCGGGACCCCATGTGGGTTCGCCTGAAATTTCTAGTAATTGCCAAAAATAAAAGTAAAAACTTACTAATAAAATATATGGTGAGTTGAGAGACAATCCTAATACATAAAAGACATGACAAACTGTGAAGCTGAATCTGAAGCACTGTGGTACTGTCTATCGGTCAAACGTTCACTGTGGTCAGTTTCAGATGCTGCAGCTCTTTCATAATTCATAGTTTGACTTATAGTTTGTTCAGTATTAACTGTCAGCCTTGTAAATACAAGCTGGACTGACTGTACATATCCTGACTAAGGAAAATTTTATTCTCACTTTGTGCAGTAATCTGAACCTGGCTTTTCTGCCTCCATCCATAATAATATACATTATATAGACTAAATCTGGTCTTAAAATTAACATTTATTTGCAATGTAGTATAGGAAACTATTACATGATCAAAAACAAATTAGTTTTAGCCACAAAAAATAAAAACAGTCACCATTTTAAACATCTGGGGTCATCAGAAGTTTGTGATGTTAAAATGGGGTCATGAGCCAAAAAAGGTTGAGAACCACTGCTCTATGTCATCATGTTTTGCAATTCATTTTATCATGTTATGTATTATTTAAATGAATGATGGGTTGTCAAAGCTGGATGAAAACAGATTTACAAATGTTAGGATTGTCAGACTTATGCGTCACCCTCTTAGTGGTGCATACACCACATGAAAACTTCAAATTTATAACAGTGCAGCTTTAATATTCTTTCACACTCACTGGCAAAGCACTGGAGCCCTGAAAAAGGGATTTACCCCAGTTGTTGTGTTATACAATTCCTTTTCTTCCAGTGAAATAATATCAAAAAGTAATAATTGGTACTCATATCACAAGGGTATTCATATTTATCCGCTGAATTTTGGCTTCGATCCCTAAAGCGACTAACAAAGAACAAGTCTGTAAGAGTCAGAAGTAAGGAAATTGAGAAAATCATCCAACACACACATATGCTCACTGGCATGTTTCTCCAATGCGGTAAATTCAGCATTCACAGTAGAAAGAAGAAAAAAAAAAAAAAGAAAATTGACAGTGAGACACCATGAAACTCAACACAGAAGTACAATGACTACACACTGTCATTTCATACTTGCAAATAAATTCTCTACATGAATAAAAAAACATAAAAAGATCCAAAGAGGCTAACAATTTAGAAAAATAAATAAATAAATAATAATAATAACAACAACACAACCAGTATTAAATGTCCACTGGCACCAGTCAGAGTCCACTTTACATTCAACAGTTGATAGAATTGCTGTTGCGCTATGAAAATCAAACCAGACCTACGCTCTACAACACACCACAGGAAACCAATCCCCCCAGTCATGAAAAAAAAAGGATTATATTAATGCTTTGTGAAAGCTTGAAAATCAAATAGAAAAGAGTCCAAACTGGCCTCTGGTACTCGACCAAGACCATCTGCAACACTGGGTCTCAACTGAAGGTAGAGATGTGAGAAATCCAACTCCATGTGAAGTTCTCATACAGTGAATTATGCATTCACCTTAATACTCTGCACCACGCTGATGTAATGTTTCATCATTTTTTACATAAAATTTCAGAGTGTGGCCGTCACTTAAAATAAATAATTAAAGCTTTAAGAGTGCTATCACTTCTGCAAAATGTCAAACAAGGTGTAAAATAAATTTTCTTGTAAAACAAAAGCTTAAAAATGAAGTAATGGCTATGAAATTGTTGCTCTTTGATGAATGTAATATCATCTGATATGTTCTGGATTCAATTGGCGTTTGGTGATTGATGAAGGAGGATGTTATTGAATCATTATAAGTGAGTGAAACAGCAGGCAGCTAACACAGCAGGTGTACACCTACATGTACTAAACTGGTTTATGCCATACATGCACATTTTCAATTTTGCGAATCTACTATGCATTTATGTGTGTGTGCACGTTTTCCATGCTCTGGTCTCCAATTTCAGACAGGAAGCCATCGCCAGAATTCTTCCCACATGCTATGAAGCTGCCATTGCACCCTTTAACCAATCAACACAGTAAATCACATCCACAAGTATTTTATTACCCCCAAAGTATGAAATTTCTCTTTGTTTTTTGATCTGACAACAGCTCATCTCAGCTGCAACACACAATCAACGCTCGGCTGCCTGGCAACTGAGCTTTCGGTGTCATTTAGGTGAGCATTATTTTGGCTACTATAATCAAATTGCATTCTTGTTACTATTTTTCCACTCGAGCGCCATCCATGAAAGAGAGTTGAAAGTGATCGAGGAGGCCAGGGGAGCAGGAGAAACAGAAGAGGAGTAAGAAAACGAGTACTCCGGCTGAGGAATGTAAAAGGGAAAAAAAAGAAAAGCTGAGAAGAAAAACAAAGAGCAGAACTGGAGAGACACAAGCAGAGAGAAAATCAATACCTTCCCTTAAAAAGAGGCCAACAAGAAAGGTGTAATTACGCTAAATGTGTTTTGTTTACACTGCAACAGGCCATGGAAATTTCACAACAGAGGGGGGGTCCTGAGCCAAATTAAAACATTAGGACTCCAGCGTATATGAAAAAAAGACATTTATTCAGAATTCCCCATCATTCTTCACATTCTTTGGGTATTTTCTTAAAAGAACACACTATGACATTAAGGTCAACAAAGGCCTCATTATAAAACCCATTTTCTCTCCTCTCTGACTTTATTACCAGTTACAAAAATATTTTGTCTTTCATCTCCGTTTTCTTTTACCAAATATATACTTTTCTATGCAAAACAATCGCAATACTGTGATAAAATGTTGTGTTCGTTTAAAAAAAAAGATGTTTTTCCACGTATAAATTCCCAAATTTTAATGTTTGTTGGCTCTAGTGTTGAGTAAAATGAAGTTACTTCAGGATGGGACCACTAGATTGAAGATAGTAAATGTGACTGGGCATCCTACAACAAAAACCGCCCACATGCCTTTAAGTAACCTTAAAGTCATTGTGTTGAATGCTTCGTTGTGTGGGTGTACTGTCCAGAGTTAACCCCGATTACCACCAGGAGCAGCTGTGCTATGTTACATCTCCTATGTGCTTTAGTTTAGTCCTCTACAAGGCTTTAATCCACACTGGGGCATGTCAGAAGCAGTGTCTCATAAACAGGGTGTACTAAAAAATGTGACAATATTTCATCACGTAATTTGTTTAAAATATATTTGCTCTTTTGACTGAAAAAAGTGTAATCGTTTTTATTGTTCTGCTTTCAGAAATAGACATGCCATTTACTCCAACAGAAAAGGCATTCTGTGTATTGAAGTACGCCCAAACTCAGTCAAATGTGAATGCGCAAAGTGAATTTATTAGAAAATTTCATAAAGCAGAGCTAACAGGAAAGCGGATTTGGACCTGGCATAAGGAGTTTCAAAAGGAAGGCCATTTGTGGCAGAAAAAAGGATCTGGCAGGCCAAACATTGTTCATTGTATTTTATAACTGAACAATATAAAACTATGATGCCCCAGATTTGGATGGACAGATGTACAGATGGATGGAATCAATCTATCCATCCATCCATCCATCTAAAATTATGTCAATATTTGTGGGACACCTTGTATTTCTTCTCTCCTCACTTGGGTCATTTATTATTTTTTTTTCCATCAAAAATACATGAAATAGGTTGCACAGTTAAATGGTTATTTCCCCATTCTCATTGCTTTTAACTTACAAGGTCACATAAGTGGTAAGTGATCAAACACCTGTGGCTGGTTAAGTTTTTATTAGTAGTAGTAGTAGCAGTAGTAGTAGTAGTAGTAGTAGTTCACAGCTATATTTCACTGGATTTGCTATTTATGACATTCTGATTTCATACAATTGAGATTATCTGGCAGGTGTTTTATTTTGAAATTTTACTGTGTCCAATTTCCTGGCTGCCTCATCTGCTTCATGTTGCTTGACACTGCAATGAAAGCTTGTCTGTCAAAAATAGACTCTGTGCATATTTATTGCAGAGCACATAGTCGGTCCTGGGATACTTCTACCATGTCCTGCGGTGATTCTGGCGGAAACACGAGTACTGCATAGAGTGGCCGAGATCAGCTTCGTAGGCCGTGACGCTGCTGTAACGTGACACAGCTGGACCCAGAGGAAATCAGGGTTGTTGGTTTTTTTTTTTTGTTTACCACATTCGGAGGTAACTGTCCTTCAAGATTCCCCATGAGAATGCTACGAATATACACTTTCACATGGAGGGGAAAAAATATACTAAAAAAAACATATATATAACTCCCAGGAGGTATTGTGTGGAACTGGATAAATGCGCTTACAAAAGTCCATATCCTCTGCAAATCTTCCTACGTAAATAAAAGAAATGGAGACAGAGTTTTTGACAATGTCAGAACAATACCACAGCCCATGGGGACTGTGGTTGCAATAGCTGTCAGACTGTATACAGCTCTGAAGTAACTGTATGTGCAGACTGTGTAGGATTTAAATATATCCAGGTTTAGACACCCACAGCTCTGAATAGAACAAAACAAAACATCTCACTCAAGTCTGGTCTATGATCCAGGCCTGACTCTCAATAATTTACAACCCCTGAAGACCTACATCTGAAGAACATGTGACAGTGGCTGGAGCCTAAATTCGACAGCTGTGGGACCACACTAAATAACATGGCCACATGAATAGCAGTAAAGGGGGCATTTCATCGCAGATGCCGTAGTGCAATGTTGTAGAGCACCACAAGTCTTTTCATAAGTGGTAAATTTGGGGTGTAAAATATATCAAGGTTAGCTTCAGAAAATGCCACCACACAGCTGTTTACAGTAGGCATCTTCAAAAGGATTCCACCGTCCTCCCAAAGACATCAACAGCAATGTCACAATGTTAATCCAATCACTGGTCTTCTCAGAGGGACTGACTTCAACAGTGTAAAATCCCTCTTTGTCAAAATACTGCCCTGCCATGAAATCTGAGCCGACGTGTGAAGGGCAAGATGACAGGACCAGGTGACAGTACCTGCCACTGTGCCAGTGTACATCGTAAGTGACGGGACTGACATAAGCAGAGGGGATCTCCAAACCATTAGCTATCACACTTTAACTTGGTAACCAAAACATACCAATTCGAGATAGAAGAGAGTGAGAAGAGGGGGGAAAGGAGGCATATCATGTCAAATGAAAGGTTTGCTGACATTTGCTGGCAGGAATGCAGAAAGCAAAGTTAACATCAAGGGTTGTCATTTGATTTCTTGTGGAGTGCCAAGTCATGAGTCAGGTTGTGCTAAGAGATGAAAGCAGAAGAGAAGATAATTCACCTGGTGTCAACAACACTACAACCCTGCATAACATAACTTCAGCAAATGATAAAAAGCATGTCCTGACAAGGCAATAGATAACGCACAATGTTGCCGTATTTACCTGGGAGAAAACTTCAAACAGAATCTGAGAGACCCATTATAGTCCAAACGCAACTTTGGAATCAGGCACAGGCTAAAAGAAACAAAATCTCGCTTCAGCTGCATATAGCACAGCAGATCACCTGTCGCCTTTATCAGCTGATACTATTTTCATCTATGGCCTTTTCACCCACCACAGAGGTCATCCAAAGGCAGCAACTGCAGTCAAAGCACAGTAAGCACTAAGGCACTGCTGAGGTAAAAATGGGTGGATGTAAAACATTAGGCCTGAAATGAGGGGGAAAGCTTTTGTCACTCAATAGGTTATGAGGAAAGATTACAACTGTAGATCTTTTCATTCATATTGTTTCATCCTTGAGTGATGAGGGATGGGACAGATTGCTGAGGGAAAAAAGTGTGAGAGGGGGCGGCTTTGTGAGGTATTGGGCCATGTCCTTCTAGCGCCTCCACTCCTCCACCCTGCAATATGCTGACATGCTAATCTCAGAAGGGTGCACAATTGCCCACTGGCAAAGTTGAGCATCATTAATATCTGATGAGACCTGCATCAAATGATGAGGTCAATATATTAGGTTCATCAAACTAGCAGCAGTTTCGTCTTTTGGCTAACTGGACGGTATTGCTTAAATAATGCCTCTTTGTCACTTCCTCTTGTCTCACACCTTCTAACTCACCTTCTTTCACACACATGCATCCTCTCATGTTTTCACGCACTCTTCTTTCCTCTCTAGTCTCTTCCTTGACAGAACTGGCAGGCGTGTTCTCAGAGGAATCCTTGTATCCACCCCTCCTCCTTCCTCCACCCACATACACATCTCTGCAGTCTTCACCGTCCTTCCCTTCATCCCTAGCTCCTGTCTCAGCGCCCAGTGTTGTATGCCCACGCCGCCTGCGCCAGCAGGTCAAGTGCATGCAATCGCTTCAGCTAACGACCTGCACCAACTCAGATCAAGCGAGATCATGGACTCTGGGTAAAAATATCTCATGCATTTGGCCGCTACTCAAAGCCAAAGTGCAAATTGGCTTCATCGGGGGTTACTTTGGAGTGCACTGAATGCTGGTGGGCTATAATTTGATCTCTTAAAAACATCTTCAGCACATCAAATCTAATCCACAGTGTCAAAACCGAAAAAGATTTCAAATTGTTACATCTTGTGTGGTTGTGGAAGGGCAAAGTGTCCTCCTGTTTGTTATTCAAGAGTCAATTACAATGTTGTTTGGCCTGCAGATAAATTGAAACCAAGAGGGGTATACAACAGAGTCACCTTCTGAAGATGTGTGTTTGTGGTTGTGGGGGAAATGGGTGGATACATGGCAGCGGTAAGTGAAAATGGGGTATAGAGAGAGGAGAAGGTGATGGGCCATAATCACATGCAAGGCTGTACAGGAAGTTGATGGATAGCTTGCCCCAAACTGGGTCTCCATTCTGATCCCAACAGATGAATGGGCCACACATTTCCATTGTTCACCATTTATGCTTGGACAGGCACCTCACTGACTTCCACAATTACACACACAAATGTGTATGGTACACAGTTTCAGAATGTGGACAGAACAATGCCGTTATTAATTGTATGAAAATGAATACAGATACACAAAGACAGTCTGCATAATATGTGTGGGCGTATGTGCAAACACACTCACAGAGGCAATGCTGCAATGGTAAGGGGAGAAGACACTCATCTGCTTACAGGCCTCTGTGCCAGTGCTGGCTTCAGCTATTACAGTGGAAAGCATCAAGTATAGGTTCCAATTACAATAATGCCTGACAAAATTAAAGGTGCTTGAATAATGATGAAAACTTTGCAATACAAATACAAATGAACCGTGTACGCACAAGCAAGAACTCATTTCCCGTGGTATGGCTACCATTTTTCCCTGAGCGTGCTTTTACTCTCCTTCACATCAAAGTCATCAGCACACAGGAAGTTGTGTTGTACATGATGAATATTTGGTTATCACAGATTTGGAATGTAAATTTGAAACAGATATGGTGGCTTTAGCAACTTTTTTTTTAACAAAAGCCAGACTCCAGCAATGAAGGTTCTTAGTCATCAACCATGCTCAAATCACCCTATTTAACCATAAACCACAGGGGTCAGACCTATCTAACCAGGACTCAGCACACAGCTGACACACTCTGGATTCCATCTCGTTAACAAAAGCAAAACCTGGGACCACCATCGAACATTATCTAAAGGCCTCTTTCTATAGATATACACAAAACCACACAGGCATGTAGATTCTGCAAAATGTCAGCAGCACAACAATACACACACTCCAACACACTCACAGACAGAGTCATCTTAGGTTACCGATACCTTCTGACAAAGTCTCCCCAGACCTGTTTTATGTGCTGTAAATTCTACACAAAAGAGAGGGGGGATCAGAACATTTTGTGTGAAATTCCCGCTTTGAAGTGAGTGACGCACTTGGAAGTGAAGGAAAATAGCTGACTTCAAAGAACGGCCCAGGTTCCTCAAGGTTCCTCCTGGCTTCTTTTTTTAAACATACTATGTTCAACTCCACTCCGCCTCACAGGCTTAAGGTCGGCTGTCAGTGCGCAAGAGGCAATTTAGAAAAATTGTTACACTTGAAATTTCCTCCAAATAGGTTAAAGTCACTGTTCATCGCATACAGAAGAAAACAACTTCTTAACTCCCTTCCAAGCATGTATTCCCTATCTTATCACACTACTACAAATAATACATAAAAGGCCTGAGCAAGTCTGTTAGATTATTAGGTTATATTTACTGTTAGTCCTCTGTCTCATTCTGTTCTTGCTCTTGTGTTTGTTATGATCTAAGTATTGCATTGTTTATTCAGACATCAATGCTAGCTGCTCTGGGAAAAAAAAAATGTTGTGTAAATGTCTAATATTTAGGTTGAAAATACAGTTACAGTCTAAACATATGCCAGCACTTTGAAGGTTCAAGTAATATTTTTAGCCAGTTTTACCAATTTCTATAGCCTTTGAATAATAGCAGCCTTTGAAACAATGCAGCAAAAGGTCAAAGGTTCTTTTTTTCCCTACACAACCCCCCCACCGGATAACCTATAAGGATAACAAACTGCCTCTGACTTAACATAAAGATGACCTCCAAGCTCATGTCTCATCTCTCCTCTGCCTGTTTAATATTCAGATGCCATATGACACAAACAGAGGCAAAGGCCACAATCCATCATTGAATTAAAAAAGGCTTTTTTTTTTTTCTTCTCTGTCCGTCTTCAATAAAGACTGACCGGCCTGGGTAGCACATGCTGTTCCCATGCAATTCTGTAAAAGGTGTTGGCCAAACAAGACCCCTCTGTGATTTACAATGGAGGGGCCCACTTCATTATTAACTGGAAAGGTTGACAGCCTGGGGAACAAACCATTACCTCCATATGGGGGTAGATGCCACAGGCAGGGGTTGGTCTCTCAGTGTGGTAAAACAACATGTTGTAAAAATGATAGATAAGGTATGTAGATGTAGTCATAGGACACAGTCAGTGTTTCGATGTTGCAAAGATCATGCTAAACATTAGCTTGCCCAGGCTTTAAGTCACTGTTTAAGGTGGACATTTTCAATGTGGTTATGTGTAAAAACAGCAGATTCATGCAAAAGCTCCAGGTTGCTGTTGTTATTCCTTGCCAAAGCATGTCATATTACCACAGGAGCATTTTACAATGGAATTCAGCAGTCTTTGTACTAGTCTGTCGACAGAAAAAGAAAAAAAAAAAAAAAACATTGCATGCACAGCCTCCCTACACTTCACCACAAAACACTGTAGCTCATACTGTTTAACTGCTATCAACCCATCCACACACCCAGAGCTGTGCTAACAAGATCACTAAAACTGAGTTAGATAGGCAGATAAATGATGTTGTTGGCTGAGAAATTTGTTCTAGTCTGGCCAATCAGGCACATCTCTGGCATCAAATCCTCTTCCAGGCCTGGCACAGGCCTCGACCATGGCAGTTGGCAAGCGAGGCAACGGCCATCTTAGTGATTGCAGAATTGGGAGCACCCCTGCGTGTCTAAAAGAGAGTTTGGCTGTAGTTGAAAAAGCCACTAAACCCCAATCTGCTCCTTCCTACTTTTGCCCTTATGGTATATCCCTGGAGGGCACTGGTTCAAATTCATTAGTGCTCCTTTATCTCCATGAAAATGGAAGACCCTCTGCTCTCCATCTACCTCCTGTTTCTAAGCTACGGTCTACATTTCCCTCCTGTCTGCTCTCCCCTAACACATCCAAGTCTCTCCCTCTCTCTTCTGCTTTCTTTGTTTCTGTCTCTCCTTCGTTTTGCACTACAGTAACCCAAGGGCAAGCACAGTGGGTCTGTGAAGAGCAGCCCCTATTTCCATGCCAGACCTGCTTTTGTCCTGCCTTCTGTCCTCATGTTTTAACCCCATCTCCACCCTGTTGAGAATACATATTGGGGGCTTTAGGATGACAAATGTCACAGGGGCTGCCTTGGGGGGGGATAGATTGTATCTCCACAGATCCTGAGATTCAAAGACTCAGAGCAGTGTACAGAGAACACTCTTTCCTCCCTTTAAGTTATCTTTGTGCTCACATTTTAACTTTGAAGTTGGCACTTATTTAGAATGATGTATAATGAGCATGCAGATACTACAGATGGTGTCTTTTTCTCAAGGACGCTCCCTGTATGTCATTACAATTAAACGTCTAAACTGTGTTTATGCACCGTTTGCTTTTTTTTCTCTTCATAGAGGTATTTCAAAACAATAAGTTACTATGAAAATATGCATTGCATTTCTCAACTGTTGGGGGCTGGGTTTTGTCATGTAACATTCTTTCAGCTCTCTTCCACACTGTTGTCTTTTCTTGTACGTGGTATATGTTGTCTCCCTATCTCTGAAGGGCTTTCTTTTACAGTTCCTACTTGTTGGATGTAAGTATAATCAGGAGGGCACTGACTCCATGTTTCCCACTGTGTCAACACAATCTCCCTGCATCAACAGCAAAGCCAGACTCTGATAATAGACCTATTTATTTCCATTTAAAAAATCCATTTACTACCACTGTGCTTTCCCAATTCCCTCTTTCACTGGCTAATTTAACAGGTGACTACTTCCACTTTACATCTCATACTGGTTGGACCACAACTATTACAGTGAATGTGCACAAAATGGTTCATAGCCCAGGACACTTTGTTGGACAAAACATGATTGTAGCTAAAGGGTAGAGGCAAAGCTACAGCAGACACCAAATGGTTACAGTCAGAATAATTTTTGTTGGATTTTTGTCTTAATACCCATAACAATGTTCATTATCTAATGTTTAATACCAAGCGTGACATCCCAGACAGCTTCAGAAGAATAAAATGGAAACTAAACGTGATAACACTCATCAACCCCCTGCTGTGAGGGGGTTAATGAGTCTTGCCATTTCTTAAAACCTGGCCTCAATACCAAACTGGGTGTGCCTTTGTCTACCGACCACCTGGTCAACATATCCAAAGCCAAACCAAATGACACGATTTAAACAAACAGTGTACATTTGAACATGTGCCTAAAAACTAGTATTATATCCCAAAGTTAAAAATAAATAACTGATGGTTATTTACCATCTACTCTGTGCTGTTACAATCTTCAAAACACACTATTACTTTGACACAAAAAAATGACATGAAAACCACCATTATTGTGCCATGGACTTGATCCTTAAACAAAAGGGTGACAGCAGCAAGGGGGTAGCCTCCCCACCCTCTGCCAAAGATAATCTCCCCAAACATGGCTGCTGTCACCGATTGCCATGTTGTCATTCTTCTCCCAGCCTCCATCGCTTTTTAATCAGGATTATCTTCTCTGACAGTGAGACTTTAGTGTTAATTAGGGGTCCAGCCAATGCAGGTGCAAGAGCCATTTTGGAATTGCTTACATTAGTTTTTATTCTTCTCCCTCAAATGATCTGAACTGTAGAATATACTAAAAGAGCAACCAAAATGTGAAAATAAACCCACCCACTAACTAGACAACAGTTAGCAAAGACAATAACGTGATGTCAAACTATAGCATGTTTTTTTTTTCTCTAACCCCCTTGACACCTCTGTGTGTGGGTAGATAGAGGTCTTGATTAAATTCTGCATTGTCAAGGTTCTGTAATGTCAGTGTTTCTGTTGATGCAGCTGTGACAAGAGCACATCTTCGTAAAAACGCATACTACCAACCTCCTCTTTACAGTCCTCTTCCCCAAAAAAGTGCTAGAGAAACAACTATATCTTCCATTTCTCAAAAAAGAAAATAAAATGCAAGGTTGCCCACTCTTTCTCCTGTCAGCTTGAGTACCTGTCTCAATTTACATACAAATGTCACCTTCTATCTTCCCAGGGGCTCGAAGGGGTTTTACTCTCCCCACCATGATGCGCTTGACAAACCTTTCTTCCCCGTTTGGGAGACAAGCTTGTGATGCACAGTGTGAAAGTGAGAGGAAACTCAATGCATTTCGCCTGTGGTGCCTTCTCTCTGACTTCTTTCTCTTTTACGCGCCACTGGTATGCTGTAATTTGTGTATTCAGACTGGAGTACATAGGCTTTGTTTCCATTCCACTCTAAGATGAGGCAGCATGCGGTTTGAAAAGGTGCTCAGACTTCGGGAGCTGTAATTACTGACAAGGCTTTATGATTGGGTTTTCCGATGGAGGAGTCTTGTTGAGGTGTAGGGATTACTAATACAAAAACAAATGATCTCAATAAGCCAGACTGCAAACAGAGTAAAACAAAACACTATAGCAGAAAAAAAGTTTGACAAAGGGCATCTTTGCATAAGACATAAAGTACTATCATCTGCATAGAGCGAAACGATCACCTCTAGTGTATTCCCAGAAATACCTAGGCAGCCATTTTCTGTGGTTAAGTGGCACATACAGAGGAGCTGCACTATCTCTCATGAGTGTATTCCCTGATGCATAGGGATGTACAATCACCCTGACAGGCAGGTAGTTACTGCTTCTTAACCCCACCAAGGGTTGAGTGATGCAACAGAACAGCAGCCTCCCTCCCTCCTTGTACTCTACTCTCCCTGGCTTCTCTATGTACTCTTTCTTTTCCTCCTTAACTCCACAGCTCTCTCTGGCCTTCTACTTCTTGCAAACATACCTATTCACTTTCCACTTTCAATTCTTCTTTGCAGCCTCCCTCTTTTCCTTTTTCCTTTCCTTCCCAGAAGCCCTGCTTTCCTCGCTTGCATTACACACAATTACTTCCATACATCAATTATCCGCCTACTCCTCTTCAGCAACTCACTTCCTTTTCTCCCTTTTTCTCCAACAACCCCCCCCCCCCAACCCTCTATGCACACATCTCTTTGTGACTGCCAGTGCTCACCTACCACCCCTCAGGCCACATAAGTGCACCTCCCATCCTCTTGTCATCCTCCACCAACCCCTTTCCCTTCGTTGAGTTAACCCCCCTATTTTAGCCACTCACACCAGATGTCTCAAAAGTTTGGGTGAGCGTGTGCATGCGCAGGGGAGAGCGATAACAAAAGGACAGGATAGCGGGTGGTTGGGTGGCGGGGTAGTGGATGGATGGGTGGGTGGATGTGGGGGGGATCATCTGAATGGGCCAAGCCATCTTGCCATGGGCTTTCTGTGTTCACACAATAAGCACCATCAGATTAACAGCTTTTAGCACACATATACACACAAAAACACACACCTCTCTTTTCACACCGTTTCACACCAATGCAACTAACTGAGAAAAACTCATATTTGGTGTGAATCAGGCAAAGCTTTTTATTGGACCAAAGTCTGTGACCCTTCTCATAATAAATGCTGTTTGAAGGTCAAATACTGTGCTGCTTTGGTTGACTGCCCAGTAACTTCTTCAATCAATTAATGATTATTAGGTCATTTTTTAGAGACTGACTGATGTATTGAACTGATTTTTTTTCCAATATTGACCATGAGCCTTAATTTTTTTTTTTCTTGAAAGCCAATATTTGATCAGTAGTAAAAATGTTATAAGATATTTGATGAGATACCTGTCCGGACAGCACTTGAAGTTCAATAAATGTTAAGAGAGTACTGTGTATGTGCTTCAATTCAACTTTATTTATCTATAGAGTACATTTCATGCACAAGGCAGACTCAATGTGCTTCACAGCAGGTATACAAGTCATTAATAATTTCATTTATATTGCTGCATAAAAACCTTAGTTATCTGAGCGTTTCAATTGCATTTTAATGTCAATGTGCTTTAAAAAGAAAATGAAAACTGGACTCAAAACTCAGCCTCAGCCTTAGAAAAAGCCATATCGGTCAACCTCTAATTTTTTTTTACTTTCAACTTCTCCCACTACAAATGTAAAAACCTACTATACTCATACAAAACACATGATGAAAAGAAAGGGCTGTTTGTGAGCCATGAATAAACCCTTATAGACACAAACCCTTTAGGCAAATTTAACAAATAATAACATACAGTACAGACGTACAAAAAATATCTGTCACTCAACAAGATAATGTTCCTGAATTATTGCTGGTCAAATCTGACTAAGTGGGGATTGATAAAGATGTGGTGATGGAAATATGAAAATTCTGTTTGTTTCATCCGACAGTTTTTATATGTAATAATTAAATTGACATGATTATGCAGAATAAGCTTAATTAACAATGACACAGAGACTGCTAAAACTGACTATCCTAGTACTTGTAGCCGTCTTAAATTAAAATGCTTCATAATGTATCCAAGTCTAAAAACATAAGACTCTAATGTACAAGAGGGACATGTAATGTTGTTGTATAATCTACCAGAGGAGCAGGTGAGTGAAGATGTGAATAATGATGCTGAGAGACAGCCTTTATGTTAGGAGTGATGGGATTGATTTTTAAACACTGGACTGACAGCTGGTACAGTATGTGAGCACAAAGTAGTTTCAGTACATCGATCAAGGTAACTTTCAAAACGTACACTTCTACTGATGAACTGACTGGGAGTTGCAAAGATAAGACAAGTGACCTTCCAAATAGGTCAACTGTCACACACTTAATCATAGTAAATTCCTTTATGTTTATTGTCACATAATGCTCCAACAGGCTCCAATTACAGCCCTTGCTATATAAAATGTTCTTGGAAGTGCCTCCATTCCAACTCCCGCTTCATGCAGATGGCTCAACAGGCTGGTGTGCACCATCTACCAGCCTGTATGAGCAGCGTTTAAATGAGCTGCAACCTGTTCAGACCCTTCAGGCATAAGAATGGGGTCTTCAGCCCCCCCACTACCACGTGTCTAAAACTTCACAGGGGTCAAATTGCCAGGGTGCAGGGCAGCCCTTCCTGCCAGACCTAGTTTGTGAAGAGGAGGAGGTAGACGCCTCAAGGGGGGACCTCTGTGCATCAATCTTCACGACGCCAGCTGGTAATCACACCGAACAGAGGAAGAGCTAGCAGCAAGAATAAGAGATAGCCAAAGGAGACAGAAGCAGACACACCCAGTTGATGTTGATCCCAGACCTTGTGTTAATTACTTCTCACCACGAAACACCAGTTCACATTAACTTTCTAACCATAAAGAGGATGAGAGCAGCACCAGGGGGATGAGGAGTGAATGGGTATTTGTGCAAATATGCCGTCTTTGGTAAACTTCCCTCTCAGGCTTCAACAAACTATGCACTATGTTTGCTCAAGTGTGTCATATCTTGAGGGAGGCAGAGCAGAGTGAATGAGGGAGTAGCAGGCATCAACAGAAGGTCTGCCCCTGCTCATCGTCAAAAGCAGATTACTGTCACTTCATCAGAAGGAGCTAGAGCGAATCATTTTTTTGTAAAACCTGGAGGTACCGAGGGAATGGGCAGGGGGCTGGGGAGGTGACAGTAGGTCGATGTATTCCCAAAGGCTCTATCAGACAGTCTGGCAGGGATTAGAGTGTTTATATGTATGAGGGGCTATCATTACTTTTTCATGCAATAACTTGACGGCGGCAAATACAAAGATTATATCTCCTTTTCCACCTGACATAACTGGCATGACACAGGGTCAAAATAAATTAGTTAAAAATGAGAGAAATTTGAGGATGTAAATGCCAGATGTGAACCAATGTAGGTTTTTCTGAGGCTGACTTTTTAAAATTTTGTCAGGTGATCAACAATATCTACAGCCAATTTTAGAGGTTGAGTTTTTTTTTTTGTTTTTTTTTAAAGCACATCGACCATAAAATGCAATTGTAACCCTCAGATAATTAAGGTTTTTATGCAGCAATATAAATTAAATTATTAAGACACATACACTTATTGAACTTCAAGTGTCACCCACACAGGTGTCTGATCAAGTATCTTATATTTTAGTACTGATCAAATATGGGCTTTCAAAAAAAACAAAAAAAAAACCAATATATCAGTCCAATATTCTAGTAAATGTAACAGACAACTACAGCATTTAGGTTAGAGTAAAGGGGATACTTTTTGCTTCACTTACACAGTAATAGGAATTTTCTCTTATAAATATTAAAATAATTTAGGCAACATAGATTAACAAGATATGAATATGTATGTGAAACTAAGTATAGAAATTGTAGCAATGCATCGACTACAAAATTCTTAGTTAATACCGATACAGATAGTTGCCAATTACTGATGCTTTAAACAATGTTACTGTTTTTCTTTTATTGTTTTTGTTATTTACCTCCCTCAACAAATAAATCTTCATTATAAATGTAAAAATAGACACTATTTTTAAGTTTTTCAGTCTTTTATGTGCATTATCTTTGAATGAACACAGAAAGCATAAACATTTAAGAAGAAAAAACCTGTAATACGCCACAAGAGATAAAGATCTGCTGCTGCCTTCAGTGAAAAGACAATCCTATACACCAATACTGCCCAACATCAGTACATTTCTGTGCATCCCTAATCAGTCAGCGTGTTGTAGGTAGTAAAATAAAATACATTGATTTATTTCAGTCAAAGGCTGCGCAATTCATTCTTAGGAAAGAAGATGAAAGAGAAACACAAAATCACAGGAAGTGTGTTGCAGAAGAAAAACTAATGGAGGCATAGAGAGATGAAGAAATGCCAAGAGCAAGCAAACACCAGAGGAACCTGACAGTCGGCCAAGATGGAAGGTAGACTTCAACTCAGCCAGAGACCGATCAATGATGCAGAGTTCACAGCCTATCACAGCTTTGCCTTATCTGGCCACTGCCTCTCAACCGGTGTCCTCTCTGTCCAAAACCCACAGCTGGCTTGTTTTAGCGCACTGACCTTTTACGTTCAGGGGAGCTGGTGGGTAAATACAACTTTTGAGTGCTTCCGGGAGGGTCACAGCCATTTCATACTTACAATGGGGTCTTCTGAGGACATAGCCCGCAATTTTAGACCCACGGCAACCAGCAGGACTGTCTGAGTGAGTGGTCAATAATTCCTCTGCCATTCAGCCCTATCCTGTTTCTCCCCTATGGCTGGGATAAAAATGTTGGTCACTCTAGTCACAATGACAAACCAGCCTCCAGAAATGTAACCTTGATCATGGTTTAATTTACTGAGCATACAATGTTAGTTTTTCCTCAGTAATGTTCCGACGTTTAGGAGTTAATAAAATGCACTGAAAAATCATGTTCGCAAAGGGAAGCTCGGGGACTTTAAGAGATACTCAAATATATATGTTGTAAATTACTGTGCATTATCTGCAAATACACAAAAAAAGTCCTTTGTCTGTTCCAGTTTTAGCCATTAAAGATCCAGAAATGTTGTATCAACTTCCAGATTCATTTTCCTGTACTCATCTATCCTAAGTGATTTTTTTTTAACCATTTATTAATATAATAATCTTTTTGGTGAAAATTAGTGATTCTCCTACATCGAATTAACACACCATGTAGATGTTCATAAAAAGCCTAAAATAAATTCAAAGATTATTCTATTAAACCTGAGAAAAGTGAAGAAAAGCTGATTATTTTTCTCTTCTTAAAACTCATCTGTTCTCCTTGGTCTTTTAACTCTTATGCAATGTTGATATTTTGTTCTGTTTTATATTTTAACTTCTTTTATTTATTTGATTTTTATGTTTTTTTTATGCTTTTATTAATTTGTATTGTGTTTTTAGTGTTCTGTACAGCACTTTGATCCACTGTGGTTGTTTTAAAGTGCTTTATGAATAAAGTTGGACTGGACTTTTTCAGCAAAAGGCATCATTAACTGAACATAAAATCAAGTGTCTGCAATCACTCCTATTTATCAAGTACATGGGTTTTATTGGTGAATCAATACTGCAGGGCACGAAGATGTTTCTACTCTCACTACGAAGACTCTGAATGTCCAAATGGGTCATATCTGATGCTGCAGAAAAGCTGAAACACTACAACCCCAGTTATTAACCATTTCAGATGAGTAGATGTTTTTGGTCTTGGTCTTAGTCTGAGGATTAAAGCAAAAAATATTTTAAAAGGTAAACAAACAAAATCCAGAGAGATAAGCCCCCGCTCCATCAATATTTCCAAGAATCTTTAGTACCAGGAATTTATTTACTTGGTTTAAAGAACTCCTTGTAATCTGGGTGGTTTGTGCTCACACCTCAAAGTTCCTAGAAATGTTTTCAAATCAGGCTTAATAATTTCTAACTCAAAGTTCTGTCAATCCTGAGGCATTTCAAAACTCCCTTGTAAATGATACAAGTACCTGCAGTGTAAGAGGGGCTATTGAGAAATATTAGCTCTTTGGTGCATGATCCTTAACTAACCTCACCTCAACTTGATTTATAAAGTACTTTAAAAACAACACAGTTGGCCAAAGTGCAAAGATCCTCCCATACTGTGCACACATTCACCATCGAAAACACTGTATTAACCACTTAGATGGTTTTACTGAGCGTTTCTTAGGTCTAGATAAGTGTCAATGAAAGAAATATAAATGCAAGGAACGGCTATTCCACAAATCAACGATGAGAGGAGGGGACACTTTACAAGACACACTGCCTCCTGTTTTCACAGCCAGACTAATTGCACCTCGTGTCGCTGGAAGAGCACTGATTTAGCACTCGGAGCAAATTAAAATGAATAAACACAATTAGCTGTGAGTGCGACAGTGCCTGTGCACGGCGCACATTTCTCTCTTTTTCACTGCAACGACAGTCACTTCAGAGCAGCTGTTATTAACTGTGTTGTTGCGTCAAGTGCAATGTGACTAATTGCACAGCACTTGATGTCACCAAAATGGTCCTAATTTGAAAGTGAACGGGATACTGGGTTGAAGCTGTGGGCTTAAATATCATTAACGATAAACAACACATGCATTTACAGTCAATGTGAACCGTTAAGCTGATGGTCCATGATGGCATTCATAGGTTCTAAGAGTACAAATCACAGCTTTCATGATAAAATATGCATAATAACATCAAAAGTCTGAAAAGCCAGTAATAAAAGCAATATTGGGTCCTGGAAAAGAACCGAATACCATTCAAATGTCTGAAGGGTCATGTTGACAGCCTCAAATCATAAGTCATAAAAACGTCAGAGGAACACTTAGAAGACTGTCAACTTCTGAACTGCCCTTTCAAACACCTACAGCAAAAATGCACGATTGAACAGCTCATAGAGTCTGTGAGAGCATTTGAACATCTATAATCTCCGTTTGTTCTCTCTTTTGATGCTGTCAAAGATGGAAAGGGTTCACCCTACTGTTGAGAAAAAAATAAAAGCAAACACCTCAGAAAGTAATAATTGCAGAGGAAATGAATTTCAAAACCCTAAGGAGCACACTTTTTCCAAGACCAATGTACTTGAGGGATTAAAAAAAAAAAAAAAAAAAAAAGAATCATATCCGGGGTGCAATTCAATTACCTTTTCTTCCGAGTATAGAGAAAGGAGCTCCGGGGAGAAATCAAAAGTTTTGTCGAATAAAAGAAGTTTTCTAGGGTCTAACGTTGTCACTGCTCTGTCCGCCTCCACTATTCATTACCACTGCTTACCAGCTTGCCAGTCAGAAATGTATCGATCTGCAATTTCTGCAGACAAATAAATAAAGAATTAACTAAAGTTAAATAAAGAACCACCTTGCGAAAGCTGCTGTGACAGACACGCCGGTCACGCTTAGCCAGCTGTGCCTGCTAGCTTATCCTTGGCATTTTCATTGCCTTTTGTCTTTCTTGCCCAGTTATTTGACAGTGATCAGGGGTGATAAATTGTTCAATTAAAGCCACATTAAGAATCCAGAACACACTTGACACACAAGCTCTTGGTATATGTGTTGTCCAATTACTCTGAAGGACAAGACTCCTTCTTGCTTCTGACAATCAACATGTGACTCACATCATAAGACAAATGGGTTTATTTATGCGATCTAGCACGGTGATTGAACATCGAAATCCATGACAGACCAGATTTAATTAGAAAACAGGTTAATTTTCTATTAACAATGCAAATTTAGCTTTTGAATGACAGTGGATTACAGTACACATCACTTTGGGAAACTGTTTTTCACTTACTTGAACAAAATTGGTCAAATGTGTCCCAAAATGAATAAATAAATAAAGAACATCACAGAATTTCAAGTATAACTGAGATGTTGTCGTCCAAGCATCAAGCATCCTACAGGTTTATTCCTTCATGGACTTATATTGACCTCTGAGCTACATTTCAAGAGGTGTTCCTTATTCTTCTGAACATCAGGGGCATCAGTCTTTGGGCCGACTGTTTGGCAACCCCAGTAAATGAAGCACATTACTAATCTTTTTTTGGCTTGCAGTTGCTTATGGGGGTATGGGGGAAGGGGTGTGTGTGTGTGTAGGGGGGGGACTAACGTTGCCTGCGGAAGGTTTAGCCTTAAATGTTCTGATAAAATTAAGATCCATTACAATTTGATTGGACTCACTTGACTTACTATGGTCTGATTTACTCAAAATAAGAGGTGGAAAAAAGTAGAAATAAAGCAGAAACATTGCCTGGAGCTGTATCTAAACTTTTCCAACACAATCAAGCATAAGTTACCTCTCAAGAGAAAGGATTACTGTTGCATTAAAGGAGTTGAAAAAGTTTATTTAAAAAAATAAAAAAAAAAAAAAATCACATAAGCATGAGAGATTAAATTAAGATTCAAAATAGAAAATACTGTAACAGTGGTTTAAAAAAAAATGAGTCTTCCATTTATTTTTTTAAACAGTATCTCTAGATCACTAGTAACACGAGTTCATCCTCAACATCCCTAAACCCAAACTAGTTTAAGTTTAGATGTAGTTTGGTACAAATTTTACCCATAAATATTTCATCAAATCCAAACAACTGCTGCGTTTGAGTGCAATGGAGATTGTGCCTCAATGGGTTAAAACCACCAAATACTGCACTAGATTCCCAATGAAAACGTTCATAAAGTTGCAAAATCAACTTATTCTATCAGTCTACTTTACAGCTCCCTTTAAAACACATCCATAAAACAAAAATAGAAGGAAAGAAAACACCAGTCTTCCCTTTTCTCCACGCAGACCTACTCACATGAAGGCATCTGGTGAATAAACGGTCCTGCTTTACGACAAACTTAAAACACTTCTCTTTCTTTACAGTTCTCATTAAGTTTCCTAAAACTTCCAAAATCAGACATTTGAGATTTTAATAACGAGAAAACTTTCAAGTACTTACTTCAGCCGTGAGAAAAGTACGTGGGAATACTCCGTAGTTGTTTTGCGGGGTGCCGTTTTTAAAATCCGTTGTTTTTTTAAGGGTGAGCGGTCGTATTCCCACAGAAAAAAAAACAAAAAACAAAAAAAAAAAACACTTAGTACCGCATCCCAGGACGCACAAAAAACGCTATATTCCCTTTTTTTTCTTTAGCCGCAGAGCAGTCACTTGTTAACGGAGAAGACAAGTATAAAATACTCCTATTATTCCCGGTGCGTTTGTATTCCTTTCCCCTCACATCAGACGCTCCGAGCAGAAGCTCCTCAGTCAAAGAAAAATAAAATACCACATAATAATCCGTGCGCGACACCGCCGCGCGCGGATCTCTAAACGTATACCTCTTTATTGGTGTCTCGTTATCTCCGCGTCCCAGGTTTAGATTCCTTTCTTCCTAAATCCACCTCGAACGGGCTGGGGGTTGGGAGACAGGAGTCAAATGCCCCCCTTCTCCCTTCCCTCTGGAGTAAGAAAAAATACGGAGCCTTGTGCTGCGTTCAAGTGCCTTTGGCGAAAGGAGCTACCATGGATGGGTTTTTGTTAAGCGCGTGCTGCAGTAGGAAAACGATGACATATTAACGTTTATTATTATTATTATTATTATTATTATTATTATTATTATTATTATTATTATTATTATTATTATTATTGGACTCCGTGGTCACATACGATAATATTCATTCATTTTCATTGACTAGTCTTTGAGATGTGCTTGCTCTTACTATTGCTTGCTAATGTTATCTTTAAAAAGAAGTTGCCTCTTAATAAAAAAATGATCACTACTTTATCAAAGGAGTTAAAGAAATTAAATAAGCATAAGAAACAAACACTGGGTAATTCTCTCAAAAACAAACTTTTTTTTTTTAAACCAAAGTCACTCAGTTACTGGTAATATTTGAACATCCTTAAACCAATAATAGATGTTGCTTGATAAAAATCAATCAATCAATCTTAATGTAGCACATCTAAACAACTGCTGCATTTGAGTGCAATACAGTTTGTGTCTCCATACGCTGAAACCAGTAACTGTTGCACTAGATCCTGATTGAAAATGTTAAGAAAGCTGACAAAATTAAATTATTAATAGTTGACTGTAGATTTTCTAAAGACAAAATAAATGAATGAAATAAATGGATAAAGTAACAGTTAGTATAATGTAACCTTGCTCAATTAGGTACTCAAATGCTCCAGCCATAAAGTATGGCTTAGTTTTTCAGTTAGTCAATTACTCACTGAAGTTTCCTCCCATTATCCAATCAAATTCTTCTGTGCTGAGAGGCCGCTTTGATTGGCCGGTAGTGTTTGAATGTGAGCAGTGACAGCTGGTGTCCACTTTGTCCAGCAGGGAGGGACAACGCAGAGTGAAAAGTCGTGAATCAGCTGACCCACAGTCTGTTAATCCCAGTCAGCATCCAAAGCAATAATGCCGCTACTTTGATTTGTGTCCAGTTGTTTTGTTTTTGTTCTTTCTTCTCAAGGTTGCTTTAAATTTAGCCAGTCCACTTCACGTCAGAAACTAGTGAAAGTAATCTGCTGAATCCTGGATTTTCCAGATCATTACTTTGAAAAGTTAACACTGTCGTTGTCTTCAACGGTGTATTTGTAAAATATTACACCAAAGCATCATTTTGGAACAAAAAGGACCAGGCTATATGATGGGAAATGTGTGAAAATGAGCCTGAACGAGCATTTGATAGGAGAGTCAGAGTGGTGAGGCAGAGTTCATGAAATGAAAGGCCTCACACGGGCCATCTGAAGGTATCGATATATTCTGAGTGACCCTTTTAAGGTATGCAGACAGTAATGGATGGGGACAGGGTGTTGTAGACGCATCGTTGCTGTGTGTTGGCAGAAAGCCACCCTGCACCATAAGCAATCCTCCACTGCCCTCTCTCTGCTCTTTGTTTAAAACCCACTGTGACATGTAGCACACCATAAAGAGGTGTTAAGGGAGGGTGTGTGTTTGCCTGTGAGCAGGAGAGGTGGTATGGGGGTGGTGTTGGGTCTAATCAATTTAACTGTTGAGTAAAAAAACATGCCTTTATGTTAGGTAGATCTCTCCCTTGGCCTCTTATTCACACTACAGCCCCTTATTTAATCAGGCTGGTAAATCTTAGCAGCAACCCAGAGCTCTCACCGCCATTCCCCTGGTGGCGTGAGCCTTAACATGGTAAATTTCACTCGTGTAGGGAAATGCGCTCAGTGGCCGAGGATAGTGCTTTGGAAGGATAAAAAGAGCACTTACCAGCTGACATGTGCAATCCATAACGGAATAATGAGACTCCTCCACACTAGGAGCTCTCTTCCTCTGCTCTCGCTGTCTCTCCCTTCGCTTTTTGTTTTTTCTTTTGAGTGTTCATAAATGCCATGTAAATTCAGAAAGCGGAAGATGTAGCGAGGGCTTGAGGGGAAGCATTTAATCGTTTGCATCTTGTTACCGAATCGTGTAACAGCATGTACTGTGTAAAGATGCTGCGAACGATCACTGAACCTTGTTGAAAGTATTGGCCTCCTTCTGTCAGCCATTGTGCAACCACGTGAAGGTGATCCCCTCCACAATGTCGACTTTTCACTTTTGTCCAGCTCAAACATCCAAGAAAGAGGTCTTATTTCTAAGATTCCGTCAACATCGCTAAACCTTAAGCTGGCCAGATTTCATGCATATTTAAAACCACTTTTTTGTACTGTTTTAAAACAATATGAGACTCTTAAAAAAAAAGAAAAAAAGAATGTCACTTCTTTCCTTATTGTCTTCTTGTTCCCCTTCGTTCATCTATGTCACCCCTAGGGGTTGAGACACAATCACCTCCGATAGCAGTGGACCATCGCTCACTCTGTCCCTGGAGGCGACAGCCCACTTACTGCCAGCTCGCGCTCAAATGGAGGACATTTCATCACCCCACCAAAAACACAATTAAAAACTCGCTCACGCCACAGTCGGCAGCCCTTGAGAGCCACCCCCTGTTGCAAGTTTAGTTACTCTGAGTGTGCCTCGGCCTCTCAGATATTTACTCTCCCTGTGATTGAGTGTTTGACAGCTAGGCCTGAAAGTGCTATGTTGAGTTTTAGTCTGAACAAGACACTGCAAGTAGAAGAAGTGGTATAGCGCCTCCTCTCTCTGATGGGCTTTTGCAGCCGTGTGGACGTGGAGCTTCAACAGTTAGCTGATAACTGAGGGTGCTCTGAGCTAGGATCTTTTTTCCCCTGCAAGCCAAAATGGAGGATAGTGTGCAAGGGTTTGTGGTGATGGGTGGTTTGCTTGACACACACACACATACACACACACACACACACACACACACACACACACACTGTACACACACTCACAAAGCGAGTAGGAACAGAAGCAGACTGACGGCTATTAGAGTGCAACGATGCTCCCTCTTATCTCCCACCACGATAGAGATCTACAAAGAGCTTGAGAGAGATTATGAATTCATTACCTTGATACACAAGTGAGCACCGCGATAGACATGAGTTTGAGAATGGAGATGGGAGCTTGGCTGGTGTACTGGGAGGGGCAGGCATGGAAATGCAGCGAATTACATGGTAAACAATAAATCTGTCAGCTCTCTCAGAATTTTTAGGAATTTTCTCACTCGCGAGTTTCAGATGCCATTTTCGACATGCCACATCCCCAGAGAACACACACATGTTCTGTATTTGTTTCATCAAAAAGGGCAGCCATCTGGAGACTCACTGTCTTGCTGAGCTTCATGTCAACATAAAAAGACATGTGAACTGCTATCTAACAGCAAACCCCCCAGCGAAGTTGATTCTAGTTTTCAGCAGCAGATGAATACTTTGACAGTTTCTTTTATTTCTGATCAATACAAAAATGTTTTATATGCAATGCCAATTATTTAAACCTTTTACAATATTTCAAAACTAGCATTGATAGTATTAACAACAAAAGCATTGTAAGCACCAAATTGTATGAAATCAGTCATTTTCTGTAATGTTTTTGTTTGCTTTGTGTTGCTCATACCAGGCACTTTGCACTTTTATTTTTCATTTTTAAGTTCACTGTAATCCAGTCAAAAATAATTTTTCATGCCATCCCAGTATGATTGCATGATAACAGTCTCAATTAGCAAGTCAAATATTGGCCTTTATGAATAAGAAAACAGATAGCATATTGTATTAGACCATGTATAACTATTGTGGAGGGATTTTTCAGCTCATACACATGCAGCCCTCCTCTCTTTAACTCACTTGCATTTCTTCTAAGCAGCTACCTCTCAATATGGCTTTTATTCTGAGAGTGTTTTCCCTGCAGCTCTGTTGAACTCGGCTGACATTTGGAGGCAGGTGAAGGAGTGCTACTAAATAAACCAAAGAATTTTAGAAGAAGCATTTGAAAAGTGAAAGACAAAGACCTAGATAGAGGGCAACCATACTGTGTTTCTGTGTTTAAATGTGTGATTCCAGTTAAAATGACAAAAGCTGTTCAATGCTGCCCGCTGCTTGCTTTATACGATCCAATTCGATACATCACATGGGCTGAGGGATGTGAATATGTCGTTTATATTTAGGTTTCTCTTTATTTGTTGTGTGTGCATATATGCGTTTTAGTGTGTGTTTGTTCAACCATATGTCCCTTTCAGTATGTCCCTTTCATTGTGTGTATGCGCATGTGAACCTTTAACACTTTTTGGATCACTGTGCATGTGGCCCCGTGCAGATAGAAGTGTGCCTTTCAGGCCCTTTATGTGCACATGACATGAATGCGTGTGCATTTCTACACTGTGGAGAGGCGGGTAAGACCAGAGAGGGCAGAAGTGATGAGTGATGCCAGAGGTGGTTTTCTACCACCCTCTCCACTGGCTTGCTGGCTCACTAATGGCCTCCTCAGTGGGTTAGCTGACCGACTTGCTGGCTCTCAGTGGTGCCGTCTTCCTTATTTGGTGATAGAGGGTGGGGGATGGTGGCAGCAGGGTAGTGGATGGGGCTGCTGCAGTGCTCTGTTTACATGTAGGGTCAGGAGGTCAGAACACCAGAGTGCCATAGAGCAAACACAGATCACTTAAAGACAGTAAGAGAGCCAGCGAGTCATTCTTTCACAGCCATCAACTGGATTTATCAGGGTAGATTCACCGTGAAAGAGAGTGATGGAGTGTGTGCATGTATGTGTACGTGTGCCTGGGAGGGTGGATAACAGTACATACCTTGGTGAAGCCATAGAAAAAAAAAAAGTAAGAGATACCAGCTATAGGTAATTTCCACACACATACGCACACTGTTCTCTCTTTCCTCTCTCTTGCTCTGAGGCCCTGGACAGTTGAGGAGAGTCAGTAGAAAGGAAATTAAAGGCAACCATCCTTATAGTTTTGCTCTTGTCCGCTTGACTGCCTGCATGCTTGCCTGCTTTCCTGCCTGTGTTCCCTGGGCAATGTTTATGCTGTGCCCTGCCCAGGACAGAATAGATTCGCTCACACAGCACTGTGCTCTCAACCAGAACCTAAGTAGGTCTGGCAAGCCCGAGCCACAGTCCCATTCACTCTCACTCCTCTGGATTAGGCCCTTTGGCCGGGGGCAACACAGCAATGACTGCATTAATAGACCTAAGATAGCATCTCTCCACCCCACCCTAAAAATATATGTCTAACTCTTTTTTATTAGGACACATCAGCAGGTTGTTTATTTTCATCCATCAGCCTCGCTAAAGTTGGTGTTGCAAACTACCGGAGGGGCTTAAGTGCTGACGTTGCCTGAAGTTGAAGTGTCTTTAGGGTTGGCCAAAGCCTTCCAGGTGGGATGTTGTGTATTGTTGAATCAAAACATGATGTGACAAAGTGCTGTTGTTAGAATTCATAGTTGAGGTAACATGCTTAAAGATAGTGCTAATGGAACATTCCCAAGTTACAAAAAAATCACACAAGAGATGCCATTGTGATTAAAAAATCATCATAATTATAAGAATAATAAGGATTTTAAAAATGCATCACACACTGCATTGCTTTCCACAATTACTATCACTATGAGGAGAAACATCTTTTATTGCCAAATACCATGAAATTACATGCAGTGGCATAATCAAATTCATTACTTCCAAACTTGAGGTCAATTTACATTTCTTTAAATGCCGCTACAAATAACTGGAGCGTATATAATTGAATAATGCTAATTCATTCAGTGTTTTCTTCTGCTGCAAAAGAAGAAATGCGTATTAGTGTTGTAATAGTACAGTACGTGTGCAGTAAAGGCACCACTGTGATGAGGGTGGTGGCAGCTTGCAGGGCACATTATCCAGCCTGTCAGACTCGCAGTGCCATGCTACGGATAACACCACTCTGTGAGAACACAGTGCTTCTTGACGCCAGCTGAAAAGATTAGTAGAGCTTTGTTTAATTGTGCTGCTAACATCCTAGGAGCCACTTAAGAGCTGCTGCTAGCTTAGAAACTATCTTTAAAGCTCAGCCAACGGTTGCCACAGCCTGTTCATTCAGGTGCAAAGACCTTAGGGATTTTGGTGTGCAGTGTACAATCAGAGAAACTCACCCGGGCCTCCAGCAGGACTACACAACTTGATATTCGATTAACAGGTAAACGTCAAACTCAAAAAGAATTCAGATAGTTGAGGAGTATCTGCTTGTTTGAATAAAATATGCAACAAAACAACAAAGAAAAAGAAAAAAACTGTTGTGGGATGGATTTCTTTTCAAGTACAGATTAATGCCTGAGTGTTGACTACACATATTTAAAGCAATACTGACAAAAATAGAAAAAAAGCTCTACAGTAGATGATGTGCTTTCCAACAGCTTCACAAGTAGCCAGTGGGAAAAAAAAGCTTAAATAGACTGCAATAGAACCTTTTAAATAGTTTAGACAGGAAACACCAAGGATCACATCCATCCTATCAAACATGGGTGAACTTTTACATGCATCACTGACTGGAGCCCCAGATAATGCCTTTCCTGTTGCTGTTTCCTCTACGACTCAGAGTAGAATAACAGGGTGCGTCGTCACCTGTTTTATTATAGTTTTATGTAACAGAGAAAAAGCTAACAGGTAAAGAGTCTTATTTCCTTTTTTGTGCATTTTTCTAATGTTTGGTTTGATACTTGATAAGTACAGTACAGTATGTTTAGAGTAACATAATGCATCACCAGTGTACGCTGCTGTGCTGCTGCAGTTGGCGATGATTTGATAAGTATATATATGGTTGCTAAGAGTTCTGGCTGTTTGCAGAAAAAAACAATGGAAAAAGGGAGAAGAGAAAGGCTGTTGAGTGCAAAAATTACAAGCAAACTTACATTACTGAGGTATCAAAGCTCACAATATGCAGCTTAGGCATCACTGCAGTACAGCTGAGTACAGATGTTCATGTTGAAATACACATATATTTAACTTTCCGTAAGTAATTTATCACCATTTATTGTAATATTTATTGTACTATTATCATTTTCCTACATTTAATTTACTAATCATATAGATGTTCATTAAAGCTCAGACTAAAGTTGAAGATTAGAAAAATCAAAAACAGAGAAAACTTAAGAAAAGTGACTTTTTCAGTAAATGTATCATTAACTGACGATAAAACAAGTGTCTCCATCCACTGTCATTGATACGACTGCATGTATGGGTTTTACTGGTGAATCAACGTTGTAGAAGATGACAGTGTTTCCACATTCACTACGAAGCCTCTAACCGTCCAAATGGGCCATATCTGATGAGCGTGAAAAGATGAGAAACTGTATTTTACACCTTTTATTTACATGGATTGATAGGTTTAGGGGATCAAGAGGTATTAAACATTTTAAATCAGTAGATGGTTGTGGTCGATGGTGGATGTTTGGGTCTTTATGGAGTCAAATTTAGATTTTTTTTTTCAGTTTTTACTGCCAGAACATTACAGGTGGTCCTCGGGTTACGCCGTACTCGACCTAGGCTGTTTTGACTTTACAACGCTTGAGTCATAAAGTCGAACATTCCAGACGGACATCTCCAAGTACTTCACCAAAGCAGAGAGGCCAGTAGAACCCGTACCTTCAACGTCTACAGAAGATCCTGCACCTGGTATCCCTCTGGATGATCCGGATTCTCCAGCAGCAGCTCTCACAGCCTCCTCCCCTCCTTCTTCTCCAGCCTCCTCTCAGCAGTGATGGCAAGTACAGCATCTTATTTTTTATTCTAATTTATTTTATTGAATTAATATGAAGTATAATACATGTATTTGGATATTTATTTAGAGATTTAGGGTTTTTTTTAGGGGGTATTAAAGGGATAATTCCAACTTACGTGGAATTTTGGGTTACGTCGCCAGCGTAGGAATGGAACTCATTCGTAACCCGAGGACCACCTGTATATGCTGGATGTTAATTTGGCCAGAAGTATTACATAATATGTATACTTTGAAGGAGGTAAATGTGACTCATCTATAGTGTAACTACTTGATCTAAAAATACAAAATACAAATATTACAGATTTTCTTCTACATGAGACATGACTAACATTGTGCCCCAGGAAAGGTGCAATCTGACCTGTTATAGCATGAACAAATGGAGTGAAAATCATTAAATGCTGCCAGTAGTGTGGACGGTCTTCCCTCTGTCTCTCCCTTCCAGTTTCCAGCTTGTTGAGCCTTTAGTGGGGGGTCCAGATGTGCTATCTCGCCTCTCCACCACTTCTGCAGTCAAATGAAGCAGGTCACTGAGGTCACAGCATAACACCCCAGTATGCCAAATACAGCTGTTAATACGAGGCTGGTGGCCCCCGGCAGCGAGGTGACGAGAAGCAGCCGGCTGTCTGCACATGAGAGAAGAGATGTCTGGGCCTGCATCTGCTCTCACACCCATTTGCTCACACTCTTTTGTAGTTGCAGCATGTCTACTGATGTGCCAGTAATAATCAAGTGATGGTATGGAAATGAGCAAAGTGTATGTAATGGCAGCGGAGTTAAGTACAGTATATATTTCAACTTGAAATTAAGCTGTATGCACCTATATACAATAAAAGTCAAATGCCCTATGCGTGTGTGTGTGTGTGTGCGTGTGTGTGTCTGGAGATTCACTCAGCATCCGGAAAGAGCTGACTGCTTCAGTTTGGCAAACTTATGGATATTTGGTCAAGGAATACAGTAGCGAAAACAAAAAGTTGATAGGATCAATATTTGGGGAGATATTAGGAATTTTGCAATACAATTGTGTCACAATCCCATTGCTCTGCCCATGCTTTGGTGGTGACTGCTGGACAAATGCGGTACAGCATGCACAAATACACAACAGCATAAAAACTACAGCATCTAAAACAGGGGTGGGTAATCCTGGTCCTCGGGGGCTGGTATCTTGCATGTTTTAGACGTTTGCCTCTTCTCCCACACCTGACAGTCGTTATCAGGCTTCTGCAGAGCTTGATGATAGCAGTGTTTCCCATACATTCATTTATTCATGGGGGTTCGCCACAAATAAATAATTTCCGCCACAAATATTTTTTTTCTGCTTTCGGCTTGACCTCACTCATAAAAGCATTGTAATGTAGCTAGTCATTACAATTCCAGTGCAGTAGGTGGCGGTATAAATCGTCACTCCGCCAATAAAACCAAAGAAGAGGCATTTAACACACCTCTCTGTCAGAAGAAGAAGAAGAAGAAGAAGAAGAAGAAGAAGAAGAAGAAGAAGAAGAAGAAGAAGACCGGTGCAAAAGACCATGGTAAGTAAAACAGTGGTCCGAACAGCTATAACTCATCATGTGATATTAGCCTGTGTCTGTTAATGTAGCTGCAAGTTCAACATGTGCACAGACATTAACTCACACTGTTAGTAGCGTTAACGTTAGCCAACAGGCTAGCCACGTCACACTTATTTAGCTGCTGCCGCTGAGCTGGAGCTGTAAGTAGCGTGGTTCTGCTCATTAGTAGTGATGCAACTGTAGGCAACCAAAGTGTTCAAGTGTTAAAGCTTGTGCGTTTTTCTTGGTCACACCCCCCACGACCTCACCACTACAAATAGATTCCTGTCCTGTGTGAAACACTGGATAGGCTCATCATTTCAATCAGGTGTGTTGGAAGAGGGTCACATCTAAAACATGTAGCATACCGATCGTCGAGGACCAGGATTGCCCACCCCTGATCTAGAACCTGTGGACCCCCATGGGTCAACGCGCTAGTTGAGAATATTTCACTATTCTACCAAGACATTTCATATTGAGTTGGTATTATAACTGAAGATAAAACACCACTATTGTATCTTCCAATTGTAAACAAAAGGTAGTAACTGAGTTAAACAATACATCCACAGTGCCTATGAGTCTGTTCAAGTGTGTTTTACTGGGGTCTCCCTCTGCAGCTCACTCTGGAGGTGTATTTAAGGCAGAAACATTTTAAGGTACATGACAAAACTCATGCAGTGGTTAGCACTCTTGCCTCACAGCAAGAAGGTCCTGGGTTCAATTC
>JAQQZY010000020.1:15089752-15114363 GCA_030068375.1 Ostorhinchus rueppellii | reverse complement strand
TGAGAGTGATTGTTTGTCTCTATATGTCAGCCCTGTGATGAACTGGCGACTTGTCCAGGGTGTACCCCACCTTCACCATTAAGTAGCTGGGATAGGCTCCATGTGACCCCCATGACCCTAGTGAGGATAAAGGGGGTATAGAAGATGGATGAAAGAATGACAAAACTCAGACTTCTGGTAAAGTTTCATGTCTTCCACTTAGTTATTGTACATCATTCATCTAGTCAAGCAGGTAAACAAACTACCGTACCTCTGACTGAATGATCTACAATAACTCAGACTTAGTGGGGAAAAAATGTCTGCGTGCTTGTGAGTGTAGATGTATAAAACCAAAGCAAACGTGTTGCTGTGTTGTCCAAGGCAATGTTGTAAAACTTTTTCCTTATTTTTTTCTTTTCTTTTTTTAAAATCACACGAGACTCCTCTGAAAGTAAAAATAAAATACTCAGATTATACAATTAGAAATAAAAGCAAGAGTTGATTTCAATTAAAGGCAGCCCAGGATGTTATTTCAAATCTCGAGAGAACGGCAAACGCTGAGCATTAGTGCGAAAATAATTAATTAATTTCACAAAAAGTAAGTGCGGAAAGCTTTTGAAATGAATTCTGCACTTAGTGGTATGCATCAGGGTGTAGGACTGAATATGAATGACTCTCACAAAGTCAGACGGCTAAGTACATAACACTTGTAAACTGATTTGTGATGGCTTATGGCTGTGAAAAGTGCAATGTGATTTGTGAAATCAAAGAATTGCAAAGGTACAGGAGGTGGCTCTCAGTCCCAGCCCGCTCTGACAGGTGCATGATAGCACTCGCTCTGCTGCACCTCAACTGTCAATATAGACTGATGGGCTCAGTACGGAGAAGACGGAAGAATGTGGAGGAAAGTGGCAGTTTACTGGATGAGTCACATTATGGTATTCATCAGAAATGAAAATAAGGAAGTTGTAAGTTTAACCAATAAAGCCCCAAACATGCACCATCAACCAAAACCATGTAGTGATGCAAAATGTTTAATACCTGTTGATCCACTAATCCTGTCAATGCATGGAAATAATTGGTGTAAAATGCAGTGTGTCATCTTTTCATGGTCATCGGATATGACCTATTTGGACGTTCAGAGGCTCCGTAGTGAATGTAGAAACACTGTCATCTTCTACAACATTGATTGACCAGTAAAATCCCTGGGGTTTGATCAGGGGTACCGCTACCAATTGTGGACCCTTCATAAAATTCAATATCTTGCCAATTTATTAGCGTGTGTGTGTGTGTGTGTGTGTGTGTGGGGGGGGGGTCTATACATATCAACACTTACAGTAGCATGAAATGAAAGTGTAACTTAACATGCTTTCATCGTCCAACTCCCAACTTCTATGCTTCTTTTATGCAACAGATCTTACACAAACTTTTCACTACCTCTAACCTGTACCGACTGGACCCCCTCCCAGGTTCTCCCTAGAAATTTGTAGTAACCCAGCGTGCCCCCCCTCCCTGGAAATAAGTCTCGTGCTAAAACCTTGCAATAGACACAACTCTGCAAGATTTCAAAGGGAAAAACAACATGGCACTGAAAAATTAAGCACGTACCTGCAGAACCAGCGGATTTCAGGAGAGTTAAGCAAAATTGTCGGGGGAAAATAGAAAAAAAATGCCCTAAAATTGAAAATGAGTATAGCGGCGCTGAGCTAGCAGTATACTGGCACAGCACCGTTGTTCCATTGTCTACAGCGAACCCTGCCCTCCGTTCCTATATGGGCCCCCCATAAATGCTGGGCCCCATGAATTTGTCATGTTGGTTAGGGTTAGCCCTAACCCTAACCCTAACCCTAACCCCCTTATTGGCACCCCAGGGTTTGATCAATGACAGTGAATGGAAACACTTGAAAGCTGGTGTTAACTATATGCATACACGCCTCTAACTCACTATCTCACTTTATCTATCTCTCTTTCTCGACATATTCAGGTTTATGGGGCTTGAATGAAAGTGCATTAATGTTTAATGATATCAAGCAAAACATCTTAAGTCAGGCATCAGAAGGACAAGGTATGTGAGTTTTCAGTGTTTCAAGTGCTTACATATTTTTTAAAAAAAAAAAAAAGCTTTGATAGAAATCGGACTGCTTTTCTGCACAACTTACCATCCTAAAATCTCAGTGTTTCAGTTGAACACAAAACATTACTGACCCAATCCTGATTGATCTGGTATTAAAGGTGGGGTCTGAGATGTTAGAAAAACAGCTCAAGCACGCTACATTTTGAAAAAACACAATTCAAAACTCCCAACTCCTTTCTTCAGACTCCTCCCCCGAAGCCACGCCTCCAGCCTACCAGAACGCGCAATGCTTGGGGCGGGACAAATGGCAGTTGAATTTGATAGACATATCACCGCTCAATCATTTAGAGTGGGCGCTCAAAATGATTGGATGTTGTTTTTTTCAGTCCTGTCCGTTCCACAGGTGAGTAAAACTTTTCATTTTTGTGTCAGAGCATTTAATTATTTTTTTGCAATCGTGGTATGAAGGGGATTTTTAGCAATATAGTAAAAAATGCTCCAGAAAAACATCTCAGACCCTACCTTTAATGAAGTTAATCTTACGGTATACATGAATAAGAGAACATCAAGATAAATGTTTCTGCAAAATCCCAGATCAATTGTTCTGAGAGTGACACATTTCATGCCGACTTAATGATGTGAAAATTGGAGCATTAAAATCAAAATGTGTTATAGACAAGAAATACAAAAGAGGCATGAAAGTTGGTTTGTGATTGCACTTTTTTCCAATTAAGACACACAATTGAGGATTTATGCAGTTTCTAGAGTTTGAATTATGGACCAGTCTGGGAGATGCAACACCTGAAGAAAAACCTAGAACACTAGAAATTCTGCCACATGTACCAATTGCACGAGGGTTCCAATTATTATGCACATATTTACCCCTGCATATAATTAGCACATTATATTTTATGGGTCGATCCTTAAAATGGAGCAGCCTGTGGATGCAAACACTGCACAATCCATTCTTTGTAGATTTAATCTTCAACGCAGTGATTTTGATGAAAGACAGATTATTTTTAGGCTTTTCAGGTGATTTTTTTTAGATGTATTTTGTATTTTTCTGGAGACAGACAGTAATTACTTTGTGTTTATTTGTGTTTACAATGTGTAAAACTAGTTTTTTGTGTATAAATAGGATGTAAATGTGAAGAAAAAACTTTTTCTGCTGCTTTAAATAAGAACTTGTTATTGCAAAAGAAAGCTATACATACAGATCCATAGGGTTGCTTCAGGCAGTTATAAAGGGGGTAGTGGGGTGTGAAAAAATAAATTTCATTTGGCATGGAGCCACACTATCTGAATCACAAATTACTAACTAAGGAAAAAGAAAAGCAGGAGGATGGGAAGTAGAAGGAGAGATGAGTTAGAAGAACAGGACTGGATAAATTTATGCATCACATTTTAAAATCTGTTGTTATGCAGGGTGTGAGATTCCTTCTAGAGAGCAAATTTAGTCTTCTAAAATGGCGGTGCGCTATGCAAAAATGCGGCCCACTTACCGCTGGGTTGTTTTCAAAACCTCTTTAGCTTCATATCTTCAGCTGCTCCAGCGGCTTCTTCTTCTTCTTCTTCTTCTTCTTGTTACTCGCTCACTCGTACCTTTAAAAGCAAGAAAAAAAGGGATAGAGGGAGTTAAAGGAAAATGAAAGAGAAACATTAATGAAAGGGACTACTAAATGAACTGCCTCCTCAAGTGGTAGGTGGGGGAATTCGACAAACGCTGAGATGAGTTTCTCACCCCCTCCCACTCTCTCTTTGCCCTTTGTGACCACAGGACGACAGTTCTTGGGCAAAGTAGAGGCTTGCCGCTGATTGCCTGAGAGCACTGGAGTGCGAATCTGCATGAAAACCCTCCTGGCTTTTTTTGATCATTTTCTGCTTCACATCTCTAATGAGCCTGGTCCGAATTTTTCTGTGTGGGTGGGTGTGAGTATATGTGTGGATGTGAGCTTGTGTGGTGTGACTGTATGTTGGATGTTTGCTGAAGTACTTATCCATAAGACTTGTAAAGCAGTTTCTGTGCAGAGGGATGTATGTATATTTGTTGCATCCAATAAAAATGTTTGGGTGTGTATTATGCATGTGTACTGTATATACTGTATATACTGTATATCCACATACAGTATATTTTGTGTGTTTAGAGATGTGATTACCAGTGTGTTTGTGTGAGTTCTTTGCATCTGGAGGCCATGTCTACTGCACTGTAGCCTCAGTCAATATTCAGTCAATAGTGTCCGTCAGGTTTGCAGCCGTGGGCGGTCATGAGCCCACCACAAGGAGCATCCATGGAGTAAGGAAGGTTATCTCCAGTGAAGGGTTAGAGGAGAACATCATTACTCTGCACTCTTCCTTCAAGATAATGATACGAATATGATTACTGAAATCTGCGACGGGGGCACGATTGATTATGGACAGTGTAGATACATCGCTTGGTGTGATAATACTTAAACTAGAGGTTTGAGTTTTTTGCGATATCTCATCTTGGTGTGACACTGAATTTTAATACCTATTTGCAAATTCCGTTTAGTTGTTGATTATTTGCTTCTTATGTCATAAAGTAATTATTTAAGCAACATAAAAGTCCTATCCCAATTTAAGTTCATGGGAAAACACTATTTAGTTGAAGGAAATAGGGAAAGACTAATAACAGAGAGGGCAACATATTTCAACTGACTGCTATTGACTTGTCTTCTCCTCCCCCTCCATCTTTTTATTATAAACTGGGCGCAGCCTGTGGACAGTTTCCCAACATCCTCTATGGGCATTATTACCTCGGCGGTGACGGTCAACATGATCCTTTATTCTGACAGGCCACTGGGGTCAGGTTGGCCCTAGCGGGCCAATCAGTGTCAACTAACAGCCTGGCTGCAAAAAGATCCCCTAGTAAACCACTGCAGCACAGCGGGATAAAATGTGGATGTATGTGAGCATGAAACAGAACATTTCTGGGAATGTACAGAAAACGGTTCATGTGTTTGTGAGCAATAACCAAAAGAGAAGATGTTTCATATTGGGTATGTTTGGAAACAAGCATCATTAGTTTGGTGAGTTTATGAAAAAGCCCTCATACAGAAGTAGATGTGCTCAGCTGTATGAGCATGTATGTGTGTGTTTGAGACAGAGAAATGAAAAAAGTAAAGCCATTCTGCATCTCCCTCCTCCCACACGCCTGGCTGCCAAGATGAGCACGGGGGAATTTGTTTAATGTACAGCATTTATTCACTGCACACACGCTGTTGCACTACCGCTTCCTCCGTCGCATGAGACACTCCCTTGGCTGGGCGAGCCGCCATTAATCAGCCAGAATGAAGGGTTAGCTGAACAGCACAGAAGCTAAAACTCATCCTAAATCAAAATCTAAGATAGTGAAAATATTGCTCATTTTTTCTTTCTTTTTTTTTTGTTTTTTTTACAATAGGCGCTTCATAGGAATGCTTCATTAGGGTGCTTAGACATGGAACCAGGGTTAAACTGAGCTTCGTCCACTCATGTAGAAAGCAGCTCTCGTTTGTTTTCTCATGACCCTGCAACATATTGGCATTGAGTTTTGTACCCGTGCTGAGACAGATGGCCAAGCATCATGGTGCATGGCAAGTTGGGAAATGAAAACATGCATCTTCAAAAACGGGTCCATGTATTTTTTTTTTTCTTGAACAACGTGACCACATAGGGTGCCTTCACAAGAACAACTACAGGGGAAAAAAATATGAGCGCATGAAAACAAAAGGCTGATTTACGCCGTGCAAATGTCAAAATGTCTGCTACCTGAGGAGTCAAAAAATGAATAAATAAATAAATAAATGTGTTTTTCAACCTTAGATGATGATGAAAGATGATGTCAACGCAACAACTACCTAAAAAAGTAAGGGGATGTATTCTCTCTTTGAATGAAAAAGTGTTGCCATGGTAGCATGTAATATCTTCCTGTCCTGTCTTCACCTTGCCTTCACCACCCCACTCCCTCGATCTTCATTCTTCTCCATTTATAAATTGATATGAGAGGAGAGGAGAGGAGAGGAGAGGAGAGGAGAGGAGAGGAGAGGAGAGGAGAGGATACAGGAAGGCGATGTGTCTGGTAGGGGGAAAAAAATTAAAAAAAGAAACAGGAGGGAGGATGAGTTCAGAGAGAGGAAAGCAGACAGTAACGGGGAGGAGCAGCTCAGTGGAGAGGAGAAAGGAGGAGAGAAGGAGGAGTCGAGAAAAACACAGAAGCAGCAAGAGAGCGACAGGTGAACACAAGCCAAGAGAGGAGACCGAAAAGAAGACA
Source organism: Ostorhinchus rueppellii (assembly GCA_030068375.1). Lineage (NCBI taxonomy): Eukaryota > Metazoa > Chordata > Actinopteri > Kurtiformes > Apogonidae > Ostorhinchus > Ostorhinchus rueppellii. The sequence goes on along the minus strand of JAQQZY010000020.1, from coordinate 15,108,040 downwards.
GGAAAGAGAGGAGACTGCAGGAGGATAAGGAAAGAGGAGAGGAGCGACGAGCAAATAGGAGATGAAAGTGGAACAGAAAGGATGAGTTAATAAACAGGACATGACAATCACTGGGAATAAAAGAAAAGGAAGGAACTGGGGAAACAAGCAAAGGGGGAAAACATAGAGGATGCATCTATACAGCAGAAAGAGCTTTTGGTTGTTGTATTGAGCACACACTCATTAATTCATGAGATCTCTGTGTTCAGACTTGTGCATAGAAGCATTAGACAGCGCTCTAAAAAGATGTTTAGGTACTACAGGTCTAAAAAAAAACAAAAAAAACAAACAAAAAACCACACTTTGATACCTTTCATCTTCTAGGTTTTCATGAAATTGATATTGACACAAAAATCACCCAATCCTGCCTGAACAGGTGCAGTAGGTGTCCGCAGAAGTAATAACACTGCAAGGTTGACTTTTGTCCTTCCTTTCACATTTGTTCAAAGGAAAACTGTTAAATATTTAAATGTGTTTATATCAGTTTAATATGAGTTGAGAGCTGAGAGCAATTCCAACTGCATACTTGACTCTGCTTCATCACACCGCACTTTGTATAGAATTGAACAAAAATTCCAGGAAACTGCTTTGCATTGTTTATCACATTATTGAGGTTAAAGAAGTGGATTAAGTATGTGCTTATTGCAGGCATTTTAAATCAATCTAAGCAGAAATAATTCAGAAAAAAAATGCACTCTACCTTACAGGCAAAGTTCTCTGCTCATATTAATAGATAAAATTGTTTCATTTGTGTATTTTTCATCCGTTTATCAGCTGCTTTTCTCAAACATCTAGCTCTCAGACCTTATTGGTAGAAAGAATTAAATGAATTTCAATCATTCAATCTTTTTCTTTTTTTTTTATTTTCCATTGAAGCACACAAGGACTATTTCTATTGCGAAAAAGGATGACTAGATGACACTAAATGTTTCAGTAAAGGCCAACGTGGCAGAAATGTTATAGGTGACATCTTTTCAGGAATGATAATGTGAAGGTGTCAGAATCTCTGTGGTTTCCTGAACTGGTGGCTTTGTGAATAGGTCTGTTATCACTGATATTATTCACCGGCTGATTCGGTTAACACAGGGTTTCTGCAGGGAATCTATCAGCATATCTAATTTTTAATGCCCTTTTTAATGCCACTTTAAACAAATTTAAGGCCCATGTCCAACTGCAGATACAGTTTTATGAGTTTACTGTTCAGGTTTTGAATCATTCCTCCTGAAACTTACATTTTCCCATTTTTCTGACATAATATTTCTTCTCAGAGCCGGCCCAAGCCTCAATTTGGGCCCTAAGCAAAACTGAATTTTGGGACCCGCTATTTCTTTTTTTCCCCCCTCCTTTCTTTTTTCAGCCACAGAAGGATATGTCCTTTTTTGTGACATTGTTTTGAATGGAAGTACTCATGAATTGGATGCATAGTGCGCACTACACAGCAGGATGCACACATTATGTAAGAATCACTAGACCTACATCAGCAGCACCACAGAAAAGTGTGTTTTTGTACAATAGTATAATTTTGATTGTATATAAAGTTTCAATCATGCATGCAAAAACAATTGTTTTTTTCCTAAATCACTGTTGGGAGCCTCCTAGTGGCCGTGGGGCCATAAGCAGGCGCCTGGTTTGCTTATGCCTTTGTTCCTTCTGCTCTTTTGTCACATTCCAAGCATCCGGTGTTGTATCATCATGTATCGGCCATAAACAGTAGGCAGGGCAAGTTTATTTGTATCGCACATTTCATGTACAGGACAATTCAAAGTGCTTTACATAAAACATAAAAAAAATCATCACAAGAGAGGCATAAAAAGAGAAAGTTATGATATAAAATTTAAAAACATAAAAAAAACATAAAGAATAAAATTTAATTAAAACAGACATTAAAATCATCAGTGATAAAATGTGATTTTAAAGTTGAACAATAGTCCATTAAAGGGTTCCACCAGCCAATCATCACACTAAACTTCCTATCAAAATTATTAAATGTTTATATAATCAAAATAAATAGTGAATAACATCGCTCTTTTCCATCGAGTGTTTTTAATTTTTTAATGCCTCTGGATATTGAATTTTAATGCTTTTTCATGCAATTTAAAGCTTTAATTTTCACAAAATCTAATTTTAATGCTTTTTAATGATCTGCAAAAGCCCCGTAACAGCATCTACCAAGTCTACATACAAAAAAGAGGTCATTAAAGCCGACTGAAACACCAACAGACGTCCATTTGAGATTTATAATTAACCCATAAAGACCCAAACATCCATGACCGTCCAGAACTATGTACTGATCTAAAATGTTTAATAACTTCTGATCCACTGACCCTATCAATACATGTAAATAATTGGTGTAAAAAGGAATTTGTCATCTTTTCATGGTCATCAGATATGAGTCATTTGGATGTTCAGAAGCTCTGTAGTTACCATGGAAACGCCGTCATCTTCTACAACATTGATTCACCAGTAAAACCCATGGAGTTGAATTAATAACAGTGGATGAACACTCTTGGTTTATGTTCAGGTAATGATATATTTTCCTGAAAAAGTCACTTAATATTCCATTTTTTTTCTGTTTCTGATACAATAACTTTTGAATTTACTCAGATTTCATGAACATCGACATGATCAGTAAATGAAATGTAGAAAAATACCTGATTTTTACTGAACAAATGCAAAACAAAGAAGATTATATTACAATAAACAGTCATAAATCACTTATGAAAGACAACATTTTATTTGTGAACCGCCCTAAAACTCACATTGGATCTTTATGGGTTCATTCTTACAGCAGTACATTTAAAATGACCACAACGTAAATGCGTTTCTTATGCTCTTTCTTTGTTTTGTACCACTCTACAGTTCAAGACAGTCACATTGTTTTGGTTTGGTTTTTTTTTAACAATATATATATATATAGACACTGACAATAATGATTCTTTTCACTCCTCACCTGTGACCCTCTCTCAGTGTGTGGTGATGTATTTACTTGCCCTCTGTATTTTCTATTTTCCTTCTGCTTTGCTGTGTTAGAGACATTTCTGGGTGCCAACCTTCAGGCAACTCAATAACAGCAACCCCACAGCATTGGTGAAACAATATTTAAAAATAAATAAAGACCCCCGTGACCCTAATGAGGATTAAGCGGGTATAGAAGATGAATGAATGAATAATTAACAGTTACACTGCTTTCTCCCATTTCTTCTCATTCATTTAGCGCACAGTTCTGTCTGATATTGGCTGTTACCTGTAACAAAGACAGAAGATGGCTTGTATTTTGGCTGTACAATGACTCTAGAACATTCCAGTTTTGTGACACATGTTTATTTGTGTTTTTAGAATATACCTATACACCCAGTGCCGAATGCTCTCCCTATTCATTTGCTCCACCAAAGCTTGTGCTCCCTTAAGACGAAGTTGGACGACATGAAAACCTTCCCTGAAAGTTTTATTACCCCTAACTCACCCCCCCCCCCCCCCCCTCCTGGTTGACAACTACTGCATTAAAGGATACTACTAACTTTAGAGTCATTTGCTCAGAGTTGTAGATGAGCTCACTTTTTGTGTGTTGTCCCATCAACCTCACACTGACCGCGGTGTCATTTTGCATGTCGTCAGAATCTGTTTTTTAAAATATGGCCTGTCGCACATTGATGATGTAATGCTGCAGAGACGAGTGTCTGACCAATCAGTGGTTGGCAGTGTTTACACATCACATTTTAATATCTCTTCACCCTTTTGGAACCTCGGCTGAGCAAGTATTAAAAAAATAGTACCGAGTACCAGATTCCAGGTTCTCTGATGTAACGGAAACACAAAAAGGCTGAGTGGAGTTGAGCCAGTACCACGAAGTAGAAATGTGGCAATAAGACTTACACAGACAGACAGCTCAGCTATAGCTGTGGTTAATAGGTTCCACTAATGAGACGGTGAAAGTACTTTGTTATGTAACGCTTAATGAAGTTTCACTGAGACTAGCATTTAGCATTAGCTCACTTCTGACCTCTTGAACTCCTGTAGTTCCACCCCTTTTGTCCAAATATGGTTATTTCTGGATCTAAAAAGCCAAACCACACAACAACTGGCTTCAAAACATCAATTTAGAACCAATGGGTGATGTCACATTTCTCCAGTGCATGAATTGTTTATAGTCTATAAACACAAGCACAAAATGTTATATACTTCACCTTTAAGTATGTGTTCTTCCACTGGACTATATTCACACTTGTCCAATGTTCTTGCCAGTGGTAAAAATTCTTTTCATTAATATAAATATAAAGGTTTAGGTTAAAGACTTGGTAATATTTGAAAAATCTTAATTAATTGGAAATATAGTGCAATCCATATCAATTACCCACCCTTTCACGATAAAAGCACTAACATCTGTGGTTTTCTGCAAATTACTGTACACTCCATCAGAGCTGTTTTGTCAAAGTGCCCAAATTTGATCCAGATTGGCTGAAGTTGCTGGCAAAACAACGCCCATGCTCAACTGGAGTCTCTTGTCCCGCCTCACACTCCACTCAGGGTTGCTGATCTGTTCTCGTCGCTCAGCTTTTGTTCTGTGACCTCATTATTCTCCACATTGGCCAACCATTCCTGCAGCTCTGCGCTCTGTCAGAAAACCTCCACTCAAGCACCACCATTCTCAGATGAAATACTTCAGCAAGCCACTCTGACTGAAGTTTCATTAGCGGTGCCTGGTTTGTGCAGATAAGTACAACAGCGGCTATTAAACTAAGATGCTCTCTGCAAAACCGTAGTCAATTCTGTCATGGACCATCAGTTTAAAGGTCTATGTAGTGACCTGTTTCATGAGCTCACATTTAAGCATGAAGCTCTCCTCGGTGTAACAGTGGGAGTGCAGACATAAGTACAGTTTTTTTTTTTTTTTTGCATTGTAGATCAAATGTGTGTATATCTTGTCCAATGAGCATGTGTGCATCTATCAGCATGCTCTATGTGGTGACTGATATTCAATTAGTCCACCTGCCACCTCTACATGGCCCGGCATTCTAGCGCTCAGTAAATCAGCTTGCCTGACAGCACACAGGTCGATATTAATATTAACGCCTCCATAAATAATGTTATTGTAGGTCCTCATGTTAATGGTTCATGATATGATGGGCATGATAAAATAGAGCACTCGTTCTATTGTGGAGGTCCCGGGGGTTTAACAGAGGCAGAGAGTGAAAGGGAGAAACAGACAGACAGACTAAATCCTCTTCGATGCCCTTCGATAAGAACGTTGGTGACATTGTGTTGGAAAGGCGCCGAGGTGGCCACAGCTGTGTTCCCAAGCTCGACTGGCTAGGGGGTTGGGAGGTTGCGACTCCCTGCATCTGTGTGTGCGGTGGATTGGTGGGGGTGTGTACAATGGGTGGGACTGGACACAGAGGATTAATTATTATAAATCGTCTCCCAGCTCACATGTTTATGGCTGATACTCAAACTGTTGTCTGACTATCGGATTTCCATGTCTGTGTGTGTGTGTGTGTGTGTGTGTGTGTGTGTGTGTGTTTGCAGGAGAGGTCTAGGGTTGAGTAGAAGAATGACTTTGCCGTTTTGTGACAATGCTCTATATTTCATTCTGACAGCGAACATATCACTGTAACGTCTTTATGTGGTTGCTGCAAATCTCCAGATTAGCCATTGGCAGGAAAGAAATGGCCGTTATCAAAATAGAGGTGGTGTGTTTGAAAAGGAGGCTTGTTAACGTGACCTTGTGGCCAAAACTAGGGCACAATTCATCAGTCAAACCTTTGAAAGATGATTTTGGTACATGTGCATTTTTCATTTTTATATATATCTTGTATTTTTTTGTATGTTTGCTTTTTTTTTCGTTCCTCACTGTCCTCATGCACATATACAATTTATATTCCCATGCATTACACCTATCCTCCAAGTAACTTCTCATTGCACTCTTATTCCTGCTGGACTTTGAGCTGCTTCAGTGGTTCATATGTGGACTTCAAGAGAAACTCATCAGTAGTTGCTAAGGCAGAGGGGACTTTTACTCATTCGCATGCTTCTCCACACACAAGTGACTGAATTTCCAGCATGCAAATTCAAACTGGCAATGTTATGGACACAAGGCACAAACTTCTCTGAACCCTCTTGTAGCTCTGGCATAATTTGTGCCTTGAGCAGTAGCACATTCAAAAGTTCATGTCCAGAGGGAGCAGCATTATCAACAAAGCATCCAAAAACACTGTGCGGTCCAATCATGAAATAATCATAACATTCTAATTCCCATTTCCCATGTCTAGATTCTCCTTCTTTTTATGCATTTTGAGGGAAAAAAATGCTAAGAAATAAGAGTAACAAACATGTTTTGTTATCCCCTTGCAGGCAGCAGCTCACAAATAATTAAATGAATGAATAAATCACTGCAGAGAAATATTAATCAGCTCATAGGCTCATCTGTGAGGGAGGAGGAGGAGGTGGATGTACTGCTTTGTGATTGGCAAGGAGATGATGGGTGAGCGTACACACACACACACACACACACCACACACACACACACACAAAGACAAGTAACATACTATTATTAGTTATACACCTCTGTCAAAATTCTGTGAAAGATCCAAAACTAACAATGCCTGATGTCATGAAGTCACACACACACACACATACACATGCATACGCACAAACACGCACACACACTAGCAGCCCTGGACCAGGGGTTTTGCAAAGCCCGGATCATCCCCGTTAATCCACACTCATTAAGGATGAACTGCATGATAGCGTGCCACCAGCAGCAGCCTGCGCACACTCCCCCCTTACCCCATTTTCACACGCACACTCCGCACCCCACTGCTGTGGATAAGTGGCAGCTTTGATGGTGATTTTAATAAATTACTGCAGATCGTTGAATGCATGTTTGCTGCTGCTGCCTGAGTAAACAGAACACCTGCCACACCTGTCGGCGCTAATCAGGACTGGTTTAATTAAGAGCGACAAAGCTTTTATTTTACACCAGTGAAGATGACGTGTGTTTGACCAGGGGATGCGGAGTAGTCTGTCCTGCGCTCTTCAGGGAAGTGGAAGAAGCGGAAATGGAAGAGTAATTCAAGATGAGACAAACATTACGGTGACGGAGTTGTCAAATCACTTTACACTGGTGAAAAAGTAAGAGGATTTAGAGTCTTAGTAAAACTTTGAATCAATAATTTAGAGTTCCATTGTTTCTCAGAACAGAGCTGAAATTGTTCTAGTCCTGGACATTTTTTACCTAAGGATTGGAGCATAAATAGAATGTTCATCCTCAGCACTCTTCTACATCACTGAGAAGGTCACTCTGGTGAGTGGAGTCTACCTACAAACCCCTTGGGCTGAACAAAAAATGCCACACGGATACTTCCTTTCTCGCTCTCTGCCTCCAAAATAACTCTCCCTCTGTGGGGTTCTTAAATAAATTACAGATATGCTATCCTCCACAGATGTGATCTCTGTTCTCCCGCACAAATTAAAAATTTAAGCCCATTTAGGTTGGTGCCCAGTGTAACTTGAAGCAGTGTGGTTGCAAGGGGCGATATCCAACCAGAGTTGTGTCACAGTGGTACTTAGTAGTGATGCTTGTTGCTCTGGGCCCTCCATCCGGGAAGCGGAAGCACGGTGGCCTTGATAGTTGAGAGAATATCATGTAACTAAAAGGTCATGGGCTTGATCGCACAGCACAACAGTGTTTTACCCACAGCTACATGTCAAAGTGTCAAGACACCAAACTCTGACTTGCTCACTCCGTGAATCACTCTGTGAGACACCATGAGCTTAAAGCCTGAAATGTAAAATGTGCAACTTCAAAGACTCAACTTTAAGGATGACTGAACTGTGTGCCAGTTTTAATTTGAACCAGCCTGCCCACCTACTCTTCAAAGTCACTGACATACTCATGGAGTTCAGACAGTCAACTGAGCCATGTGGAAAATGTTTTGCACAAATTTAGATATAACCCTTCGAACTTGTTTTTTTTTTGGTTTTTTTCCTCTGAACTTCTTTTGTGCTTCAAAAACAGGTCAGCCTTGGATTCCCACCCAGAATCAGCGATGGCAAGACTTATCTTTAAAGCCTATTGTATCCCTAATAACCTCCTAAACTGAGAACAAGGGCAGTAGGTATGATAACAGGAGGCCTGGCTTAGCTTACAGGCTGATTCTGCCTTGGGGGAAAAAACCAAATAAATAAAGAAAACAATGAGCAGAACAGTATGAGGCTGAAATTCATGATCAGCATATGAAATAACAACAGGAAACTGGATCACAGTGAAGCTACAATCATTATGTTTGATACTGGACGGACGCTGTATTGAAAAGAGATTTGACGTAACATTAACTTGATAATAAAATCAACTTTTTTAATATATATTTTGTTTTTTTTTCTATAGAAGATGAAGTCAAAATCACTACCAACCTCTAATGTAGGATCCACTATGTAGCTATATTTCTTCCCATCAGCAGAAGACTAATATATGTACGTGTGTGTATAAATGGGGTCATTTAATAGACCCAACCTCACTATGAACCCAGAGAAAGCGTTTTGTCATTTGACCTTCATTAACATCTTCTATTCATTCGTCCAACTCTGGTGATAAATCAGGAAATGACTTCTATTGTACTCTCATGTGCTGTGTAGTAATGCATTCCCCACTACCTGAATTTCATTAGCTTTTGTCTCTTTAAACAATAACCGGAGCTTCGATCGAACACCCGGTGTAAAAGCTATCTGTCTTGGGAAGACTTTACAAACAGAAATTTAAATGGAATTAAATGAAAAGGTGATTCAGCAATAATCCACAGAAGAAATACAACCACCGTGTTAAGTCTGCTTCACACAGTTTCGAGCAAATTGAGGCATGTGATAAAAGTGCAGCACCTTTAACCTCAGAATGAAGATAACCACCGAAAGATCCAAAGAGAGCCTGAAGGGGGGGCAGGAAAAAAAACCCTTCTTTTTAGAGCAGGAGTCTTTCTAGGGGGAAACCGCTTCCCTCTGTTGGAGCATTGCTGGATTAACCTAATCAGAAGATTAATCAGACTTGAAACACTGGAGGCTGTGCCGGTGGCCTCTTTATCCGACTACGCCGGGCAGCAGATTTAGGGTAGAGAACGGGGAGATGGCGTTCCCACAACCTCTCTCTCTAGAGTTCTGTGCCTGCCAAAAGACCTCAGAGGCAGAGGGGGAATTAGAGACTCCCAGTTTGCCTCAACAGACTTGTTGGAACTGGGTCCCTCCTGTGAACGTGTCATTATTATTCAGACAAGAGCTTATAAGTTTAGTATTTGAGCTCTTCTGGCAGCATATCATGCAATACAAGGGTATTAGCCTGGGTGTATAGATTGCAAAACTCACATTATTTTTAAGAAGACAGATAATAAATAAATTCTGATGTCAGCAAATTCTTTTGCCAGTCTTTTCCTTATCTTTACCTGACTCACTTTTATCCTGAATAAAGGAGCACACAATGAGGTGAGGCAGGTAGAGTAACCTAATGGTACCAGTGTCGGCACGATGACACCTTAATTTTCACTCTCACCAGACAAATGTAAAATTGCAACGTTACACCAGTGATTTAGTCACACTTTGCAAGTACAGACCATTACTGCACTGCTTGAATGCTAACTCTTAAAGGGCAGCTCTCCGCTGTGATCTCTGCCTCTTAAACACACCCGGCATCAGACTATCATCTACTATTTAAGTGAAATCCTCCTTCCTTGCAGGGATTTTAAAAATGTGATGAGCCGATTGCGCTCCAAACTAGCTGAAAGTAGCTCTTGCTGTGCCATGTTTGTCTGACCCTGTAATAAAGGATCAAATGTGAAAGAAGGTCAGGGTTTATTTTTCTAAAGCTTTTGGCCACATGTCCATGACTAGCCCTTGGAAATTTGACTGAAAGAAAAAAAAGGTATTTGCAAGCCCTGTGGAGCAAACAAATAAATAAAGCTAAGTACTTATCATCAACCATCTGTCTACCTTAAATTACACTGCAAATAATCTTGCTACCTACAGTAGGCTCAGCAAAGCAAAAATAGAACTGTAGCACATGCCCCTAAGAAGAAAAGCAAAAGAAGCCTCCAGTGTAGAACCGGGGGGGCATCATTGATCCCAGCGCTCTGGTAGCCAGGTCATTGATCGTAGGATACAGCTGTGATACTTGGCACACCTTGCTGACTCCAACCACAACCTTGCATGTGCAGCCAGCAGTGTGCATTTTTCTCCTTCCATTTGTCAGCTGACCAAAAGATGCAGACAAGAGCAGAGAACCCTGTCCTCATATAATTGTGTGGGAACATCATTTTTCAACCGCAACTTTGCTTCGCCGTCCCCAAGAGGCACTTTTCACAAACAGTAATCATTATGTTGAAAGGAAGAGGCTGTTGAGCAGGGTTCAACGTGCAACTGGAGACCACGAGCAGATGCACACACTTCTTGGGGTGTGCACGAATGGGAGAGCCACTGAAGGACTAAGAATAAAAAAAATAGACATAGATGTAAACCAAGGACTCATTTTTGATCTTTTTCTACTCCCTGGAGATTTATTGATTCTGGAATCCCATCAAGGCTTCTTTCGGAGAGTTAAGTAAAACGTAGACATCAAAGATCAACTTGTTTTTCTGCGCATCCCTCTCCCACACTTGCCCTTTCTACACCAAGTGTTCTATTTAAAGATTTGTTATCTCCCAACATTCAATATAAATACACTTAAAAGAGAACATGTGAGAGGAAGAGGGGAGTGAACAACCACTTAAAACAAGTAGCTGCAGGTTGGAGCTAATAGGACTCTGATCAGCAAGTGTTTTATCTTCCCCACATTATCTCCAAATTCAATATTGTCTCTTCAAACATTGAAAAAACAAGGCATTTGTGCGACTAAATGCAACGGCTATCCAGCTATTTATGCATCTGGGCTGCAAAGCGGGTTGGTATTCCGGCTCTGTTGCATTTTCCCCTTCAGAGTCTTTTCAGCTCCTGCCAAAATAAGCCATGACATTTTATATATATATAAATTTATGCTGATGTGGGGGCATTACAAATTACATTTTGACTGTATGTTAGTGGCTTGTCTGTCAATACACAGCCGGGCTTGTTATTGACTCTGACAAATTCCAGGATGCTACTGATAAGGGTTTGACAAATGGGCCGTACTCTTCCTCCTCCAACAACCAATACATCTCCCAGTGTCCCCCTGTCTCCCACCTCTATTAGATTCTATTATGTGATATGGTATCACATCCTGGCATCCCAAGTATATCCAGGAAGTGCGAAGGCATTGTGAGTAGAATATGGAAATAGTTTGTCAATCTTTTGTCTTTTAGTAACTCTGACACATTGTGCACTGAACTGGACACACCTTTACAGAACTTCTGCGGGTCGAGGAACATATATCACACGATCAAAAAAAGAATCAGGTTTAACATCGAGAATGTGTCAACAGGAAAGGACGACTAAGGTGAATATTTTTACGGCTCAGACATGAAGTGTTGTAGCTCTTCAAGCCTAGTATACCACATAATATATATTGATATATCACTTTTACTTAAAAAAAAAAACAAAAACCACCTTACCATTTGTGTGAATTGGTGTGGGCAGTTAAGGGAGGAGGAGAAAATACTACCTTAAGAATCATGAGGTTAGTTACAGAAACTATACTAATGCTTTTTCATCATAATCCAAGTGTGTTTAATGAATGAACGAATTAGTTTATTTTGGGTTTACACATCCATCAGTACACTTAATACAATAACCGTAACAAACACAAACACCAAAAAAAGGAATAGGCTAGAAGCAAAAGTTTATCTTTTTGTCTGTCCTTTGCACCCGATACACTGCTTACATCAAATTAAATATGTGCAGCATCTAGCAATCACACCGTAACATTAAAAACAAAACATATTCACCATCTTATTTCAATATTCTTAAATAATTTTAAAATTAAGGCTTTTTTTTTCTCTAATCTTTCCTTTCCGTTGAGTCAATAACTTCAAATAAAATCCAAATAGGCAGGGTTTGCACACTGTAAAAAGTAAGAAACTTAAAAATTTCTCTTCAACAGGTCACACATTAAAAAAAAATAGTTGAGTGAACCAAATTAAATTTAATTTGGTTCACTCAACTATTTTTTTTTTAATTTTTTTTTTAATGTGTGACCTATTGAAGAACATTTTTTTAAGTGGATTCAATGTTTCACTTTTTACAGTGCAGGTGCTAGGTAGGAAAAGGATGCACAGCACATGACAACTAAAGCCAGTTATAGCTCAAAAGCTTTTGATACAAACTCTAAAGCCCTAAAGCTGAACACTAAAGTACAAAAAATAATAGTCAATGTAACATATAGTAGTTGAAACTAAGGGGAAATAAGGGTACCCAAGGGTGCAGCTGCTTACTCTCCTCAGCAATCCTCACCGCAAGACAACTGTGCCATCTACATTTGTGTTTCAGAAAGTCACCGCTTCACTGAAATTGAGGGAACTAATAAGGAAAAAACTGTCACAAATACAAAACCCAGATGGTTTGACAATACCGGCAAAATGATGGTGGGTGACAGCTGAAGAAAAAAGGAACCAGAGGGCCAAACACAACAGTAAGGAGCAAAGCAGCAGCACCAGCAAAACAACAACGACAGAAAATACAAAAGGAGAATGGGAATTAACCAGATTTATCATGCTGCCCACTACAAAAGCAACATTTTGGTGTCATGACCCTACTCAGCACCTCTTGTGTAGGGTGTTCACACTCAGAAAGGTGGGCAGCAGAACAATAGAGTTTCAGCACACAATACAGTCAGCTCAACATATTAGTTCAAAGCTCAAACCGAAGGCTGAGCAGCAGCAGAAGAGGCTGACTTGTGCACGAAGCAACGACCGACAACAGCCAAAGAAACGCTGCTTTATATAATCTAGGCCTGATTAGGGAATAGGTTGGAGAAGCCAGGCCTGGGGCTGCATTCATTAATGCTGCGTATGATGCTGCATTCACCTGCACGAGGGAACGCTCTCCACCACCCGAGCGCCTTTTCAATATTAATGTTTGCTCTTTTCGTTATAAAGCACGACTCTCAATGTCATCAGCGGGGTTACCTTTTCTCACCTTGAGGCAAACATAAAGATCTTTTCGACTAAAATGTGCCAATATCAATCCAGATAATAATCCATCTTTTCTTTTGCTGCGTGTGTTCTTCTGAAAATAAGTACTTAACACCTTTTAGAGCCTGCGTTCACACTGACTTCTCTTCAGTGACTTTTAACAAGTTCAAGCAGCACAATTTTAAACGCACAAGAAAACGGAGAGCTGGTGTTATCGTTCAGCTGAAAGTTAGCATCGCACTAGGGTCGTTTTATTTACAACCTATCAACACAGCGGGGTAATATGATTACATGTTTGCAAACAGAAGATATGTGCATGGGCCACACGTACAAACAAATGATCTCACATTCAGCTTTCTGAGGATAAATAGTGTTGTAAATTCAACCAACACATGTTAAAAACAAAAAAAAAAGATTGCCAAGTGTTAACAACAGCATGAGGAAGTTAATATAATTTTTTTGGGATAATACGCTAACTTAAACTGAAAGCATACAGCATGTTTTTGTTGTTTTTTATAAGCCAAATGTGCAATTAAAAAGAACAAATGTAAAGTTTTGTTTTGTTTTGTTTAACTAAAAACGCTTTTATGCAACTTAATGAAAAATTGAGTAATCTATGAGTAAAATACAAACCCCTAGCTGAATGGAAGGAATCAATGTTCAATTAGACAAATTGTGCTGTGTATTACCCTGTTGTTTTATGCTTTGAAGTCTTCAGTATAAAAGCATTACAATATCAGCTTTGCCTATTCTGTCAATATCTCGTTAATTTGTTCTAAAAAATAAAAAAAAATGACTTAGGATAAACCGGTAACACGTCCAGGTTGGACCCCCCCCCCCTTTATCGGCAAGTGGGATAGGCTGGAGCATCCCTGTGACCCTCCAGAGGATTAAAGAGTTTAGGAAATGAATGAATAAATTACATTTGTGTGCAACTATACTAGGATTAAAGCTGGAGGAAAGTCAACATTATGGCAAAAAATGAAAATTAAATAACCTTCATGTAAAATGTAAATCAAATAAAAGCTAGAATTTGCAGGAGGCCTTTAACCACATAGATGGGTGTTTCTATGAAACTGGGCTCAATTTGCTGGCTTTTAAAACATAACAATATATATAAATGTAGACATAATTCCCTCCAGGATGTACCTAATGATGACCTCCAATAAATCCAAAAAAACCTTATACTCATTATACTGGCCATGTTCTGACCAAAACAATGTAGTGTACGAATGATGTCATCACGCACACGCAACGAAGGTGGAATCAAACTGTTAAGCAGGCAGGCAAATGATTCCAAGGAATCGAGCTACTGGGATCCGGTTCTCAAAAAGAGCCAGTTCTTGATTCCCATCCCTACTCTTGCTCTGAGCCATCTCGAAATGAATGAATTTTTAGAATATTGGGGACAAAAATAGGACCAAATTGGGACATGAAAAGCTACTTATGTGTCAGTGCATTTGATCTGGAAAACATGGCTGTAAATGGTCTTATATATCGCTATAAATAAAGATACTGGGTTAAATTTGTCGATCCTAGTGGTTTTCCTAATCCGGACATACAGATTTTTCATGAATCTTAGTCTCATTCCAGGTTTCATATGTAACCCATCGTGTCCACACACCAAACCTGTCCATTTAAACACAAGTAAATCACAAGGGATTTTGCAACAGTGAAACACTTGCATAATAGGTTACATTCCCAAAATGTACCTGTGAAAGAATAAAAATATATTAAAAAAAACAGTAACATGCCATTTTTGTGTCCTTTTTACAGTGTTATATGTGGATGTTTGTATAAAAATAATATAAAAAGGTATTTTATCTGAAAAATAGTTTCTCTTATCTCAGTAAATATTTATTTTTAAAACACACCCAAAATGCTTCCAAACTTGCTTCATAACATTAGTGTACATCTGGTTTGAATTTTTAGCCCTATGTCCCATTTTTAGGGACCCGTTTCATAGAAGCAACCATTTGTAAAGTCAAAATTTATACATGACAGAATTGATAGAATTACAGTTTACACTCTGTAAAGCCTGAACCATTAAATCATCAGCATACTTTTTTTTTTTTTTTTTTAAACTGGAGACTTTATTGGTCCTTCTGAATTTTTTTTTTTTTTTCCCGCAAATGTCAATTTCCTTGTATGAGTTTCAACTTTGTATCATATTTGATACATCAGGTCTCAATGCTCAAATATGATCATTTTTGAACAAACAAAACCATAATATAACACAAACATGTCTAACAAATTGATAATTCCTTTTCAAAATTGGCAAAGCTCTGCTCATTAATAACAGTCTTGTGTCACTGGAAAGGCCTTTGGTGAACAGATCGTTCCCCCCTGGTGGATTATCTGTGTATTGCATGTATCTAATGGTATCAGGTTTTTCAAGAAAAAAATATCACACTGATCATGTACAGTAGAGGGCTTGAAAACTCATGTATCAAATATGAAACATTTGGCATTATAGGGTTAATGCATTGGCCCAAAAGAGCAGCACTGGACAAAATCATGAGCTGAATCGTCCTATATACCATAGTATTGCAATTACTAAAAATACAGGAAGGAGAAATGAATAGAGTTAAGTGAGTGTCCAGGCTAACATTAAAAAAATCACATGAGGCTACCATCACCCATTAAGACTTGCACATGTATTCATGGGTCTCATGTGACCTTTCAGTTGCTGCAGACTCATGGCCCAGAGGCACGACAGCTTTAGAAGACGCATGCTAATGTTAGGTGTGGTTTATGCCCCTTAGTGTTATTTAGCACACTGTGATGAGAGTTCATCCCCTTCACGTCGTGCTTGCCTCTCTGTCTGAGAGCGAGTACAGAAATAGTCTTTGTCACCGACCACACAGCAGGGTACCTTTCACACACCATGTCCAACAAGCCTGGACAGAGACACCATTACTTGTGCCAAAGAGAGTAAGAGGTGCACCCTAGATTGTGCAATGAGGACCACTAGTGTTTTTTTTTTTTGACAAAGCACGCTCCATATATTATCAACTATAAATTCACTAGCATCTAATTTTACCAGAAGCTGAGACAGGCAGGATTCAGTCTTTGTGTAATTGAGATTATGAGGTTCGTTTTAAGGGATTTCACATTAACCCATGAAGACCCAAACATCCATCACCATCTGTTGATCTGTTGAGCCACTAATCCTCTCAATACATGGAAATAACTGCTGTCAAATACAGTTTGTCATCTGATCACGGTCATCAGATATGACCCATTTGGACTCTCAGAGGCTCCGTAGTGAACGTGGAAACACCGCCATCTTCTACAACATTGAATCGCTAGTAAAACCCATAGAGTTTGATCAATGATAGTGAATGGAAATGTTTGTTTTAAGTTCAACTATTGATCATTTTTTTTCTGAAAAAGTCCCTTTTTTCTCAGTTTTCTCCGTTTTTTATAGAATATCTCTCAACTTTAATCTGAGCTTTTATGAAAATCTTCATGATCAGTGAATCAAATACAGGAAAATACCTGATTTATACTGATAAAATACAAAATACAGAAGATACTATATTAATGATGATCAATCACTTGATGTAGAGATAATTTTATTTGGGAATTGACGCAAAAGCAGCGCTGGGTCTTTATGGGTAATTAACACAGTATTGGCTTTCATACATTAAAAATAATTTTCATATTACCCTGCAGATATGGCTATATCCTCTAATTTCCATTTTTCTTTCATATAGAGTTTTAGCTCTCTTTTTTCAGCAATTTACCAGTGTATTTCCAACTGTGCCAAACTGTTCACAAAACTCAAATGGGAAAACATTCAACACTGTGCCAGCTCGATATGAAATGATACACTGAAGCAGTAGAAAAACGATCTGAGGGTGAGGGAAGCAGCAACAGATAAGAGGATTACTCCATTATTATCTACCCCTGGGGCTGTTACCCCAGAGCAGAGGAACACAGTCAGAAAGGGCAAGACCTTGATATTTTTCCCCCTGACATACATCGTTTGAGAGAGGCAGAGTTGCTACATGACACACTATTCCAGTGTGCATAGGGCAAAGATATGCTTTTAACCCGAGTTTAAGTACAGCATCCTGTGATGTGACCTTGCTCTTCAGTCCGGCATCCAGAGTAAACACTTTAAAGCACTGTAAACATGGAAAAAAAAAAAACCATGCTTCTTCTGAAATGAAATTCCTCTTTTCTTGAACAAAAGATAAATATGTATAACGTGTGCATCAATAAATAAATAGAAAATATCTACATCACATCCCCTGAACATGATTAAAAAGACATTAAAATATATATATATATATAATATATGTGTTTTATTGACAGGTACATCTCCACTTGTATGTTTACATGTTTTTGACGCATGCACACACATCAGTTAACATGCATCCCCCATGAAGCCAGATGACAGTGAATCAGACTGCAACTGGAAACAGGAATTATGTTTGTGTGGGCGACTGAGTCAGGGCTCTCACTTTGTTTTAACAAAGACGTCAAGAGTGTTAGAGTCTCCACATCAAGACTGAGGCAATAATTACTGTCATTCAAGCAGAAAAGCTCATAGCACAGGCAGGAATTAATGTGTGTTAGTTAGTGACCGTGTCTCTCTGAGAAAAACTTACACCGGTTATCTGAAGCATGATCCTAAAAACTACCCTGTCTTCACTTTGATTCAACTTATAAGACAAATTATATCTATATTCAGTTTTATATGTGGTGTACAAACGAGATGGCAGTTCATATCTATTCTATTCTATAGCTATGGTTCTGTCCTGCTCATAAACCCCATATGCAGTCATGGAATTTTTTTTTTTTTTTTTGCAGAAATAGATATACACAAATTTACACATAAAACAATAGCAGACAACATATAACATGTGACATATACAAAGATAGCACAGATACACATGCACAGATGTTAAAAAGACAACAACATTTTTGACTAAGACTAAAACAAGTGGTTCCAGGCATAACAAACCCTTCCCCTCGCACGTGTTGTAGCTTATTTTGGCTTCGACCCAGCTAACGTCATCATGTCTATGCACGTGCTGATGTCAGCATATTAACTGCCTCTAAAGGTGCATATTTATGTAAATAAATATATGAAACAAAATGAATGTTTTTTTTTTTTTTTTTTTTTTTTTTTTTTTTTTTTTTTTTTTGGGGGCCCCGG
>JAQQZY010000020.1:15054026-15065374 GCA_030068375.1 Ostorhinchus rueppellii | reverse complement strand
CAAACAAATGTACCTTTAGTTGTACCAGGCATTAAAATGAACAAGAAATTGAAGCAAACAAGGGTGGTCTAATAATTTTTTCTGCGATTGAATAATGGCCAAAATTTCACATGTCTATAAAAACATCAATTTTGTTTCAATTTATTGACATAAATATACAGATATAGAGGCAGTTGATATGCTGACATCAGCACATGCATGGACATGATGACATTAGCTCGGTCGAAGCCAAAATAAGCTATAATACATGTGAGGGGCAGGGTTTGTTATGCATGGAACCACTTGTTTTTGGGTTTTTTTGGTTTTCTAGTTGCGTTTTGTGTCTATCTTCATAATTATTTTATTTCTTTTGATTGACATATTCAAAATAAGCTGCTGAATTAAAAAAAGGGTACTATTCAAATTTTAGCATAATTTTGTTTTCCTTTTATTAAGAATATTGCAGGAGCACATATTCACTAATTATTATTTGCATGCATATTAGTAGCAATTTTCACTCTTTATTAATTATAATGCACTTCTTTAATCCTTTCTCCACATGACCACTACTACAGTTTGCCCATTAGCAGTAACATAATTACTGCTTGCTGACAGTAAACATAAACGCTGCACAATTAGTGGATGGAATTATGATGATGTCACCCATTAGTTTCTGAACAGCTAATTTGAAGTCAGTAGTTTATGATTTGTCTGTCACCATGTTGGTTTGTTGAAGCCAGAAATTACCATATTTGGAAAAAAAGGGGGCGGTAACCAGGACATGAGGTGTCAAAGGAGACCCCCGTCCCTCCCATGTGGCGGTCAGTAGTAGCAGTAATACAACCTTACACTTCCATATTTACTTCATTTTGAAGCTCCTTGATAATAAAGCAGGGAGTTGCTTTATACGAATTGTGATTTTATTTTAATAGTAGTCTTACTCTTATCTCTTGTTATTTTGTTTGGTTTCTGTAACTTTCCTTTTTGTAAATAGGGTAGGCATAAATAAGCTGTTGCTTCAGCCGACGCCTTTTCACCCATGTTTAATATAGAAATCCAAACTATATGTATGTTTATATCATATATTCAATTAAATTAAATGGATGAATAAATTACTTATTCTTTGCTCAGTATAGGACTTGATAATATCTAATAAATCTAATAAAGGATTTCTCAGATCAGGTTTTAGGAGTTGCTCTTAACTAATTCACTAATAAGTGCCTACTAATAAGTTATGCAAAACTACCTAATTTACTATAAATAAGCAGTACTTGATTGTAATAATGAATTGAAAACTGCTGCTTAGGGGTGTAGTTGTAGAGTGTCACATATGTTACTAATATGTATAACATGACATTAAGTCACTGAGGGCAAATATCTGTAACTTAATGTAAATTATGATCATGTTTACAGCAGAAATGTTAGCTATCTCTGCTAAATAAATTAAACTAGAAAAGCACTCGGAGAGCGCAGACCTCTGTCAAGGCAGTGTTTGTGCTTTTCTCTTTTTTTAAGGTAGTGTTTGTACTTTTTTTTTAAGGTAGTGCTTGTACTTTCCTCCACTAGATGGCGCTGAATGACCTCAAATGCAACTCTGTGCCGCCATGCCCTATCTCGCAATGATAAAGAATCCTTTAAAAAATTCCTGGATCCAGACGGTGATCAGCGTCGCCTCCAAAATGTAACTATCTCTTCCTTCACCCAGAGTGGACATATCCTGAAAAGTCCATCAAAATCCATCCATAACTTTTTGAGGTATGTTGCTAACAAACAAACAAACAAACAAACAAACCCTGGCAAAAACATAAGCTCCTTGGTGTAGGTAATAATACACGTGTTACTGCACCTCTCTCAGTGTCTCTGTGCTAATGTGTGCTATAGTGTGCACATTTAGTTATTCATCACTCCATTTCCATTTAATTTAAGTGATTAAAATGCCAAAAGCAACAACTGCATCACATTCAACCTATTCAGTGAGATCTATTTTCCACTAACATATATACTCCAATTGTCTTTACTGCACTTCTACTGGAGAAAGAATGCACCAGTCATTGATGAGATTGACCTGCATAAGTCTATGCTGAAACAGATAAAAATCCATACCACTGCAGTAGGGCGGTAAGTAGTGGACGGCTATCTTAACAGATTGATGTGAAAATGTACTACTTCCATTGTCAAAGCTCAAGGGCCTGAACATAGAACGGACATACAGAAGTGTCAGTCAAACACAAATTCTTCATGCACTGCGGAGCAAAGAATGAGGGAAAGGCTTTCCACTGTCAATTTTATCTCTCTGAGGTCAGATTGATGCTTCAGAGTTCAGAAATAAGGGAAGAGCTGGATGACTTTAGCAATTTTAGAGAAGGCTTTCTATTGTAGTTTATACTGACTCTAAAATCCACTTGTATTTGAGCCACTTACTAACCACTAGATTGAGATAAATTCATTATTAACACTCCAGAATGCTCTTACAAGCCTTTTTAAAATCTATTTTATGTTCTTGTTATTTGCAAATATTCTGCTCTAACTGTTAGGAATTTGATAAACAGTTGACACGTCGCTGTTATTATGCTCATTTAATGTTAATCAGTTTATTTTATTTTTCTAGTTTATTTGATAGGGACAATACATATTTATGAATATTGCTGTATAAAGAAAATACCCCATGTAAATATGCCAGAATTAGTAAAAATAATGACTTTCGATCTGCAGCCCATTGGAAGGTGACAGAACAAAACATAAAACACAATTGAGTTTCCTGCAAAAATAATAAATATAGCAACAGTTATATATTGTGTTAACTATTCAGCATGTATAAATAAATCCAATTTCATTTATAAATTACATATTTATATTTTAATTTACTATTTTGATGAACTTCCATGGTTTTGTTTTTCAAGCTGAACCCGTATTGTTTCGTTGAGAATTTCTCTTCATTCTTTACGAATCAAACATACAAAACTTTTGAAGTAACAGCCTTGAATGAAGCAGTGCAGAGGAGAGAAGTGAAGAGCCGGGGAGGCAACGGGGAGATGTAAATAAGCGCAGACGTTGAAGAAAGAGGAAGAGAGAAGGAGCGCAGGCAATCAGCGGGGAACGGGATGGGTTTGAGCTGAAGGAAAGGCAGGGAGAGCTGGAGGAAACCAGAAGAAAGTGGCAGAGGGAAAGTGAAACGTTAACAGAGGAAGGAGGAAGGAGGGGGGGGGGGGACTTAAAAGGCAACAGCAGAAACAGGAAGGATGATGGACAAGGAACCGGAGAGAAAAGAATTAACTAAACTGATGTGAAACAAGGGCAGGCAGCTTTATAACCAGAGAGCTTTCATTCCATTTGTCAATTAAAACAGCACATTACAGAGCAATACAGGAGGATGAGGAGAAGGCAGAGGATGTAGTTGAGCTAAAGTGGCAGTAAGGTCAACATTTTATCTCACCCTGTCCTTCTGCTGTCCATCTCTGCAAGCATTTCACAGAACCTACAGGCGAGCCAGCGTTGGTGCACTAAACTCCCCTTTCCTTTTCAAACACTGAAGACTGAAAGCAGTGCCCTCGCCTTCCAACTAACTCACTGACCGTAAACATGAAGGGTTGGGGGTGGAGGTGAAGGTGGGGGGGGGAGTGGGTGACAAGGGAAGAAAACATGCTTTCCATCTCTAGAAGATGAATCAAAGTGATGAACGGGACAGCTTTGAAAAATTGGCAGTCCTATTGGGGGTTTGTCACAGGTCTGACTGATTTATTTAGCAGGAAGTGACGGGAAAGGAGGGTTCTCCAATTCTACGTTTCCTGTTTGAGAGAAACAGGGTAACTTCTAGTCGAAAACAGAAGGAAACAAATTGAGTAAGGAAGGCTAGAAATGTAAAGACGTCAGAGGCGAGACGGGGGAGAAAAATCAGAGGGACAGAGGCAAAAATTGGGTGAGAGTAGAGAGGGAAACCAAAAGAGGTATAAGTGGAGAATAAAAACTAGATAGGTTCACCTCTCATTAGCTCGGCTGGCATACACAACGCCACAAAGCAATGCACCTCCCAAGGACATGAATTAAACAGAGAGCCAACTGCCTCAGAGGAAGGCAGCCCTGCCAGCACTTAGCCAGGGCTCATAAACAACCAGCTCGCATTTGTCACTTCCTCTTCACCCAACAAAGCGACAGCAGAAATAAATTACCTTTAAGTAGACCTCGTTCCTTCGTCCCTTCTGCAGTCTGCTCTTGCCTCAGCACAGCCAACAGTGAAAAGGTAACAACCATCAACACATATACGCATCAACGTTCAAAGCTTCGTCACTAAATCTGTGTTGTGGGTATTTAGTCCCGAACGGCAATGGCGCAATGTCGTCCAATGGCCATGTCATCAAACAAGCAGCACACAGAACAAATAATGATAATAATAATGGCATGAAGGAAAAACTACCAGCCGGGTGCAATAAAAATTTAAGAAGCAGTGATTATGATCCATAAAGTTGTGTTAGAATAATAGAGTACATTCATGAGTTTAAAGGTATCCCATACTCGAGTGTACATAAAGGTTTATAAAGCTATGAGATAAGATTTGATAACAAGCGCATTTATTGCAGCAAAGATAAGCATGAAAAGGAACAGGACAGTACGAAGTCTTTTTACCAAACATTTTTTACAGAATATGCTTCAACCAAGTTTATTGACCTCTGTTGAAGGGTTATGAAAGGACCGTTGCACACTGTAACTCATCAAAGTCGTCAAAACTCTTGAGCAAAGCCTGACCCGACACTGATCCGAAACCTCTCCTCCTCCTCAAAACCATATGTACATACTCCTACACAGCTGAGTTATGTGATCATCTTTGACCATTATCTCCAGAACCTCCCTTCAAAAAAAAAAAAAAAAAAAAGAAAAACTGAGTGACCAAAAAAGACCGAGCAAAAAGAAAAAAAAACAAAAAAAACAGGCCATTCCTAGCATACCAGGGCTGCGATGGTTTGTACAAACACATCCCCACATCTATCACTGATGATCCTTTATGCTGCCAGACAGGGAACACAAAACACTGAACACCTGGAAACACCAACCATCGGGACCACCCATATGAAAAGTATATGGAACTGGATGGAACCATTCACCAAGCAATCTGTCCATCTGAAGCTCCAATCAAAAACAAAAAAAAGACCAGATTTTCTTCTCCATTCCTTCAGTCCTTTGCACTCAATTCTCTATTGTAACAGTACAGAAAACCCCTTTAGCATCGAGGGTTAACCTGGTGTTCTGCCATTAAAAGCTGCTATTGAGCTAGCCTCTGGAGAAAACACAGGTTTGTTAATCAAGCGAAGGCAAAACAATTACTAGAATCCAATAATCAATGGTTGTGGACAAACAATAAATCCTTGCTGGCTGCTTCAGAGAATGGCAAGTGATGGGAAATGGGGTCCTACTAATTAAACAGGAACCTGCTGGTATGCTATCGTTACCTAATAGCAATGCCATTACACTGTTTAGCTCATCTGATTAGGCTGTTCAACACAGCTGGTG
Organism: Ostorhinchus rueppellii; assembly: GCA_030068375.1. NCBI lineage: Eukaryota > Metazoa > Chordata > Actinopteri > Kurtiformes > Apogonidae > Ostorhinchus > Ostorhinchus rueppellii. The sequence continues at coordinate 15,059,893 of JAQQZY010000020.1, read as the reverse complement.
TAATAGCTAAGTCCTTTTTTTTTTTCTGTATAATTATCCCTATGGGTTTAGTCTCCTTATACTAGTGTTAGTTGTGAGAAATTACAATGAATGTTGAGTTTAAGTATGTTGTAAGGGTTTGTATCTGAAAAGAAATGCCTACATTATCAATGATTCTGTAGATTCACACCACATTCAAAGGAACTCTAAAACGGCTACAATCGCATGAGCTATTACAGAAAACAACTCGATTATAAAACTACTGATGCTGCAAAGTTGTTGAATGATTCCATTTGGTAGAAAAGCCTAGATTTGTTACATTCAGATGTGGACATTGTCCTAAATTGGCTTGTTATATTTCAACAAAAGCTTAAACGAGGTCGGAAGGGTTAGAGCCCTTGTGAAAATGAGGGTATACCCTTTCAAAATGTACCAGGCGTAATCACTCGACTGTAACTCACAGATGGAGATTTCAATTCCAGTTGTCTTTTGCTGGATCAGAAATCCGGACTCAGCAGCAGGCGTTGGTTGGAAAGCCTAATAGGGTGCTGGGAATTACAGAAATAGGAGGAGAGCTTGATAGTGAACGCTGAGGGGAATCAGGTGAGACAAATCTGTTTGGATTTATACAAGCCGTGTGAGAGCTCCTAATAGTAGAATATAGACAAGGCAAACAGAGGGGAGTTTATGATGTGAGTGATGTGTCGCACTGAGCGTACAGTGTTAGCATATTGCAAAGCATGATGACATATTCGGTAAGACCCCAAAATAGGACTATCTGACCACGCTGAAAGATTCTCTGTGATGATAATTTGCAGGATACGGCGCTAAAAGCAAGACCACTGTTGGTTTCTAGGTGGTCTTTTGTAAAGTACAGCATGAAAAGTGAGTGCTGTGGCAAAAAAAAAATGATGGGCGGTCAAGCTGACATGTCTCTGCTTAGCACTATAGCAACGATAACTTTGCCATGATCAATAGCCCTACATGACTTGCTTTAAAAAGGTCCCATCCTCCACCCTTTTCCTATCCGTCTATTCCAGCCTCATTTCCAGTCAGCTCTTCCACACCTTCTCATCTATAATTCTACCGTCTTTCCTCTTTACTCCATGTAGCTCACCTCTAACCTTTAGCCGTTTCTATGCAGAGATCTTGTAAAACTGTTGCTAAGGCGCCCTGTGGTTTGAACCAGTGTCTGGCATAGGTGTTGGAAATCGAAACCCAAACTCACGCTATATTTTATCTTCTGCCCAGACATTTTTACCAGTGCCATTTTGGTTTTTCTGCTAATTGTTTCTAAATCACTTTTCAACACTTAATATTTCACACCTCTCTCCTGTGATGCTAACTGCGTTTTACACAGCTCATTTGTCTCTGTGGCTGAATGAAACTCCATTCGGTTTTGGTACGTTTTATACACTACGATGAGGTGGAAGGCAGGTCCCTCTCTTTTCCTAAACTGATTTTTTTTTTAACCACTTTTCCTCTTCTTCTTCTTCTTCTTCTTCTTCTATCTGTTTATTTCTACCCCCTTTAGCGACATGTTCATCTTATCTTTCCTCTCTTTTCCTTTCCTTTTCATGCCAGCTTCTATTTCACACTTGCATCGCATTTTTCCTCCCTCAACAAGTTCCACCTGTCCTCCGTCGCTTTCCTCCACCACCTGTGCTTCCATTCCCTTGTCCCTCCTCACATCTCAGTCCTTTCCCTCCATCTGCTCTGCCTCCTTTCCTACCCTCCCTTATTATGTCTCCCTTACTGTCCTGCAATCCACAGTTCACAGGTTTCCCAGGGCACATTGTTGCATCCCAACGGAAGCTTGCACAGCATTCTGCCATAAATAATTGAAGAGGCCCCACATGGCCAGGCACGCACAGTCTAAATGGATTATTCTGGGAGAGATCAATGCTGGCCTGTGAGGGTTTTATTAGGGCCTGCAGATGAAACGAACAAGGCCATCGCCAATACTCTCCACTCTCTGTCTTAATTCTGTCCTGCTATAGCGTGACATTCTCTGCAGCTCCTCCTCCTTTTTGCCTTCACCTTCAGCCATCCACCCACCCACTACTGGTGACCAATGCAGCCACGCCACTGGAGACCCCTGTCTGACTCCTCACAGTACAGTTGTGAATTAAAGATAAATGACTATCCAAGACAGTATGAATCATTCATTCTTTATGATGCCTTTGACTATGATGCAGTCTTGTAGTAAACAGGCCAGACAGCATTTTGTTTTTACTGCCAATGTCGAAATAGATCATCCTCAAAGACCACCAACACCAGTCCCTGCTCACACTAGCATGGCAGGAAACATCCGGCAATACCTATGAGAAAAAAAGAGGGGGTGGGGGTAAAATGCTGCCGTGACCTTCAAGAGTTACAACCCTTGAGGGCAGGTGATGGCTGAATTCACGATTAAGCCCTCAGCAAGCTTTTTCTCCCCGAGGAGATTTACATCCGTTTCCACCAGTGAGAGGTTTCCTAATTGTCTGCTCCAAAACCTCCAATTGGCAACAATAGACAGCTTGTTCATTATTCATTTCAGTGGAGTTCAGATAGTTCAGAAAAAGGACGACGCAGCACTATCCTTTTTAGTATTTTCACTTTGGACACATTATAGACGGACGCATTTGGCAGTCAAACACATTGTTTAGAAATTGTTCTTTTCATTATGTACTAAACAGTATATGTAAACAAATTGCCTTTCTTTACATAATGGATAATCACAAGATTTTTCCAGCTCATTAATAGAACTCCATCACTGTGTATGATGAATGTATGACTCCAACACATTACTTGTTGGAATATTTTCAGAGCCTCTTCACACAGACATTACTAGTGCAATTATCCTTGAGTAGAGTCTTTGAACACTAAAAATGCTGCTTAAAGACACTCAGCAACTATGACATGTTCCTTACTAATGAAACTGAGTCAACACAAGGTTACATTTTTCCCTCGACTACGTATTTCTGTGAAAATTCTTCATTCCGACTCCTTTTTTTTAACTTCACAGAAACTGTTTATAAAAAAAATGACTGAGTCTGGCAGTTGCAGGGGGTTGCCATGTTTCCTGTGTGATGCTAGGAGTAGTCCGAGTCTTCACAGTAGAGACACATGACTACCTAAAAAGACCAAAATTATCCTTAGTAAGATATTTTTATGCATATTTTAGGGTTTTAGTCACTATAAATAACAAGGAGGTGAAAGGTTTTATGACCTTTACAACAGCCAACCACTAGGGGGAGATTGTAATGTCGCTTTAAATTGAGTTTGTTAGGATTCGTACTTTAATCAAATACTATGAACTACATTTTAAGTCTTTTTTAATCACATTTCTGAGCCCTGACACCTTTTCCTAACTCATCAATTGCTAAGTTGACCAGTTTAATAATGTTGGGGGGGTTTGGGGTTTGTTTGTTTTTTTCAAAACCAGCACATAAAGTAAATCAATTTGATGAGTCTATTGTGGAAAGACATTGAATACATTATCTGTGGACATTTGACATTTATATTCTAAATAAGCATTTTTGTTACTTTGAAATTATGCTACTCAAAAACATTTAAATAACACATAATATGGGTGTAATTTTTAAAGCAAAAATGTTTCTGAATTTGCGATTTCTTTACCTGTTAATGTAATTGCCATTAGATAGGGACTTCTGTGATTACTTCAGAAATACCATTATCAAAATTTCCAACTAGAAAATTTCCCAACTATGAAAGGCTGACACATTCAGAAACTGATTAATGAATGATGCTATGAGATGAAGCTCAACATTTTTGATGGGATGATATGAGCCCGAGGCTTCCAGGGTGTCTCATTCTCCTTGAATTGAAGGAGAAATCGTGCATTACTCCAGGATCACTTAGTAGCTCCATTCCTTACATGTTGGCGTGTACTAGGAAAATGTGTACGCATCAAAGACATTAAAGTGTCAAGCTCCACGATGGACCTAAACCAGGTCAGAATGGTCATGAAGAACTTGTGAAGAGTGCATTTTTGTCCTCATTCTGACTGTCAACAATTCCTCTAAAGAGATTATATGTGAGCCATCTGAAGTGACAAACCAATGTTCATCAGACACAAGGACATTTTCGTTCTTCTGTTAGAATATTCCAGCTCTCATTTGCATTTGGATTTGAGGACCATATGTTTCCTGACAAGATTTACTGTACAATATGGCACCGGCAGAAGATGAGCACCAAAAAATGCCATTACACTCACATACTATTTCCTTTGTTGCGTTTCTTTAATCATTAACCCCATCTCAATTACATAAGCAGAGCGGGGTACTGATTTTAGACGTACTAAATGTTTAACTGTGTTTATTTACTGTGACTGATCAAATTTGCTAAAAAAATTAGTTTTGGTTAGCATGTAAAGTGATGGAGGTGCAACTGAAGGTGACAACCAATGAAAACCCTGGTGGTAATTAGTCACAGTACAGCAACACGGTGGTGCAGTGGTTAGTGCTCGTGCCTCACAGCAAGAAGGTCCTGGGTTCGATTCCCGGGTGGGACCTTTCTGTGTGGAGTCTGCGTGGGTTTTCTCCAGGTACTCCGGCTTCCTCCCACAATCCAAAGACATGCATTGATAGGTTAACTGGTTAATCTAAATTACCTACTGCAAAGTCCTGCTTAAAAAAAAACAATCATCACCTCTCTGTTGCGCTGTTAACTCTCTGCTTTACATGTTTGTCATCCCTTCAACAGCTTTGCCAGTCACCTGCGTCTATTTCTAAATTAAACACAACCCCACACACTGGGGCTGGTAGACTGTAGTGAAGCAGCACAACATGACATAATGCAATAAAAGTACATGTGCATTTGCAACATGTTACTCTTTTTTTTTTTTACAGAAACCTCTCTCTTCTCTGCCCAAATGGTTCCAGGTGAGCACGGTCGAGGAGCATTAGGGTACTTGAGCATTTGGTCCAATCACCCATTTCATACAGGGATCGGTTGGATGATTTCAAGTTAAGAGGCAGAATATAGAACAGAAAACCTGTTAAAAACATGTCCCTGGCTCAACTCCATCACCTCGAGACAGCTCAATGTAAGGTGAACTGTGATGCCCTGAATTCCAAAAATAAAACCATCATAATGATTATTTAAATTTTTTGACATTTATTTCCAGAGCTGGGGTGAGAATGAATGTAAGAGGGAAAGAGAGAGGAAATGCTTCCAAATGTATAGCGTTCCACTTGAGGTTTGGTAAGTCACCACTTTTCTCCTTTATGGATTCTTATTTTAAGTCAGGAAAACACATAGAGGTTATGTTACAGAACAACTTCCTCAAAGTAGCACATTTTACCTCAATAGCAACGTGATATCATGAAATTGTTTAAAAATGCATGCCACTTTTAATTGGCGTGATATCTGTATGCATTAGAAGCTTTCAGTCTGTGTGTTCATGCTGTGTCAGGTAACACACTGAAGGTTAGGGTTAGCAGTTACAGATGTGTGAACTGAAGATCTTGGAGTAAACTAACACAATCAAATGCCACTGAATAACACATGAAAGGATGAAAATGCGTACGTATAGCACGCCAAATGCCCGAAGAACTGGCATGACGTACACCACAATTTCATGAGATCAGTCTGCACAACACATTTACCTTTTATGTGTGATATCCTTGATGTAATCTGCTGAGTGTACGTGCTTTGTGCATATGTGTTTTAATTGCCCTTCTGGGAACGGCTGCATTTCCTTGGTCTGGGCCCTGTAAGCATGTCCAACATGGGTATTTCATTGTGTCATGAACAATGCTGTGTGAGGCGACGCTTCATAAAATGTGTCCAGCCCATTAAGTTTGAGGGAAAGACTCTTGTAATGGCTGTCCTTCTACACGTCTGCCGGCGAAGACAGCGCCGGTTGAGAGACCCCCCCC
>JAQQZY010000020.1:14992996-15005409 GCA_030068375.1 Ostorhinchus rueppellii | reverse complement strand
AGCTGGGATAGGCTCCATGCGACCCCCGTGACCCTAGTGAGGATAAAGCGGGTATAGAAAATGAATGAATGAATAAACTGAAAGAAAGAAAGATTTATCAACTAAATCCAGACCGATTTTCTACCTAATGAGCCTAATTATGCTAGGGTACATCCCCATTAGCATGTCATTTTAAAAGATAATTTTGCAACTCAAGAAAGTCAGTATAATAAAACAGTTGAAATATAAGTTTATTTAGTTTAGTTTTATTTTGAGCACATAAAATCATCAGATAACAGAACAATATGACACGGACAAGCAAAATTTCTGGTGCACAAAAAGGAATGGGAAGAAGTATAACTTATAGACTCCCACCCCATTTTTAGACACTAATAATAAAATTGATTCCGCTTCCTTTGCTGACACTGAAAATCTTTTTTTTAAATTTATTTTACATTTTAACAACACAAAACATCCATGCAAACCATTCACCAAACACATTTTTAATCACCTCACACACAGTCAGATTTGCATAATTATGCTTTTTGAACTATAATATTTATATGCACTTTAATTCTTTACTGAAAATACAATTATTAACACGTGATAATATCCCCTAAATATGACAGTCAGTGTTAATTAATTACAATTAAGCAATTCACAATATCTTCTTTTATGTTGATATTCACATATTCAGATAATATTCTATATTTTATTATTACACAAGATTTATATGTCCTTTTAAAACCACAAATTGAAGAAGATATTTTAAAGTTTTGAGCCAGATCAGACTGTAAGACTAAAAATATGGACACGTAAAAACCACACCATAAAGTTGCAGAGGTGATATTATTGTAAGTATCTCTCTGGGATCTGTTGAAGATATCGACAATATAATCACACTACAGTTATTTTCACATATTTTAGTAGTTGTTTTTTTTTTTTTTTAGCTAACCTTGAAAGATTAAGGCAAAATGTACCATGACAGTTGTTGTTTTGATGTTACTGTCGTAGATCATATGTGACCAAACATGGATGAGGAAGTCCATTCAATTGTTTTTACTGTCTTTATTATAGGCGTATTTCCACTATCGGAATTTCTGGGACATTTTACAGGAACTTCATAGTATGTGCGTGTCTCCACTGACTGGGCCGTTCCGACAGGGCCGTTTTCAGGAACCAACAGAGTACCAGCTCAAGGGTAGGTAGAGTTGCTGGGCGGTACTAGTGGCTAACTCGCGCAGATTGGTTGGCGCAAATGGCATCAGCAGATTGCGACAACCTCCAATTTTAAGAGTAGTTGCTGGAGGAATTTCACAACGTGACGATCTCTGATACCTTTACTGTGTACAGCAACAGCACAAACACAACAAACATCCCAACTTGGTCCGTGTCCGTGTCCAGTCTTGTTGTGATTTCCTCCTCTGCTGCTGCTTTGTTTCGGTGCTTTCTGTTAGTGACGTTACTACAGAAACAGACGTGATACGATGATGTCATCACGACGTTCTTACAGGGCCATTACTTTAATGGAGACACGACGCCTGAGAGGACCAGGACAACTGGCAGCCTGGTCAAAAGTACCTTCTCCCAAAAAAGTCCCAGGACCAGTGTAGTGGAAACACACCTATTGTTTACACAAACCACAACTCTATTTGCTTGAAAATGTACTTTTAAATTATATAACATCATATATGTAAATGGTGGCACAATTCAAACAGGATGAAAAAATGTTGTGCTTCTCATATTGATTGATCATTTTGTAGAGATAAGGTCCCATGTAGCACACCGGAAATGGTAGGACTTTACTCTCTATAAAGTGCACTGAGTGTGAAACAAAACACCATCAGGGTTCAGAAGTTGTGGAGTATATATGACTATGTCAAAACTGACCAATGAGTGCTTCCTTTGGTGTCTGCCTTCAAAAGAAACATCACTTGAATGAGCAGAATTCCACTTTGTGAGCAGAACAGACCTGTAAGACAGCACATTTTCTGCAGTGCTTATTAAGAACATACTCACCTGCACATGGAGGCTGTTTTATGAGTGTGAGGTTGAGTTGCATAAAGGCAGGTGGTGTTCAGTACCCTCTTGGTGTGTTCTGTTTCGTACTCACACTGGTCCATACAACTCCTGGATGAATATCTGTTCATATCCAGATTCGGCTCAAGCCTCCATTGGGGCCTAAGCAAAATTAGATTTTGGAGTCCTCCGTTTTTGTTTTATTTGCATTTTTTTCTCCTCTTCCTCTTTCTTTTTTAAGCCCCAGAAGGGTACGTCCTTTTTTGTGACATTGTTTAGATTGGAAGTACTCACGAGTTGGATACGTAGTGCGCACTACACGGCAGGAGGCATACGTTATGGTGCAGCGGAGTTTTCACAAATTAAAGACAGGCAGCAAGAATCACTAGGCCTACATCAACAGTACCACATAAAATTGTGTTTTTGGACTATAGTATAATTTTGATCATATATAAATTGTCACTCATGCATGCAAAAACTAAAAATATACATTTTGTTCTTAAATGCTCTTGGGGGGCCCCTAGTGGCCAAGGGTCCCCCTAAACAGGTGCTTAGTTCGCTTATGCCTTGGGCCGGCTCTGTTCATATCTACCTGTGTAGATTGTTTTCTTTACCAAAAAATGTATATACAGTGTTATGGTGTCAATATACAGTGTTAATGTACATGTTATTTCTAATATTTTCAATGCTTTGTCTGTTTGTCAGGATATTTTGATAGAAACTTGAAGCTCAACAATTTATCTGAAGTTTTGACTGATACTTTCTGGGCCAATTTATGGTGATGCTTGATTTTTTTTTTTTTTTTTTTTTGGCAACTTTATCATTTTTCCATATAAACTACAGCCACATTATTAAAGCACCAGCCCCCATCCAGGTGGCATGCCCACAAATACATCCACATAAACACATGTATATCAGATGGACAAACAAAACACCAAAAGAGAAAAAGGTTAAAAAAAAAAGAAAAAAAAGAGTCAAACCAATCTGTGTGGATCATTCTGGTCATAGCACTAACATTTTGGACAACTGGCCTAAGAAAGAAGTCCCAGCAGTCACAATTTAGGTATTAAAAAGAGGAAGAGACAAAAAAAAAGAAAAGAAAAAACAAATACATTAAGTAAAAACAGGGAGTCAGGCAAAAGGCAGGTTCTTGATATGAGTTCTGAACTGTGGTCGGGTTCTATGTGATGTTTGATTTTTAAGGCTTTAGTACAGATGGATTGCAGCAGGTCTTCCATGTGCTAAAAGTAAAGAGTCAAGCAGAGTATGAAGAGACGTAGCAATCTCAAACTATTTTATATCAGCATCAGACTGGGAAAACTTGAGGTCATCTTAAAAAAGGAAGTGATACGTTGAGTAGTGTTTTTATAATTTAGCTGATTTGGATAAATATCACCAATGATACTGGTGTATTTTATTATAGCACAGTTATATATGTCAGTTTACCGTTCAAAAATGTGTTTCAGTGTGTTATCCCCCACAACTTTGAAGACTGATATCCATGTTGCTGTGATCACAGTCCTATAGTCACTGCCCGCCCACATTCTGACATAGAGGTCATGCAGGATTGGGTCTTTCAGTCCACAGACACCAATACTTCACATTAACACATCAGACTTTTACAGATGGAACCACCATGAGATCTCCCAGAGAACACAAAGGCAAGCCGAAAATCCTCCAAAGTGAACAACCTGACTCTTTTTCTTTGAGACGGTTTGAGACATATCTGACATGTCAGAGGATTTGCTGTAGCTCTCCCCCAGATATTGGATGCCTGCATTGAATCCTTTCATCCTGAGCTCCTAGCTAAGCAGCATTATCATAGCACTGTATTCCAGCACAGTGGATCAGATAGGAGCGGTTAAGGTGAACACAGCCAACCAGCCTCAGAACTTGTCAGGTTTGGATCACTGAGTGGATACGATGTGAACCAGGGAGTCCACTTTGAGGTTTTGTGATTGAAAGACAGTTTATTGTTCTAATTTTCTGAAGCAAGATTTTATCAACACCACAGTAAAACAACCCAGGATCAATATGACAGTCAGTGCATGCACGAGCTCACTTTATTTCCAAGTGCAGTGGTTGACAGTTGTGATGTAGATGATGCAAGCCTGTGAAATGCTAGTAAGTCCATAGGCTTTGATCAGATTTTAGAATTTTGATATGAAGAAAAATATGCCTTCTGAGGAGACACTTTCATAAGGGGTTACGCAGATGATTGTTAAAAAAGTGTCGATCCTTTTGCATTAGGAAGTGAAAGAAAAATAAGCACTAGCCTCGTAGGAAACCTAACTGTGCAAATATGTTTCAACAAATTGGAATAATCAGGTAATGCATAGTTAATTAAATTGTCCCTTTGAATAAACAAGAAATTGATATGCAAAGTAAACTATTTTTGGCACACTTTTATGGCCCTTGTTGCAGAGACTAATAGTGCAGCTCCAGAAGTCATTGCTACCCCAGAATATGATCTCCATCAGAGCTTGGTGGAGACACAAGGGCTGCCATTGAATGTGTTTGGGCTATCACCACAGTCTATTTTACACCTCACTAGCTTTGGATGAACCCATAAAATTACTGCCGGCCTCGGCCTGGTAAACCTGGCACTAGCAATGCTCTCTGGTGCTTCATTGCTGTTGAAACTCATATAAATTCATGAATCTTCTGTCTCCACCGTGAAAAAACAGGAAGCTCTCTGTATCGATGAGATAAACAGCATATCTAAGTTTACTTAGCCTCAGCTATAGGTTTTGAGTAAATATAAATTGCACTGGACCATAATATATCCAGCAACCTTGGTTTCAAACAGAAAGATGCTGCAAACATAGACAGAATGAGGAAAATATGTTGGAAAGTGGCCTCAGTAATGATGATGCTACTTTGATGGACATCCAAAAAAAGAGGGGTGGAGAGAGGTGAGATGAAAAGGTAGTTAGAGACATCACAAACAGTTGATTTATGCATGCAATGGTAATTAGCTGCTTTAATTTGTCTCATCATTTACTTGCCACCTGAGATGTCCTTGGGCAACAAAAGTAAACAAATACACACAAATGCATGTGTAAAGCTTATTTTTCCAACTGGATTTATAGTTGAATGAATAAAAAGAAAATGAACATGAATGTAAGTTTTGCAAAAGTGCAGGATTTAAGGCCATCGACCTGCGAGGCTACACATCACAATCAACGGGACACTGTATAACAAACTACTCTTCCAAGCCGGTAGAACCTGTGGTGGCCATGGAAAACATAAAAAGCATGAAAGTCGCTCATTATTCCAGTGTTTATTTTAGTCTGATCTGAGTTCTTATGGTAGACGCTGTAGAAAAATATGAACCGAGGTATAAACAGCTCAATCTGAGGTCATGAAAACCAAATAAATGTCATTAGAAAGCTTTTACTAGTGTCTATTTTGGCTCATGACCCCATTTTAATATCACAAATTTTTGGCAACTGGAGACTTTTTTTTGTTGTTGCTACAGTTAAGTTTTTGATCATGTAAGTTTGCTATACCATCTGCAATAAACATTAATTTAGATGACATTTAGTCTATATAATGTATATTATTATGGATGGAGGCAGAAAAGCCAGGTTCAGATTACTGCTCAAAGTGAGAACTGTATTTTCCTTAGTCAGGATATGTACAGTCCGTCCAGTTTGTATTTACAAGGGTGACAATTAATACTGAACAAACAATAACTCAAACTATGAATTATGAAGGAGCTGCAGCATCTGAAACTGACCACAGTGAACATTTGACAGATAAACAGTACCACAGTGCTTCAGTTTCAGCTTCAGTTTGTCATGTCTGTTATGGATTGGGATTGTCTTTCAACTCACCATATATTTTTTATGAGTAAGTTTATTTTTATATATATTTTCATCAATTACTAGAAATTTCAGGTGACCCCATTTGAATTCCAGGTGACTCCATGTGGGATCCCAACCCCAAGGTTGAAAAACATTGGCTTATGCACTAATGGAAAAATGGAACGAGTGATTACTGTATTGCATTTCTGCAAATAGATGCAAATGAAAACAATACAGTAAGATATTTTTCCCACTATCGACTGAATAAGGAGAAAGAGCACTACATAAGCCCAAATGCTCCTTCAATATAAGCTGTAAAAAGTGGAATGTGTTGCACCTGTATTCCTCCACACTGTTCTGTATCCAAGGTTTGCACACACAATCTGAGAGCCTTTAAGGCAGTAGCAGCTAAATCGACGTCTGAGTAAAGGGGTTACCAGGCATTGCACTGTAGGGATGTGACGATTTAATGTTATGTGTATGACCTGCCCCTAGCACTTTAAAAGCCTCTAAAGAAGAAGTAAGCAGCTAACCATATAAACCAACTCACTGCTACTGAAAATCTGTTGGAATCAGAGACAGACTAGGGTCCTGGAACTCCGATTATTGAGTACTGGAGCAGAGGACAAAATGAGCTGCTACTGAAAACAGCAGTATACCTCAACATGTATACTGTACACCACTCCAGATGCAGATGCTGTTGTGTCACACCTCTCATTCTGGGATGCCTGGATGCTTTTTTTTTTTTTTTTTTTTTTTTACAATAGTAGGGGCTCAATTTGCGGTGTTCAGGGCGAACAATCAAAGTCTTTAAAATACACTGTAAAAAATAACTGTTGTGCGAACATTAGGGATGTCACAGTGCACACAGGCCTTCAGTACAATACAGAGGTGCACCAAATTAGGACATGTACACTATGTGAAGAAAGTAAACACTTAGGAAGCAGGGTGGCTGCAAGCAGGACATGTGTGCAGGTTTCGCCTATATACATTCAGCAGCAGCGCCACACCACTGCAAAAAAACCTAGTAACTTTATTCTGAGGCTGGGGCCCCAATAAGGGGACAGGGGGTGACAACATGACAACAGAGAACATAACACAGGCATAGAAGCAGGGTTGGCTGTTCAAAGCGTGTTAAGTTTCACTTTCGGTTTTTGGTATTTACAGAGTGCACCCTGTATACCCCCCCACTGTGGAAAATTTATCAAAAATGTATCACACTGAAGACCCCTGTACTGAATACATTCTTAAACATAATTTTTCTGTACCATTACACCCCTGTTATATATTATTCTGTGTTAGGACAACCACTGATTTCTTGACTTGTGATAACACAAAACTCTAAGTTAAATGCATGGGCGCCGCTACCAATTATAGACCCCATGAAAACGTAATTGTTGTGGACCCTACAGAAATCTGTTGGAGTGGGCGTGGGGTGGTATGTAGGTGGGGGTGCGATATAAACACACCACAACTTACACTAATATAAAAACGGCAGTGAAATTGGACATAATTTCAATATTCGCCTCCAGACTTCAGCTCTCATGTACAGCAGATCTTACGCAACATTTTCAGAACTTCCACCCTGTATCCACTGGGCCCCCTCCACTGTTGTATGGGCCCCCCCACAAACACTGGGAACCATGAATTTGCTCCCCCATCAGCACCCCAGGTTAAAAGTGTCTCAAATCTTAACTTGGAAATCCTTGTCGAACTAATCTAATAAATTCTTAAGACTTAACTTCAGTGACAGTTTGGGAGAAGTGGGTGGAGTTAAGCCCTGGATCATCGTGTTTTGTTAACGTAATATTCAAATTCATCATGGACAATTAGCAGGTGCTTTTCCCAACTTTGTTTTGAAGCTGGGCACATTACGCATTACGAATCTGTATCCAAAAAACAAAGACAGAGGTACATACAACAAGGGATATTTTTATTGAGACAACCTGATGCATGTTAGGAGAATGAGGTAAAAACTTAAGGCAGCCCTTTCATTCAGATTTTTAAGGTAAAACAAGTTATATTTGACAGTGTAAGGGGTCTCCTTAATAATGATATAGCTGGATCTGTGTTTAAAGGGGCTGAAGACTGAGGATGTCACAATAAAACTAATTTGTAGATATATCCCTCCTAAATTGGAGGCATCGTCAGTATAGCACAATTTGTGTTGTTTTTTTTTTTTAAAGCCCTCTATCATGTAAAACAATTCGTGCCAGAAAAGCACAAATGTCGACCTTATGCTCCCACAGTAGACACCACTTCTGCTCTTTCGGTGCACATGCTTACAAATGCGTAATTAGGTTGATTCAAATGTCAAATTGTGGAGCAATGCAAATTATTTTTCAAGATATCTCAGTCTTGCACAGAAGAACACACGAGGAAAAGAATAGCGGGTAGAAAAACAATTTGCACTATCACATTCACTGTGGCAGTTAATAATCTCTCTTGATAAATTACCTGAGTCAAAACAGCCTAAAATGAACAGGGAAATAAAAATCTGTAAATGGAGACTGCGAGAAACAGACGTTTGGAGAGTTTATTGCTTAATTAACTTGTCCTGATGTGCCAGTTGAATGAAAATCCAATTATTGTCAGCTTTATGTAGAGGACCAACAACTACGCCAGAATGTAGTCAATGCTAATATAAATCGCTGTGCATCTCTCAAATGATGTTACCTATCAATTAACCCACACAATCATTACTTTGACAGGGGATTTTTCAGTGCTTTGGAAGTACAAACATCATTACAATATGGCACTGATGTGTTTATGACCGACAGTTCTTTGGTTCATAAACACTGTTATGGTCGCCATCAATCCTCTTGGCCTTCTCATTGTCCTCTATAAAGAGGGGACAGTGACCATGAGCTACAAGCTGTTTCTCACATCTTGCTCAAACAAAACAAATAAAAAAATAAAAATATGCAATTTGCTTCAGTTAGTTTAGAAGGTAGATTAGAATTTGGCAGGAAACACACTGTGCATTGGTCCCTTCGCATTTCCTAGCGGTGGCACGAGAGTGAGGAATGACGCATTGTCTTGTCATGAACGGCTTGTAATTACAGTAGGCTCACTTCTCAGCAGCCGTCCTCTGACAGCCCTCTAATGGATTCTGCACCGGTACTCTGGCAAACACCTGTCGGCCCCCGGATAGAGAGAGCACGGCCTGCCTCGTCCTTTTATATTTCAGTCATTATTTCATTACTCATGCTGTGCTTACATTCTGTCTCGCCTCAGGCACCCCCTAAGCACCCCACTACCACCACCACCACCCACAGACACGTACAACACACAAATACACACACACACGAATGCTCCCTCCAATCTTTCAAGTAAGTATGAGTATGGCATGCAAAATAAATGAAACAGCAGAAGATGATACTAGACCTCAGATTGTAACTTATGCAAAGACGGGAGATGATGGGAGGAGTATGGGCGGATAAAAATGGACACAAAGAAAATGAAAAACGAAGAAGAGACGGAAGGGATGAATGAAGAAAGAAAAGCGTGGTTTTAACCGGGGTGAGTCATGGCACAGCAAGGTGAAAGCATTTGATGCTTTATTGCGTTTTCCTATTGGGGTCAAACAGGACAGCTTTGAACTTAATAGACTCCCTTTATATGACACACATAGCCATCCATGACTGCAATGAATACTAACTTACAACAAAGACGGGCTTCATTTTCATAAGAAGAAAAATTCCTAGGCCTGCATGACAATTGACTTGTAGTTGGTCGTTGGTAATGTATGGTTTTCTTGTCATATTTCAGCCGTTTACATCATTGGACATTAGATATGACTAAATGACACTGAGTGTCCACCAGACCGGCACATTCTCACTCCTAAAGGCTCATTCATGCTCGCTTTGCGTACATAAATAAGTGTGTCTGTTTCTAACATTGTCACCGCCTTTGTACTTCCATGTGTCCGCTGCGTTGGAATGAAAAGAGACTCTTGATTAACATACTGGCCAAATACCGCAAAGAAGAGTAAATATTTTTGAGAAGAAATTCACGGCCTATGAGTCTATTTGATATCATGATAACATTTTTGTCTGGATATCAGGAGGTGGGATCGGTTATCAGCTAATTGGAGGCATCAGGGCCCGCTGCTTCCACTAATGTTTAAAAGATCCGTGTTTACTTCATTGCAGAAGGACTCTCTCTGGTGCCACGTTCTGTTGCAGACCTCATTCCGAGTTCAGAACTTGTTTGCATATAGCAGAGGTGGGGAATCCTGGTCCTTGAGGGCCGGTATCCTGCATGTTTTCCTCTTTGAGCACACCTGACAGTCATTATAAGGCTTCTACAGAGCTTGACGATAGGCTCATCAATTGAATCAGGTGTGTTGGAAGAGGGATACATCTAAAACATGCAGGATACCGGCCCTCGAGTAACAGGATCCCCCACCCCTGGTATATAGTGTGTAAAGCAGTGTTTATCCTCGCTTTCGCTCCATCATGAGCCAGATGGAACAAAAAACAAAGTCAATGACAAACATGGCAATGACAGAGGAAGTATTATGTGTGAATAATAATGTTGATTTTGAGAAGGATAGTTGTCATAAATGTTGGTAGAGGATTCATTTATCAGACAGGGGTAGTGGTTTGTTTACCTGCTTTACTAGTTTCAGCTACTTAAGCGTCACATGATGTCACTGTGATGTGTCTTATAGGCTGCTCAGGGGGGTTGGCCAGACAGCAGGGAGGGTTTACGCCCCCTGCTGTCTGACACATCCCAGGTGTGTGTTAGGGTGTATGTGCTTGTCGTCCCTGTTCATTGTCTTTGGCGTGTGTTTCCACATCTCTGTGGTCTCTCTGATCCAGCGATGGACTGTAAAAAGTAAAACATTGAATCAACTTTAAAAATCTTCTTCAATAGGTCACACATTTAAAAAAAATTAGTTGAGTGAACCAAATTAAATTACATTGAATTACCTTTAATGTCATTTAATTTGGTTCACTCAACTAATTTTTTTAAATGTGTGACCTATTGAAGAAGATTTTTAAAGTTGATTCAATGTTTTACTTTTTGCAGTGTGGTATGTGTTATTTTTTGATGCTAAGGGCATAAACCCTCCCTGCTGTCTGGCCAGCCCTCCTGAGCAGCCTATAAGATACGTCACAACACCATCATTTGACACTTCTGACAAAGGCTACAGGAAGTAGCTGAAACTAGTAAATCAGGTAAAGAAACAACTACCCCTGTCTGATAAATGAATGATCTACAATAATGGAGGACAGTATGAAACTCTACCAGATGTTGGTAGTGTAACGCAAGGGTTCATTGGTGGTTAATGGTTCATTCTTTGTAAAATGAGACAGCAGGACAGAGAACAGTGCTTTACTTTCTACACACGACCACTACAGCCACAACACTTCCTGACACACCCTCACATGACTAAACTAACCAATCAGGAGCTAGCCGTACTTAGCTCAGTAAATGTAAGTGATTTAGAAAGGCAGATTCCACAGATCATCTTAGCGGCTTGTATTCTGCATATGAATACATTTAAATGTGTAAATAACAATTGTGAAAACATTAATGTAAATTGTTAATTGGGTAAAAACTGTCAATATATTTGAAAAAAAAAATACATGAATTCACTTATTCCCTGTAATATGAACTTACCTCACTGTTAAACCTTATATTTCTTCAACACAAATTACCCTCACTTCTGAGCCTTACTGTAGTTTTTCATTAACTAATGTAGTTATTCTTTGAAAAGTTCCACTATTTATGGAAATTATTCTCTTTAAATCTCAATACTACCTCTACAGTTCTCGGTAGTACTGCTCTGTATTCTCTGTTTGGGTATGGATCTGCAAGCTCCCGGAAAACTGACAGAATTACATACGGAATGTACGCAGAGGACGGACAGAGCACTCCATTTGTTATCCGTGTCTGACTTTAACGTAGAGCATAAATGAGCCCTTAGTCATCACACACTTGGTCAGGGTGTTTCAGCTTGAAATATCACTTCACTTTATTAATTGTCCCTTAAAGGACATTTTGGTTTGCAGCAGAATTGTCACACACGCCACATTTAACAATTATTTAGAACATACAAATACACAGTGGACAGCAAATAAGAAACCATAAAAGCACAGGCATGAACAGAAAAATACAGCAAAGTACGGATATGTCTCTGTGACATACACGATAGCCCAGAGTGCTGTTTTCCAGTCTGTTAATGCATGGGCTGATCTAACATGTCTGGATAATCCCCTGGTTAAGGTTAGGGTGATACAAATTAGTTTGTGGAGGTCCTAAAGGAATTTATTCCTGGTAAATGAAATGATCCAGGTTTTTTTTTGCCCTTATTTGCATTGACTGGTGATGATGGGTATGCCCATGTTAAGAAGAAAATATGAGTTTTCATCTTAAACTGACCTTAGTTTAAATTAACCTACTGGACATAAGAACCAAGTCCCATTTATCTTCAGTTAGAAACTTTGGTAGTATTTGTCATAATGAATATGCTGGTGACCACATGTCTTAACTAGAAAAGCACTGAGTGCAGACCTCTGCCAAGCTTATTGTGACTCCCATCCAACAGTCGTACTTTTTTAATGTTACATATGCCCTGTCATTGAATCAAATGTA
>JAQQZY010000020.1:14739729-14754078 GCA_030068375.1 Ostorhinchus rueppellii | reverse complement strand
TGTACCCCGCCTTTGCCCTTAAGTAGCTGGGATAGGCTCCATGCGACCCCCGTGACCCTAATGAGGATAAAGCGGGTTCAAAAAATGAATGAATGAAATCAGGTGAGGGCGACACAGTGGTGCAGTGGATCGCACTCACGCCTCAAAGGAAGAAGGTCCGGGGTTTGATTGGTGGGACCTTTCTGTGTGGAGTTCGAAGGTTCTGCCCATGTTTGTGTGGGTTCTCTTTGGTACTTCCCACCATCCAAAGACATGCACTGATAGGTTAATGGGTTAATCAAAGTTGCCCATAGGTGTGAATGTGGCACTGATTGTTTGTTTCTCTCTGTCAGCCCTGTGATGAACTGGCAATCCGACCAGGGCTGGGGTGCTGTAAAGGGGAGGGGCAAATTGGAATGTGGAGGGGGTACAGTGGATACAGGTTAGAAGTTGTGAAAATTCATGTAAGGTCTGCTGACAAATCAACAAGATACTGCATTTTATGAAGGGCCCACAATTGCCAGTGGTGCCCCAGGTCCAGGTTGTACCCTGCCTTCAATCATAAGTAGCTGGGATAGGCTACAGTGACCCCTTTGACCCTGGACAGGATAAAACATGTTCAGATGAATGAATGAATGATTTCTTGCGGGCCAGACCAGAAAAACAATAACATAACCCCTGTCATCTCCAAACCTTTCTCTGTTTTAGGGTGAAAAAAGTAAAATTACAAAACGCAAATGTTCCGTCTAGAACAGGGGTGTCCAATCCTGGTCCCCGAGGGCTGGTATCCCACATGTTTTAGATGTTTCCCTCTTCCAGCACACCTGACAGTCGTTATCAGGCTTCTGCAGAGCTTCATGATAGGCTTCTCATTTGAATCAGGTGTGCTGGAAGAGGGATACATCTAAAACCTGCAGGATACCAGCCCTCGAGGACCAGGATTGGACAACCCTGATCTAGAAAGTACCCTTCAAAAATGTGAAAAAACCTGAACCATCTGAAATTTCTTTTAAAAAAAAAAAGTTCAATTCTAACAATATCCCGCTTCACTTTATCATTTACACATGTTCATTCCAACTAACACAGAGGTGTCAAACATGTGGCCCGGGGCCCAAATCTGGCCTGCCAAATAGTTCAATCTACCCCGCTGGATAAATTTGTGAAATGCAAAAATGACACTGAAAATATTAACAAACACTGACATAAAACCATTTCAATTCAGTTTCCATATACAGACCAATATGATCACAAGTGGATCAAAACCAGTATTTTTAGTGTAAAAAAATAAATAAAATTACATGAAAATGTTTACATTTACAAACTATCCTTTTACAAAAAACTTGAATAACCTGAACAAATATGAACATAAGATTTCTGAAGAGGAGTAAGTGCATTGTTACAATATTCTGCCTGATACTAAATGTTTAGTGTAAATATAATCTCAGTTCTAATGTACATGTGTAAATGATAAACTGGTCATCTGAGGCAGAATATTAGTAAAATACATTTGCTTTTCTTAAAACATAGTTCAGCTTTTGAAGGGAATGTTGTCGATGTTAACATTATCGTTACGTGCTGGAGATCATATTGGGCTGAATTTGGCCCCTGAACTAAAATGAGTTTGACACCCCTGAACGAACAGGTCACAGTGGATCTACAATTACATAAAACATTTAATAACAGGCAGAATATTAGTAAAATTACACTTATTTTTCTTTTGTTTACTTTGTAGATGCAAACATTTTCATTATGTAATTAGATTTTTTTCCCACTGTTATTATTTTACTGGTCTGGTCCATTTGAGATCCTATTGGGCTGAATGTGGCCCCCAACACCCCTGGTCAAACAGATCTAAAACCTGGTAAAAGTTTATTCTGCTTTTACATTTTTCTTTTTATACCGAGGTAAAAACCAAAATGCAAAATCATGTGTAATGTACTGTGAAGCAGGTAGAAGTTCAATAGCAGTGGCAGCGTTTGACTCAAATGGCTGCGAGAAATCCACTATAAACTGCCGTGAATCAGATCGGTAGCAAAAGACAGTTTGAGTTCTCATATTGATTTTATCATTTACTTCCCTATTTTTCTTTCCAGCATGTTTTGATAACCTTGGGGTTTGTTTACAGAGTTAAAACCCTCTGAATAGTCTTTTTTTTTTCTTTTCCAGTCAGACTTATTACTTGTGGTGCCAGCAATGTCTAAATAACTAGGAAAATAAGCCCTCCAGAAAATTTTGGCAGAATAATTTTCAAAATGAAGTACCTAATGTTCATGTTTTTGTTTTTTTTTGTTTTGTTTTGTTTTTTTTGCTTTTTCATCCTTTTGTTGTTTGCAGAATTCACATCGCCTATGAACAAAGCAGATGCATCACATTGGCTGTATCTCTACAGTTCTGGGACTTAATGACTCGGTTATGAGCTAATGGAAATAGCGAGTGGAATTCCTCTTGTTTATTCCAAATTTTGACTTCTTTCCAAAGCGGTTTTTTTTTCTTCCTTTCTTATGACGCCTCCCTGCCAGATTTAATTCTGAAACCCCTCTGACAAAGCAATACGAACTGGCACCCAGAGACCTCACTGCCAAGTTCGTGTCTATGCACTGCAAGTACATGAAAACACACAGATGCGAGTTTACCCAAGAAAACCACCCACCTGCACGGAATCAGACAGCAACTTTTAACTCCAGACCCTGGGCTGAAAAATGTAGAGCAACACTGCTGCATAATTTATTTCCAGAAACACTGACTCCCTTTCTCATTTCCATTCTTGACTGTGACCCCTGTGGCAGGGAAGTAACCGCTGTTTAGTTGCACACAAACACCAGAATCTTTGAGCTCATACTGTATTTACATGCGAGAAAGATCATAAAATATCCAGTTGTGGCATTGTTTCTTTTTTGAATGACTGTCAGAAAAATAGTATAACACAGCACCGCAAAACAGACGATATTAGTTTGAGGTTTACGTCTCTTAATATCTGTTATCTATTATTTGGGAGTTTAATGTCTTTACCGTGCTTTGCATTCATGTGAATCTACTGTTTTTATGACATAGATGTGATGTGTTTTGTATATAAAGTAAGATTTAAGGACCATTACTGAGAAGCCATTTACTTTTCATTGCCTGGTAATAATTTGATTCTTTGAGTATAGGAGGTGCTTCAGTGATAATGACCAAATATAAATCCTTCATAAAATGCAATCTCCTCACTGTGCTCTTCCTTCAGTGTTGGGTCTCTTTAATAACAGATATCCTTCCCTTTTCATCGAAGGCAGTGTGGCTCGGTAGCCTCTGTGTGACATCAGTACAACGTTAATACCTTCCTTGTGTTGCAGAGGAAAAACTGCATCCAGGCTGAAATGAAGGGTATACAACTTGGCGTCCTTATGCCCCCCCTTCCTTCCCCTCCCTTCCCTCCACCCCCTCCTCTTTACATACATACAATTCTCTTTGCCTGCCTTGCAAAAAAAAAAAAAAAGAAGAAGAAGCATTTCCTGCTGCTTAATAAACACACATAGAGCCACAGATATTCATAGCATTTGTGGAGCTGCCGACACTCGGGTGTTCAGAGCCGATAAGCCCTGTACCGTCTGTGGCTCATTTTTCTAACCCCCTCTTTCTTCTCTTCTGTCTCTTCTCCAGGGTACTGTCTGGAGGCAGGCCTCGGCTACAAGGCCCAACAGACTCGCGGGTAGGAGCGATGAATACCTAAATATCTGGAGAGAATAGCAGACAAAAGGGAACAACGTGAATCCTGGATTGCCAGTGAAGGGGATGAAGGAGCCCTGGGAGATTCATATCATTCTGGCACATGTAGAAAGAGAGTGAGGGAGGGAAAGTGAGGCCGTGGACATGTTACGGTGTAAGCCCGGGTTGAGGGATAAGCTGTGTGTACACCAGGCAGGGCTTTCATTATTCGCTGTTTAGTCATGCCGTATTTACAGGGTCAATGCCATGTAACTCCTGATGCACGGGAACATCACGCCAAAGGAAGTAACAAAACAGGCAGCAACAGGCACTAGGTGAGCGGCAATTTTCACCACAGCCTCATGTCCCACAGAGGTATTGTGGTGAGGTGTGAGCATGCAGTCCATGAGGTTCAACAGCATCTCTACAAACACATCAGTATTGACAATGGAAGCTGCGTGAGTGGGAAGTTGAGTCTGCAGCAAAAAACCTCTTCAGCTCACCTATTAGAAAAGGGGAAAATGTGGAAATGAAACTGAAGCATCTGAGGATCCTTGACGGCTCCAATATATCTGATTCGACTGGCTTATCAAGTAGCATAAAATTGTCCGTAGGTGAATGTGAGAGTGGTTTATCGTTCGTCTCTGTAGGTTTGAAGTCGTGACTCGTCCACTAGGCTTTACACGATCTTTGTGCCGATCCCCGATCAGTGAGTTTAAATAAACCGATAACTGATCCGATCACGTGAGGAGCAATATTTCAATTACTTGTTTATGTACTTATATACTTATGTCCGAATATACGGACGAGCACTGTCTAAAGTTGTTTGCTTTAGCATTCGTTTCGGAGTTTGCTTTTCTTTTTTTTATCCTCGCTGGGTTTCTTGACCTCCACATGCTCCTCCGTGTGTCTTTTCCAAGTGCCTGATTAAATTTGTTGTGTTGGAATTTTTTGCCGACGTTCCCCCACGAGGTACTGCGTTGCATATACTGCAGATAGCTCGTGCTATGTCTGTTTCTCTCACATTGAAAAACTTCCACACCTCCGACATGTTTGTTTGTGTTGCCCATGGATGTTGCTGTCGTGAAGATTCAAAGAAACTTTATTGTCCGTCACATAGCGACAGTACTCAAAACAGGAAGAGGCACGAAGACGAAAATGAAACAGATTAAAAAAGTTTCAACACGACCATGACGTCATTGATCGGATCGGGGATTTATGACATGACGGCCGATCACGAACATTTAAAAAAATGCCAAATATCGGCCAATCCAATATAGCCGATATGATCGATGTACAGCCTATCGTCCAGGGTGCACCCCGCTTTCACCCACAGGTATCTGGCATAGGCTCCAGTGACCCTCACAGGTTCAGAAGATGAATGAATGACTTATCAAGTTTAGAAACTTACCTATAAAACATTAATGTAGAGACGAAGCAGATCTCGGTGCGTCAGAAATCAAACATACATCAGTATTTGTGCTGTTCAACAGTTTTGTGTATGTTCAGTATCTTTACCAACGCAATGCCCAAGGTATAGATCCATGTCACCTCCTTTCCAATTAGAGGTGTGTAACTATGGTAACCACACAGCCTCAACTCCATCACCCTCTGCAAGATCTGACACCAAAATAAACCTTGTGTTTTTTGCTGTTTGAAAATGTGAACTGTAAATAATATTGCAGGCATCTTTGTCACCAGATAATAATTATATTATTGGAAGAGACGAACAATTACTCCAGCGGTCGTATGTGATCATCTGACTCATGTGTTATATAAGAGTTTGTTGAACATAAATATTTATCTTATTATTACAGCTTGGTTTGTTGTTTTGCACAGTGTCCACTGCTTACATCCCCCATATTTCCCTGGAAATTGTTTGCAATTCACAAATTAGTAGTTTCACATAAGGTTTTGGGCATAAAACCTAAAAAATCTCACATACCGTTTCCGTTTACTAATTAGTGTGTTTGTTGGGATTTTGGATGCAGTGTATGAATCATAAGTGTTGATTCTCAGTGAAGTTGGCAACTCCAGAAAATAGAGGAAGTGTGTTGGTATTAAAGGAGTGATATTTTGTTTTTTGTTTTTTTTTATGGAATTATGCATTTTCAAACATTTCCCTGTGCTCTCCATAAACTGTAAATGTTCCGCTTGGGTCTGAATTCTTCATTCATTCAACTCCACAGGTCCATCTTCAACACTATTTCTGAGTAATGACACCAGAACGGTCGTTTTTAGTGCTGGTCCTTTAAATGCACATGAGCCACTTCATGCCCCGCCCCCTCCAATTTATTAACGGTGCTGCTCTGTCCCATTCATCCTGAAGATTTTAGGTAATCAGCTCGAAGTTTGGACACATTTTCAGCTTTTACTATAACCGCTATAATAATACTTGGAGAAATGTCCATAGGAAGTCTTGACCTTATATGTACAAATGTCGTGATGTAACTAGTTATAGATGTAACAAATTATGCAGGAATTGAAATAGGTTGTAGAAATCCACTCAATTTTTGCCAAAATGAATATAAAGACAGTTTTGCAGCAGATGGAGGGTTCAAATTCAAACTTTATGAACTATTCGGGTCCAAATACACAAAGAAATGAACCAAAAACTAAATAAAAGTGGGTTTAAAAAAATATGAGCTCTTTAAAGAAATGCAGTACAAAAATACAAGGTTTATCCTGCTGTCAGGTATTGCAGATGCTGAAGTAGGGGAGGTTGTGTGGTTACCACGGTTACACACCTCCAACTGGCAAGGAGGCTCTCTGAAAGTGACTCGAATTTATACCTCTGAAGAAGAAAGATAGGCAGCACTAATAGTATCTTTATCCAAACTGGAATGTCTCAATATTTCTGGCCTTCACAGAATAAACGTGTACCGTCACTACCTGCTTAGTCTCTTTAGATGCACTATCCTCTTACTAAAAATGTACAAGTGCTAACTATATTAGTATGCACTCGTCTCTCACAAAGGGAACTACTGTCTGGAAAATCCCACATTTCCATTATAGTTGGCGTCATAAAACTGGATGTGTACATGTGCATCTCTTTATTTGTCCTTCTATTTGCATGCAGATGTGCAAGCCAGGAAATGTGTCCTCGTTATTGTTGTTGTTCAGGTTGTTGTGCTGAATCAATTTAGCACGTGTAGTGTAAATCTGGTTCCATTTCTAATGTGCATTCATGCCTCATCAGCATCACTTGCTTTTTAGCAAACAAACCCTACACCATATCATGTGCTGAGATGTCCAACAATATATGTGGTCGTGCATGCTGTTTTGCTAACCACGGTCGCCTAGCAACAACCTATGATTGTGTGTGTGTGTGTGTGGAGTCTTGAGGTCAGTTGCATTATTTACATCTTGATTTATGTGAATGTAAAAGAGGTGCTCCATAGTATCTGCACCATAGTCATTAAAAAAATCATTGTGTTTTAAATACTGGATTATCTCTGCCATGTGAAATGTTTAGCATGTTTGACAGGAGATCTGAACAGAACCTCACTATATGTTTAAACGCCTGTGGCTTAAAGGAAGGATTCATCATGATCATAACATCACTGCAACGCCCCAGGGGTCTAATCTGGACCTGGGGTGGCATTAAAAAAAGGAAGGAGGACTGCTGCACCCTCGCTTCAGACAGTCTACCTTCCCTCAAGCACATACACTTCTCCTGATCAAAGCAAAATAGTTCCACCTGCTATTAAAACCTCCGATCCCATGGGTAAGAAAAAAAAACAAAGGCGTGATATAAGGAAATAAATTAGATCTAATTAATGCTTCTTAAGAAAGTCTAATTACTATGTTTCTAAGGAGGAGATATTGGTAAAGACGAAGGAAAACGTGCATGGCGGCCATTATTTTAGTACAGTCACTAATTAAAATCAACGTGATAGAGCCACAAGCATGCACGCTTTACTTTTTGACCAAATTGCTTTTTTTTTTTTTTTTTTTTTTAATTGGATGCTGGCCTTCACATGCAGATTTCTAAATTGTTCTGTGTCAAGTACCACAAAAATTCTCACCATTTCCTACTTACTCAGTGTCAAGGACTGTTATTTTCCCCTTAGGCATCATGAATCCATCAGTTAGTTTTCAACAATTACAGATTATGTGGCATGTTTGTTGCTCCGCCCCCTGAAGGGAAGGCAAGGGCGACTGTTTTTGTTTCTTTGTTTATTAACAATCTAACAGCAAATCTATTGGTTATATTCCGACCAAATTGGGTTTGTATATTGCCAGTGAACCAGAATAGATGTGATTGCATTTTGAGAAAAGTAGGTCAAAGTAAAAAAATTTAAAGGAATTTTTAAAATATTTTTTCTCCCATTTACTTATAATGATCTGAATTTCAAATGTCTATAGCAGCAAAACTATTACTTGAATTCATATCAAATTGGTTTTATAGATAACCAGTGATGCAGAACAGATGTGGTTGAAAGGGAGTTGTGGCCTAGTGGTTAGAGCGTTGGACTTAAGATCGGACAGTTGCAGGTTCAAATCCCACCCTAACCAATAGGCAATGGCTGAAGTGCCCTTGAGCAAGGCACCTAACCCTACACTGCTACACTACACTACACTGTAACCAATACCCTGTAATAGCTGTAAGTCGCTTTGGATAAAAGCGTCTGCCAAATGTAAATGGTTACATTTAGGAAAAAGTAGGTCAAATTTGTATAAATTTTTAAAATCGTTTTTTTTCCTCCCATTTACTTATAACGAGTGAAATTTCAAATGTCTATAAAAACATCGGGTTTATTTAAATTTACTTCAAACTTGGCACAAATATAGAGGCAAATAATACACTGACATCAGCACATGCATAGACATGATGACATCAGCTGGATCGATGCCAAAATATAGCAACAATATGTGCAAGGGGCGGGGCTTGTGCCTGGAATGCCTTGTTTAAATATGGTAACTGTCGGTTGATACACTTTATTTCAGACTGTGCCACCCTTAGAAAGTGAAATATTAGTCATAATTGAATTACTGCACTGATAAAGTCTTTGTTGTTGCCTAATAAATTCCCCATTAATTCTCTTTCATTCTTTCCCAGATTTGTTTGGTTTATCTATAAATGTGTCGATGCTTAAGCCGTCTGTCTCTGTAAATACATGCATATCTCCTGGGACTCGTGGAAATTTGATGATGCATTGTTTGACATGGCTCATTACTGGTCGTGACTATGTATTTTCAGACTAATAAATGACTCGTAATGTGCATTGTATCGCATTGTTTTGTCCAGTTCAGGTGTGTGAAGTGTGTTTCATAATGTTGAATTGTCAGATTCCATAGACGGCGCTGTAACTGTCTACAAGCGTCCATCAGTTTATTGAGGTCATCCCGCCCCTCAGGGTAACTGTCTCTGTGTATTCTGGTCAGTATTCTGCCCTCAGGGGGCACAAAACATGAGCTCTGCATTTTACCCATATTAGCTTTGTGCATTACCAACATCATTATTTCATGACACCATCAGTGTGTGTTTACGTCATTTGAGGAAAAAGTGAAGACATGCTGAGTTTAGCCTCAAGAACTTAAAAAAAAAAGAAAAAGATGAATTGATTTTTTTTTTTTTTTTTTTTTTTGAGAGTTGACAGCAGCTGACAGTTGACATGTGAGGGAGACAGATAGGGCTATGACAAAACAAATATCCCTGGAAAAATCCATGTTACATCTGTGTCATAGCACATCACCTTTTTTTTTTTTTAAGTTTAGTTTATTTCAAATATGCAACAGAACAATGTAATCCTACTTAGTCCTTATAACTGAAATAAATTATAACAAAACAAACAAACAAAACACAAAAACCTACACATATACATGAAAACAAAATATGACTTCATTTGCACATTTGAAAAGGAGTGAGAGGAAGTATAATTTATTTAATCCCAGCCCTTCTCCACAAAACAGTCTATCATCTAGCTTCCTATCAGCATAATATATGAAAAATCAAGTCCTTTAGATCAATTAACCTCACTCATCATCTTCATATACACATACATACCTATACTGACCTCCCAGAAAGGTTAAATAAATAAATTGATTAAAAAATAAATAATACACACACACACATCTATATTGACATACTGGAAAACTAAAATAAGAAAAAAGAAAACTAGAAAAGCACTTGGAGAGTGCAGACCTCCGCCAAGGCAGCTCAGTGCCCCAATGCCCTATCTCCCAATGATAAAGAAACGGACGGTGATCCAGATCCCCACCAAAAATGTAATCAGTTGTTCCTCGTCCCAACATTTCCTGAAATTTTCATTATTTCCTCATTTTCATTTCATAACTTTTTGAGTTATGTTGCTAACAAACAAACAAACAAGCTCTACTGATTCCATAACCTCCTTGGCGGAGGTAATTATTCAATTATCCGGATCAGTCTTTGATATCCTGTAGAACCTTTTGGAAACATGTCCTGTATTTTTTTCCCAAGTGTCCTGACCGTTCTTTGTGCAGTTTATGCACAAATGCTCCAAATGGTTCTATCTCACATTGTTATAGAATCCTTTTAAAAAATTCTTGGATCCAGACAGTGATCTGAATCACCCAAAAAATGCAATCATTCCTTTCCAAATCCCATTTCAAACAATTCCTGAAAGTTTCATCCAGATTTGTTCAAAACTTTAAGTTATTTTGAACACAAACAAACAGATAAACGCCAGCAAAAACATATCCTCCTTAGCAGAGGTAAAAAAAAAAATAATAATAAATAATAATACACTGATACATACATACATACATGCAACACCCAATAAATACACAAGAAACAATAAGAGAAAGTAAACAACAACAATCAAACAACACATAAATAAATTCTCACACACTCAAAACCCATTAATACATACTTAAAACTATAAATATACTGTACACCTTAATATCAGCAACACACTGAAATATATTGAAAATTATGTTTGTATGTATAGTTTTTTGTTCTCCGCAGACAAAAATCAACAAATGTAGTTAATTTAACTTATTTCAGTCTCTGTGCATTTATTTATTTATTTTCAGATTTCAAACAGAAATGCAGAAAAGGTGGCGGCTGCAGCTATAGCTCATTACACCCTCCCATTAGCTGTTTAGGTTGAAGTAACAGTAAACAAGCAAATGAAAAAAAAAAAAAATCCATCTTCCCACAGTTTCACAAATTATTAGGAAGTTATCTAGAAGCAAACAACAGAAAGCTTACGGCAATGATTAATTAAAAGGAGAAACTGCCACAAAAGAATTGCATTTGTCATCTGGCATTAAACATGTGCTAGCAACCAGGCGTACAAAAGCATAGGTGGATGGATAATGGATAGCTCCCACCGTACGACGAAGAAAAACACAGCGGGTGTCGTGCTACTAATGCACAATGGAGGGACTTTTACAACGGCTACTGTTGTAAAACAAATAGCGAGAGCATGCAAAAGCCCCTTTCGTGCTTTTGATGGATTTAAAGACATTACATGGTGCTAAGCTCTGCATGTATGCCTGTGGAGACATGAAAAACATCCAGGAGCCTGTCCAATATTTCAGCCAAGTAGCACACACAAAAACCTGGCTGGAAAAAGCACCTGGGGGGACAACCTCATACCCACAATTCTCATCGGTAGCACTGAGGCCCCAGCATCATACCACTCCGAACAATATCGCATCCCTTCTGTTGTTGACGTATTATTACTGGAGTTTTCCTCGTCATTGTGGTTCAGCTTTCAGTCCCTCTGACAGGACCCGGACCTGACACAACCGCTCTGTCCGTTATCCTTTTCCTCAGCAGAAGCGCGAGTGATAATAGTCTAGTTTGTGTTTAAAAAAAAAAAAAACAACATATTTTTTGCTTCTTTTCAGGTCCTGATAACACTTCCATGATGGCAGGGATAGCAACAATTTTCAACAGCAGGAGATGTGACTAAATTATAGGTGTCCTTAGCTGATAGCAACACAATGACACCGAGTCTTCAATAATGCATTGCAGGGTGGGGGATGGATCACATGTGTGTAAGTGTGTGTGTGTGCACGTGAGGATGACAGGCTGCAGAACATCATTCAACGGCTGCTTATGTGTAGGCACGTCTTAGCAGCAGTGGGTTAAATTGTATGGAAAATATTGATGAAGTGCACCCAGAGGGGCAGTAGGCCTGTCGTGTCCCGATCAATAATTTAACCGTGTTTTATTATTCTCTTTCACCCTGACTGGTTCTGCATTTCGGATTGTAGGCTCCTTCAGACGTATAATCACTCAAATCTCCATCCCCAGCAAAATAATGAATTAAAGACTCATGTAAACATAACATCTATTGTGTTGTTGAGAGGAAAATTTAATTCCAGCCCAATAAATATGAAGATTGCTTTTGAGATGGACAGAAAAAAAAGATACACAGTCAAGCTAAATTAGTGTTTATTGCAGTTTCTTCGTTATGTTTTTCTTTCTGTTTGCATTTTTTTTTTTTTTTTTTTTTTTACTTAATTTCACACACTTTGCGTTTCTGGACATCTCCCACCTGACAACAACATAACCATTATGTTTTTTATCTTGTGATGTAGAAAATGGGAAGAAAATAAAATGTCCATTATGCACTGAGAGAGCAGAGACACAAGGCAATGGTTAAACAAAACATACAAATCCAACTCCAAATCACCGAAATAAAGAACAAACTGCCATTTCGAAGGTTTAGTTGTAGAAAACAAGCTAATTCTCTCCTGCAGAATTCTCCCACTTTACTCCTGGCATTATCACCTAATTGCAATTTGATCCTCCAAGCATTAGATAATTGAAGCATATTAACCCTTTCCAATATTGATTTGAACACTTCAAGGACCACAAATGTTCAGTCTCAACGAGAAGAAAAACAGGGAGACATTTAACAAAAAGAATGTTTTTAGTTTTTTTGTCAGTGGGGTAACACATGTTAACATGCACCACACCAACATGTGTCTTCTGCCTTTCATTTCATTTCATTTTTATTCTTTATTTCATTCATTGTAAAGTAAAAAAAACAAAAACAATTTAATAGAAATACAAACGTTCTACGTACTCGAATGAAAGGGAGCAGAAGGAAGACTAGTGTTATTTTATCTGCCCCTATATCCCCAGAAATCAATTTACAAAGAACGACTTAAAAAACAACATAAATGACAACAAAAAATAAAAAAAAAATCCATATATTCAGACTTTTATTCCATATATTCACACTCCATTCAATAGATTCAGACTTTCATTCCATATATTCACTTTAATATTATATATATATAATCTTCTAAATGGCATGCCATAGTATATGTATATGTATGTATGTGTGCATATATATATACACATACATACACATATGTACATACATAATACGATAAAATATAATAGCTGCTGGCCAACAGTCACAGACCATTTCAGTTCCCAGTTTCCATTCAGTTCATACTATTCACAACAACAAAATTGACAATGATATGACAACGAACAAAACTAACGAATGTCATTATATTTCTTTAACCCTTCACTACATAATGCATCACACGCCGTATACTATAGGCTTGCCATATCAGGCACCTGGGGAGCAATTGGAGGGTTAGGTGCCTTGCTCAAGGGCACATCATCCAACAAATCTCCACCAGTCCAGGGAATCGAACCAACAACCTATCGGTCACAATCAGCTACAGCAATCTAGTCCATGGCTGCCCCAAATATATTCAACTATATTTAAAGGATTTCTGTTGTTTTTGTCGGTACGGTATTTGGTGTGATTATTAAGGTCCTGCAGTCTTTGTACCGTGTGTGTTACACTGTACTGAAGCCTGTTCCCACAGTGTTCCTGCATCTCTGCACCAAAAATTGGCCTGGAAGGACAGAAAGGAACTAAAGCTGTCAAGAATATACAATGAGGGAAAAAAGTACAATTTTTGATAATGGATGTAGTGGAGTAAAAGTATAAGACACAGAAAATGGAGATTCTGAATCATCGCATAAATCCAAAATGTATGAAGTACTGTATTAAAAAAATGTTACATGCCTCCACTGACTGCCAGTCATGAAATCCTCCTTAGACTATTTATAGTTTTTCATTTGTCTGGATTTGCACATTATACATTCGTATTTACTTTTGTGCAGTGAAGAAATATTGAAGTGGAAGAAACAACTCGTAGCAGCACCTCTGACATTAATACGAGAAATACAAACCTCCCGCAAGAGGATCTCGGCAACAAGGTGATGTCATTTTAGTACTTGTGCTTTCACATTAGAGCCTCTTTAGTGCTATATTGTAATTATAAGGCCTCAGTCTCCAGTGGGGTTCATTAAGAATAGACTGTCAGAGTTTTGCTTTGTTCTTGATTTGGTTGATTCTCTCCACAAACACTGAGTTCATACTTGAGACCTGCATGTGAGACTTTTTCCCACTATTGTTAATAACCAATGCAGGTGTGAGCACAGCTGTGAAATAGAAATGGAGATAGATTAACACATAAAGACCCAGTGCTATTTTTAAGGCAGTTCCCAAATTATTTTTTTCTCTATTTTTAATGTTGTGTACGGTGGTGCAGTGGTTAGCACTCGTGCCTCACAGCAAGAAGGTCCTCGGTTCGATTCCCGGGCAGGACCTTGGGACCTTTCTGTGTGGAGTTTGCATGTTCTCCCTGTGTCTGTGTTGGTTTTCTCTGGGTACTCCGGTTTCCTCCCACAATCCAAAGACATGCATTGATAGG
>JAQQZY010000020.1:14613546-14632435 GCA_030068375.1 Ostorhinchus rueppellii | reverse complement strand
GAGGAAACCGGAGTACCCGGAGAAAACCCACGCAGACACGGGGAGAACATGCAAACTCCACACAGAAAGGTCCCAAACCCAGAACCCGAACCCAGGACCTTCTTGCTGTGAGGCACGAGTGCTAACCACTGCACCACCGTGTCGCCTCCTGTCAATCATCCTCCCTCAATTATACATATTTTTACCCTTGATGTAGGCCATTTATTAAAAAAAAAAAAAAAAAAAGAACTCCTTCACCCCCATACAGTTGTCTTGAACCGAGAAATGAAATATAAAATGATAATAAACTGTCCTTCGTAAGGTAATCATTTAATATGGCGGTCTGTGACCTCACTTTTGGAGCAGGCCCCTGGTGGTCAATAATGGTACAGCAGCTAAATAAATAATAATAATAATAATAATAATAATAATAATAATAATAATAATAATAATACCGCAATTTTAGACATTTGACTTGTTTGGTGGCTTCACTTTTTCGCTTGGTTTTTCCTATTGATCTGAATCTCCTCTTTCTATTTTACAGTGGGTGGGATCTCACTTTAGATAATCTGAACCTGATCTACTCAGACCTGTCACATTATCTCTGGTCATATGTAATGTATCACTGTAATAATATGAGTATGACTGCAGCTAATGACAATTTTTATAATCGATTAATCTGTAGATTATTTTAATAACTAATCAATTCTTCAGATAAACATGAAAATCTCAATTCTCAAAGACCAGTATGCAATACAAAGCAATAAAAGCTCCTGACAAGTCACTAATGATAGCACCCTGCAGTGGCTTCAGGTGTAGTTAATGAGCACTAGCCTGCCACCAAGACTTGTTATGGCTAGAGACTAGCAAGATACAGTCTTCAACCAGCTCCGGTAGGTAACATTAGTCTGGTGGCTTGATAAACAGAGATGGATGAAAATGTTATAATTACGACAACAGTGTCTAACTAGCTAGCAGGCTAAAGTAATCATGACATGTAAGCTATTTTAAGCTAGGTTTATTTTTGCGGTAGCCATGGCAGCCCCATTTGCCTGAAATGTCGTGTGGCGTAGGATTTTGGGCAATCTTTTTCTTCCATATTCAAGTTTTGTTACATCAATGCACAATATTTTGGGCAAATGGGGCTGCCATAGCCACTGGGAACATAATATAAAGCTTCAAAAATCTAGTCCGGCATCCAAAACCTCAGTCGTGTTGCTCTGTGTTCTCCTCTGTTACGCTACACAGTGTGCGGACATGCCTCAAAACTAGCATGCGCAAGACCCAACAAATTGATGGCTAAAGTCATTGCCAGGTCTTAAGAATCGATTTGGAATGATTTAATCGCTTCGTTGTTGCAGCACTAATCACAGTATGAGCATATGATGTTATATAATCTGAGTTATGACCTACAATTAAATCAACAATCATATGTTTACTTCAGCAACTTGGCCTTGAAAACAGCAGCCTTGAAAACTGGGTGGGGCTTGAGGTTTACGCGACGCTATTTGGGTATACTCAAACAGCAATAGAAAGTCATCAGAAAATGCCAAAAGTAGTATAATTTTTAAAACCTGCTCTGTCGCACAACGATAATGCAACTTTCAAAACTGAGTGCATCGGTGGTGGGTCATACTCTGCCAAGTTCTTTTAACAGGAAGTTCCTCAGTTGAAACACACCAATAGATGATCCCACCAAGTGACATCATCAGCTAGCTTGGTGAAACTGTTTTACAATCTAGTTTTCAACACTAAGTTTAAATGCAGTGCCACATTTACCACAGTACATTTATTTATCATTTCAGGTCTTCTGTATCCCATTGACTAAAGAGCTCAGAATGTACAAATCTAACTTCAGCTATAATGATGTTCTTTCTTATTGTTAGGGAATGGGTTTTCAATGGAAATAAATCTGCAAAGCCACTGTTAAATGCCGCTAAAAATGACTCACTGTACCTTTAAAGAGCTTGACCTTGGAGAGCATGTTGGTACATGATTACAGGGAACAGCCCACCTTCAGTATCTGTATTATCTGAGTGCAATGTCATCAGTCAGTGCCTGACATAAAATGCAGCCAAATTAATATGTAGTTGTAGAACACACCAGCAATTAAGGTGATGTCTTTACATAGCAAAAATGCATCCAAACAATGGAAACAAAAACAGTAAAGAATATATTAGTGCAACATACTAATGGTATAGGTCAGAGAAACCTGTAATTCCACCATTAGAAGACAGTGATAGAAGGCTATTACGAATAACACAAACATGCAAGTCTTATTAGTGTGAAATCTGAAACCAGTGGCAGCTTTTACCTCCAAATTGAAAAGGATGGCACCAATAGTTTTTAGCCTACAGGTCTCCAACCTCTGTGTCTTTCAGCAAGACAAACAATATCAGCAGCAGACATTATGACAGGGAGAATTGCCATCACTTTGTGAAATTCTGTCAGTTATGTCACCATCTGACAGTGAACGGTACAGGATTATCTGCTTAGTATTTGTCTTTGATAGACGTCTTGTTCTGGCAGCCCTATTTATACTTAGGTTTTTTTTCCGTACTTCTGTTCCATACCTGTTCTCCAGTAATCATTTTCCAAAAAATATGTATTATGACAGAATACTGAAGTAGAGGATTAACCCATGAAGACCCAAACAGCCACTATCGACCAAACCCATCTACTGATATGAACTGTTTAATACCTGTTGATTCATGAATCCTGTCAATACATGTAAATAATTGGTGTAAGATGAAGTTTGAACATGTTCCGTGGTGAACATGGAAACACCATCCCTTTCTACAACATTGATTCACCAGTAAAACCCATGGAGTTTGATAACAGTCGGTTTTATGTTCAGTTAATGATATCTTTGCCAAAAAGAAAGTCACTTTCTTCATGTTTCTGTTTCAATAACCTTCAATATATATCTATATTCATTCATTCATTCATTTACTGAACCTGCTTTATCCTCACCAGGGTCACTGGAGCCTATCCCAGCTACTTCTAGTATGAGAAGGTGAAGGCGAGATGAGCTATCGTTCACCACAGGGCTGACATATAGAGATAAACAATCACTCTCACTTTCACACCTATGGGCAATTAACCTATCAGGAGGAAGCTGGAGTACCCGGAGAGAACCCACGCAAACATGGTTCGATTCCAAGTCGATTGTGTTGGAATTAAACCCAGTAACAAATGCTATCCACTGGACCATCGTGTCACTGTGTCATGAATGTATATATAATCAGTAACTTAAATACAGGAAAATACATGATTTCCACTGAAAATCACAAAATACTGATAGAGATATGAATGTGGATAAATCACCTTAGAAATGTTACATCTACAGAAAAATTCATTTGGGAAGTGACACAAAAGTAGCACTGCGTTTTAAGGGTTAATAGTCCTCAATTATGAAAGCAAAGTGCTGAATTTGATTACACGAGTGATTTGTTTATTACCATATCATCATAGTATGTCATAACGATTGGTCTGTTTTTTAATTGTTGGAAACATCAGAGTGATATTTACTAATCTAATGCTGCACATTTCCACCCAGTTGCTATGTTATGAATGAGCAAGTTTATTTTACATACATCATATACTGATTCAATAAATGCTGGAGCTGAAAATGACAACATCGTATAAATAGATATTTGATGAGAATTTTAATGCCACAACTTATAGTAACCTGACTGCATTCATTTTAGCACTGGTTGGTCCACTGGGAAATAACTTGCTAACCGTGGCAGTGTTACTACTGCATCCAGTGAGCTATAGTACTATATCTGACAGATTTTTCCTCTGGGAACAGTTGAACCGTGAGTCACAGCATCACAGTCTTGTAATATGAAAAAGTAGAAGCAGAGATGGAGAGTCTCCCCCATCCATGTCTGCCATGATGAAAACTCTTTGTTGGGCTATATGATGTGAAGTGCTCATAATGACAACCATTTGTTTTCATTACTCCTCTAAGCTCAGCACCCCGGCCCGACTTGTCACAACATAACAATACTGAGGAAGTGCAAGGGCAGCCAAGGAGAGTAGGGTGTAAAGAAACTGTAACATATCGGCCTAAACCCACTTAAATAAATGTAAGACTGAGGAGAATTCTTCCACGCAGATAGTAGAAGCACTACATCGTACTGTAACATGATAATGGAACACTGTTACACACAAAAACATAAGCCTTCTATACCAGAATGATAAGCTGCCACAATTAGCTCACAAAACACACATTATTGAAGAATATTTTATTGAACTTGTATTAAAACAAGTTTAGGCTTCTCCTGTTGTTAAGTACATAAATTACACAAAATACATGCACAACTCATCCAGGACGACAGTTGTATTTGATATGTATATGTCTATGTAAGTCAGTTTATCAGA
Source organism: Ostorhinchus rueppellii (assembly GCA_030068375.1). NCBI lineage: Eukaryota > Metazoa > Chordata > Actinopteri > Kurtiformes > Apogonidae > Ostorhinchus > Ostorhinchus rueppellii. The sequence continues at coordinate 14,628,067 of JAQQZY010000020.1, read as the reverse complement.
AAAAAAGAAATTTATAAAAACGGCAGTAGGATAAGATAAGCACAAAACTACACAGCCTGACCAAAAAACAAACAAACAAAAAAAACCCAAATGAAAATAAAAAAATTGCCCTTAACTTTGATTATGGCCTGTATTCACTGTGGCATCATTTAAAGTAGGAAAAGCACTCTGAGAGCGCAGACCTCCGGCAAGGTAGTGTTTGTATTTTTTTTTTTTTTTAAGGTAGTGTTAGTACTTTCCTCCACTAGATGGCGGTGAATGACCTCATGCAGATCTGTGCCACCATGCCCTATCTCACAATGATAAACAATCATTTAAAAAGTTCCTGGATCCAGACGGTGATTCAAAACGCCTCCGAAATTGAATCATCTCTTCCTTGACCCAGAGTGGACATACCCTGAATATTTCATCAAAATCCGTCCATAACTTTGAGTTATGTTGCTAACGAAACAAAGTCGGATGGGAACAAACAAACGCGCAGTAAAACATAACCTCCTTGGCGGAGGTAATAAGCTCTTACATTGTCACATTTATTTCTATCATCTTCTGGACACATAATGTTGCTGAACCTACTCTGGCCCCCACAGGTTTCCACAGTAGGCACTAGGTATGATGGGTAATCACTTCATCACCTTCTCTTCTCACCTTGATGGACCATCACTCTGGAACAGGGTCAGTCTGGACTCATTAGCCCACACAACCTTCTTCCATTGATCCACACAGCAAGTAAACTGAAAGTTCAGGCTAAAGGACTTGTAGCAGCTGAAACATATTCATAACATATGCTATGATACTGCAGTGATTATTCTATGGAGGAGTCACACTTAGTTTAATCAAATCCACAAAAGTGACATGCTAGGAGTGACATAGGTCTTTACTGAAAAGCTCCAATATATTCCCATGATTCTGTTGCATTTGACACAAAAGAAAAAATTGGTACCAGTATATTTTTTTACTTACCAAACAGAAGCTAATAATGTGATGTAGTTACACTATTGTTTAGAAGAGAATGCTAGTAGAGTTAGAGCTAATTCAATACACAAGACTGTCAGGTACAGCCGGTATCGCCACCCAGGGGGCAGTGGGACACTGTCGGGGGGCATTTGGAAGGAAAAAGATGAGAGGGGGGGGCGCTGAAACCAAATTAGGGGGTGTTAGTCTATGTAAGTATCAATATTAAGCATTGTTTTGTCAGTGGTAAATTTCCATGCCACCCCCTGGTCCTCAAAGTACATTTCAGTTGACCTACGCCGCCCCTGGTTGTGGTTGCTACGTATATTAGCTCCATCAGACCCAGTACCCCAGCTCAACAACTTGTTTCAGAGGAGGATGGATGCAACAAGGAAGATAATGAGGCCAGGGGGGGGTCTTATCTACAGAGCACTGTAATGCCCCTCATTCCAATTTTTTTTTGTTGGGGGGGGCAAAGGTTGAGAACCAGCTACATTGCTCACAGAAGAAAAAAAAAAAACATACCTAGGAACCACGTTGACTTCTTGAAGACAACAGAACTCATGCAGATTTACTCTACATTGGAAGACAATGGTCCAAACATACATCAGGTGAAATCTGAAAAGCATCTCTACACAAAGTCTTGATACAGTGATTTTCAGAAATCTGTCTTTTGGGACCTTTACGGTCAACATTTTACAATTTTGGAACATTCCAACAATTAGGAAATTTGGGAATTTCCCTGTCCTTCAATCATCTGCAGTCACTGTGGTTAGTAACTGTGCAAAAACTGTGAACACTAGAGAGCTAAGAGACAGCGGTAAAATAAAAACCCTCCCACTGCTCTTCAATTCAAATTAATGCACAGTGAGAGAAAGCTTAAGGAGAGACCGCTTCACAAAGAGCTAAAAGTGAGGCCGAGGGAGGGAGGGGGGGTTAGGGTTTGATTGCACAGTGGCAGGGTACAGTTGACCAAGCTATCAGGCTACAGTGTCTCAGGTGCTGGGAGTCCCGGAGGCAATCATTACTGCACAGATAACCTCAGCAGCTTTGCTTTCCTCTGATGTGACACCAGGTAGGATTATCTCTCTCCAGACTGTAACTGTAAAATGGCCTGTGCAGGTTTATCTGGGCAGATTACATCCAGAGGACTGAAGACCCTGGCTGAAAGGATGACTTTGATCCACTTGTTGATTAAACTGGGACTCAGACTTTGATTATCGAAGGATCAGTAAATAGAAAAGTCTGAGAGCAACAACACTAAGGTTTAAAGATATTTAGAAAAAAAAATAGTGCTGAGGTACAAAACCAGAACAAGGACCTCAAACTGTTCTAACGTACAGAGATAAATAGAGAATGTGACGGCATACCAAAGCATATGGGCAATATGATGCATCATTAAGGCATTGATGAATCATAGTTTCCATCAACATCCATGTGTTCTGTCAAAATCCATCAGAAAGAAACCAGTTACTTTTTCAAACACGCCAGACATCCAACCCTGCCTTTGTTCACTTACCGTAAACTGTACATTAAATTGCTTCATCAAATAGTCTGTACAGTATGTGAGCACAGAACATTGGTATGAGATTGAGGTTTGCATTCCGAATGCCTTGGAGCAGTGTATGAAATGGTTCCACGCGTTGCAATAGGACCGGTTTTGTTATTTGGGTTGCTCCTGTGGCAAATTATTTGACACTTTCACCATGTTTCCCGCAGGTGTTTCCAGTTGTGTTTTATTTGCGCTGATGCTAGCAGTCTCCTGTCAGGAATCAGACTGCAGCCCTGATTAGTCATCTTCAGCAATGTATACGCGTCATGAAGTGAATGAAGGAACCGAGAGGAGCCTTATCATCACTCACAGGTTGGATAAATATGCATGTTCGAATTAAGATCGTTGGCACAGACCGTTGTTGTATAACGCTAACTAACATCATCACTGTACAGTAGTAGTAAAATGTTAATAATTGTTTTCTGCCCTGCACCGGCTGCCTGTCACAGCTTGCCTGGAGGAGACTCACAAGTCCTGCTTGGTGTGGCATCAGGGGGTGTTGAGACAGAAGCAGTGATAAATCCTGTGTCCTCTCAGAGGGTGCTAATAATTCAAGATGATGTGGCCAAATGTCACAGGACATATTTCCTGTCCCCCCACAAAGACGGAACCACTCAAAGGCATGATAAATGGCCCTGACTTTCATCTTTTCTCACAGAATCTGTATAAAATCTTAAGGTATGATCCTGTTGTTGCGTTTTTGTAATTGCATCCTGGCATCATTTTGGAAGGAGTTGTAGATATAACTGATAGTGCACACTAATCACTTTTGGTATTTGTTTTATGTAGTTTTGAGCACCAGATGGGCTGGTTTTATCATGTCAGAAGAATTTAGATTATGTTAGATCACTTGGCAGTAAAACTTACTCCCAGATAGTCTTCCTGTGACCATGTGAACCTTCTCAATTTGTGGGAATGTGTGTGTTGCTTGCAGCAAAAAGACCCATCTGCCAGCTACAGTTAAAAACATTATTATACTTTTATTGAAGACAATAATAAAGTTCACTGTGATATACAGTATTTCATATTCCACAGAAGATGCATCGGTAAATTCACTCTCAAACAGAAATAGTGGTGTCTTGGTTTTGAAGAAGCTAGAGGATAAGTTTTGGAGGCTTGACTTGAAAAATGAATGGTTTTTCAGAGGAAGTCTTTGTTGGCACATTTTCTTACACATTATTGAATGTGTGTCTTGATCTTTATTTACATGTGAATCTGTCTAAGTGTTTTGTGATGCATTATTTTTTTTTATTGGTCATGACGGTGAGAAAAGACAAACGCAGACATCACTTTTCCCATGAAGCCAAATGCATTTGCCTTTAGTTTATGTAGTTTATGTAAGTGTCCCAGATCAATAAATCTACCTATCACCTCCCCAGTCCATAAAAGTGTTTCCTGAACTGGCAGCTCACTCCTTCCAATGACAAGCTCTCTAACTGAGCCAAATCTACATTAGTTGCACTTCAGCTGTCTCAATAGCCTCTCTGCACCTCTCTACTGTCTCGTGCTCCAGACTAAAATGCTTCCTCTCTGAAGATTTCCAGACAAAATCAATACACAGAGACAGTGTTGGCAAAAACAGAATCCAGATTTCCATCACTTTGGCCTTTTCTTATCCTTCCACCTGAAAGCCATCAAAGCCCGGGGCCCTACACAACAATCAGACAGGCAGACAAAGTCATCACTGTGTATCTGAAGGATAGATGCCTTATCTACACGCTGGCTTGACTATAGTGGAGCTATTTCAAAGTGTGATGGCTCGCACTTTAAGATGTCCAGAAATGATCCAAACAACTGGTGTCACTGACATCAAGCTTTATGTATGTCTTTGTGAGTCTGTAAGGTCATACAGCAGATTCAGGTGTGTGTCTGTGAGTGTGTTATCTTCCACAAGTGGTACAAATACTCGTGACTTAACTCGTGAAAGGGGTTAAAAGGAAGTAAACCTAAAGCACTACACTGCTGAACATCATACAAGCCACAATTTCAGATGCAATTTATATATTAAATCTAATGGATTTTCTTTAAGTGGAAATTTAGTTTCATAAATGTAGGACAGATATTATATCTGCGGCTTTCGTATCTAGAGTACCATCTACACTACAATCGTTTCAAAGCAATGTAAGGCTTACGCATTAAATCAGTAGCAATTTGCCTTTCCATTACAGGTTTACTGTGAAACAAAACCATATTCTGTGTATCTTGCATAAATTAGCACTAGTGATAAGGCTGTTGCATCCAGCTCTAATGCTTTAATATCCCCTTTAAGCAGCTTTGAGGACTGAAAATGCATCTTCTTTTGCCTAGTCGAACAGAATCCCAACTACAAGGCTCTAAAAATCCTCAGAGAGAGGGAAATGTCCCATCCAAAACAGCTATACTACACTGTAAAATCTAATTTATATGCATCTTATGCATCATTTTAATAACATTTCTCCACAATCTTATATTTAAGTCAAATGCAACATTACAACAATTAATACCAATACTATATTGCCCATCACTTCATCGTTTACAGTGCACTGTAAGCTTGTTCTCCTCCCCTGTGGGAAGTCGAAATGGGATCTGGCAGCTCCTTTCCTCAAAGACAGAAAAACAAAGATATACTAAGTCAGCACAATACCTAATAGTCTCTTACAGTGCATACAGTGAAATATCGCAATTAACGAGAGGAGAATGTGTGTGCATGACTGTTGAGGGGATTTAGAGGGCAACAGCAGTGACGTCAGGGTAAATTGAGATGGGTCTCACAGAGTGTTGTTGACAGCACTGTAAACAGCGGCCAGGTGGAATGGTACTCTTCTAGCGACTGCTTTTCATAAACAGATGGGCGCTGTTTATGGCTGCTACACCTCTTTGTTGAGTGAAGATATAATTACAGATTAGACAGACTGAGGTAATTGGAAGTTGTGCAAACAGTCTATCTCTTTTCTTTTGGCAAGTTCCCCTCTTAGTCTGCTAGTGTGCAGTGTGTTAGATCTACATTTGCTTTGCTGTTTTCGGGTTTATTACTGAGCCTGCTGTTAACACAATCATATTTACTTGTTACCAGGATGATGATAGTTGTTTTGTGATGTTATGCTTGTGTTCAGATAAGGTGTGGCTTAGTCGGGCGACAGGAAGCAGAGTCATACTGACGTCTCACTACGGGGTGGGGGCTCTGATTTAAGGTAGCTGCCAGGATCGCGGGGGAGGAGGGGTGTGGGTGCATTTTTCTAGTTCTGCTTTGGTACTGGCAAGAGACAAGACTCATATGGAGCGTGCGTCACTTAGCATCATCTACTATCAGTATCTACTCTTTTAAATTGAACAGTCTGACTGGCTAAGTTCCTCCCCAGGGACATGTAGAGGGTTTGTGAGCTGGTCGCAGGGAGCAACAGCAGTGCCCGAGGTGATTGCGTTAAGCATAAACGCAGTGTATAGGAAAGGTTACAGCCACTTAGGTAAGCATAGGTCATATTTTCACATTCAGTGCAAGAGCCAAGGACGTTGACTCTAAGATAAAAGACAATGCAGAGTATCAGAAGGTAGAGCAGGTCGTCCAATAACTGAAAGGTTGGTGGTTTGAATTCCACTCTGTCCCAGTCATGTGCCGTTGTGTCCTTGGGCAAGACACTTCACCCACCTTGCCTCCAGTGTCACTCACACTACTGTATGAATACGTATGAATGTTTGGTGGTGATCAGAGGGGATGTTTAGCACGAATTGGCAGCCATGCTTCCATCAGTCTGCCCCAGCTGTGGACACAAATGTAGTTTACCACCACCAGAGTGGGAATGTGAGAGTGAATGAATAATGGATCAATAATGTAAAACACTTTGGGTGTTTAGAAAAGTGCTATAGAAATCTAATCCATTATCATCATCATGAACTTGTAATACCGCTGACGGCCACATTGGCTCCAAAAACCCCTGGTTCCAGTGGATTTGCATTGCACTTCTGTCTACACATAAATAATGCTATCTTTTCTCAGACTTATTCTGGTGTTGCTCACAGTGTGGAACCTCTAATATCAGACCTTTCATTTTTGATTCCACTATTATGATCTCAGGCCGGATAGAAGCAGTGATGGCTGCCATGTCAGGTTTTGATGGATGACACTTTGGCAGGAAGACAGTTTGCTCACATGCCAAGACCTTTCAGGTTTTGCAATGAATAAAACACATTTTGCACTGCTTTGCACAACTGCAGTTGTGGTTAATAGGGTCAAGTAACAAGACTGTAAATGAGTTTTCTACACAGTGCTGGATGGAGTTTATCATTTTATTGCATCAAAAAGCTAGCGCTGAACATTAACTGAACTCTGATCTGTTCAGCTCCTGTAGTTCTCGCTGTTCTGAATGAGGTGGAAACTAAGCATCTGGATGATGTGCAGATTCTCACCACCGAGCTACGCATGAGGCCTGAGCCTCAAAAAGAACATGTCTTAAGGATCTAGACATTGTCAAGAGACTCAAGGTCACTGATGCTGCAGAAGACCTCAGAGCACCACTTTACTGAAAACCAAATCCTTTTTCTTGAATTCAATTACCAGATGAAGCAGTATTTGCTAAAGCTCTACAAGTACTCCTCCACAAACTAGAGGAGATGCAGTTAACGTCTGATGAGTTCACTGTCTGCAGCCATGGATAGAGTCTGCTCACCTCACAAAGCAAGAGCGCAGAGATATCATTTGCATGCTTAAAAAAGTTAAATGCCACTCAGGGTGCAGGTTAAGGCCATGGAGTTTGTGGAGGAGCTTCACATTCTGAAGATAAGTAACGTCTACTCCAGGCCTCAGATCAACAGGCCGGCTTAAAAGGAGATCTTCCGTCTCCAAAAGAACAGCCTGCAGGAGATGGACTCTTCACAACATTGAACAAGGATGAGTAGCACTTCTAGGTAAGCTCACAGAGACACATCAAATGAACCATTTGTTTCTTCTTCCTAAAAGGAGAAAGGAGGTACAAGGAGCCAAAGGAGGCGCACCACTAGCCTGAATCTGGCACCCTGCATCCACCCTATAACCACCCTGCTGGGAGAAGATTGTCTTACTGTTTTACTTCTGACTTCCCTAACATATTCCTAAACCAAACCAAACTGTACATGAAAACTGAGAATTTAAAAAATAAATGAATACATTAATAACGTTTCAAGGCCACGGTCAGATGATTCAATGTGATTATGTTTAATAATGACTGCTCCAGTGATTGTGCACAGCAGGAAACAAGCTCCACTGGCTCTTTTCAAAGCAGACATTGTTCTCTAACATTGCATTTTTAAAATAATAGTATTTATACTTTTACCAAAAGGGTCTGAAGATTTCTTTAAAACGCATTTTTCACAGAAGTAAAATGATCGATGCTTGTGAAACTAGTGGAACTTCAGCTTCTTTGTTGAAGGAAAATTACAAGCTCTTTATTATGGTACAACATGAATATTAAGAATACTATGCCTGTACTTAAACAGCACTGTCGACGAGTATAAATATGAATGGAGTGATTTAACCCTTAAAAGACCTGGGTGTTTTTTGTGGTCGTACTATTCAGCTCCAAATGTATTTTTCTCTATACCGCCTGCATTTTGCTGTGTGAAACATATTTTTATATGTTTCATTTAATCAATGTTCATAAAAGCTCAGAGTTAGTTCATTGTTTATGATATCGGACCACAGAAAACCAAAGAAAAAGCAGCCTTTTCAACTAAATATATGTGTGGATGAACATCAGACCATGTTTCCATGTTCACTATGGAGCCTCTGAAAATCCAAATGGATCATATCTGACAATGATGAAAAAAATCAAACAACTGCATTTTACCTGAATAATGTATTTTTATGTATGGATAAGTTTAGTGGCATACCAGTGGATAGTACTCGTGCCTCACAGCAAGAAGGTCCTGGATTCGATTCCAACACCAGTTGATGGGGGTGGGACCTTTCTGTGTGGAGTTTGTATCCCCATGTCTGTGTGGGTTCCCTCTGGGTACTCCGGCGTCCTCCCACAATCCAAAGACATGCACTGATAGGTTAATCTAAATTGTCCATAGGTGCGAATGTGAGAGTGATTGTTTGTCTATGTACGTATACATCTGATGAACTGGTGACATGTCCAGGGTGAACCCCCCCCCCTCACCCTTAAGTAGCTGGGATAGGCTCCAAGTGACCCCTGTGACCCTAGTGAGGATAAAACGGGTTCAGAAGTTGAATGAATGACGTTTAGTGGTCCATGAGTTATTAAACTTTTTAGATAAATAGATACTTTTGGTCACATGACAATGAGTGTGAGCCCCCAAACCCCTCCATGTAACTACATGCTGGCCTTTGTGGCATATATTTTGTTTGCATGTTAATACGGAATAACTATGGGTTATAATAGATATGTTGCTAAGGGCAACAGGATCACTCTGCATTCAGTTTGCTTCCATGAATCCAAGCTGAGTGCAATGCTGTCCTCAATGGAGTAGAAAGATATCAACTGCTAAGGCCTGCATTTTTAACCCCCCACCCCCAATGTCTTTAAATTGAAAGTTGTTTATTGAAGTATTTCTTTCAAGCAAACCTACTCTTTTGCCAAAATCTATTACTGAATACAGAATAATTTATGCTTACATGAAGGGCAGTTGTGGCATTCAATAGAATGTCATGTGTCAACAAAGACAGCTGGCAAACACATGTAGCAGCATTATGTAGAAATTAAATGTGACAAGTGTACGATATGAGAAAATAGCCCAACAGTGCAACTGTCAGCTGTTTGTATAGAAAAATATTCATCAACAATTTCCTCTGAAACCCTCCCATGGCGTGCATCCTGATCATGTTTTAATTTCTGGCTTGTTTCCCTTCCATCAACACACTGCATGGATGGAAACATGAGCCAAAAGGAGGCCTTCAGCTCATCACCATCACCCTTGAAGCTTTTGTGCATTTCCAAGAGCCTCAAATGTTTGTCACTGAGAGCAGAGACAGCGGGGACTGTAGTCCAATTCATAAGCCACTTCTCCTGTCTTAACAACAAAGCAGAGCATAAAAAAAGAAAAATAAACCACAGGAGCTGCCAAAACACAGAGTGAAAGGTGCTGAGAAGTGTCTTGGCAAGCCCATGAATTTGTTTAGTCTTCCTCAACTGTGTGTGTGTGCTTTATACTGTGTCATATACCATGTTTCCTTTAGATTTGCCTTTGGTTTCCATCTCCTCCTCCCACATTGCCCTCCCACACTTTCTGTGCTGTGGTCCATTAGGCTGTCTGTCCACAGCCAGAAGTGACTTTGACATTTGCTGAAACGCCCAGTGGAGTGTTCAGGCTTGAAAGGATATCCAATGCTTTGACCCAAAACCACTCGTTTCTTTTTCTTCTCCCTTTCCTTTCCATCAAAAACTCCTTTGTGACATTGTGCACTGGCATGTTGGCTCTCAGACCAAAGCCTGAATATATTTAAGCTCCCACCACTGAAAGACACCCCCCCCACTACCGCCACCATTACTCCTATTCAAACATACACCCATACAGAAAGACACGCAGGGAGATGCACAAGACGTAAAAATGATCCAGTGTGAAACCACAACTCCTGCAGTCCTGCACTTTCAATGAGACTTCAATATTTTATGAGCACTCCGCAGATTAGATAGCTGAGGGGAATCCTCCAGTGAAGAACTTTTATTCGCTACATGAAAACTGTTATAGCGCCTGTCATTGATGATACAATAAACAATGAAAAAAAAAGCAGGCAAAACAGGACAATTACAAAACCTTTAATGAAACAGACTCTCCTTAAATCAATAATTATTCCAGGAAGTCAGAATTAATCCTGGTTAATCTTTATCTGGGATGTTTAATCATCAACAATACACTCATGATTCGGAAATTATGGGCATAAATTCACACATCGAGTTAAATTTATGAGGAAAGTGTTTAGTTCAAGGCTTTAAAGTGTAGTTCTTTATACTGTATGTTAGTAAATTTAATACAATGGATGCCACGTTGCACACAGACAAACTACAGCACAATACTGAGCCGCTTCTAACAACCAGCCGGTGGTTGGTGTTAATTTCCCACTCTGACAATAACTGTTTCATTTAATGACCTACAACAGAGCAGATCTGTTCTTCGAAACAACATGGTTCTTCTGGCAAGAAGCGAAGTGGCATCATGTCCACAAATAACACACATCCAGTGACCGTCAAAGCATAGATGTGCCGGACGAATGAAAGTATGAGGAGGAATTCCCTTGAGAACATTCTTTACCCTCCATGAGACAAGCTCAGCCCTTTCCACCCATCTATTATAAATGGAGTCTAGTGTCACCAGTATCATCCCTCTCTCTGGGCAGTCAGCGTGAAATATTCACCTGTTCCACTCCTTCTGGAGAGTGGGGGATTAATGGAAATAGAGGAGTTGAGGGAGCTCCTCTAGTCTGCAGCTTACATAAAAAAAAAAGGTCTGAAACGCTGACGCCAACTTGCATCAGCAGAGACACACCCCACCCCCACCCCCACGCCATGCCAGCCCTTCAATCCCACGAGTATATGCACACACACACACACACACACACACACACACACACACACACACACACACACACACACACCCTTGGCTGTGAGGGACAACTTAAAATGCTTAGGTCTTCCATAGAGCTCACAGGGTAAAAGTAGCATTATGGGCTATGACCTTTGCATGCAGAACTGTGTATTCTATTTGTCTCTTAATAGGGAAACATCTGGTTTAAAAACATTTCTGCTCAACATAGATATATGTATAAAAATAGACTTTATATTGAGCATAAGTAGCTAAAAGAAATTCCAGATCTAAAAGGACACTCCAACATATGGAACTAAATCAACCACAAAAAGAAAGCAAATATCACACAAACAAACATAAAACTATTTTATTTTGGTTCTGAAACAATACTTGATGTCCGAAAGGGAGGAGGAAAAAGCCGAGCTTATATTATCCTACCCCAATTTTACAGGACTTGGTTAATAAGCTAATGTATACAGTCCATAATAAAGAATAGGTCAGTCAGTAAAGCTGTGCATGACTTCCATCACCAATTTTTCACCAAGCCAAGTCATAGTCTGAGCATCACAAATCTATAAGTGTTTCCATGATTACGCACATGATTACAGAGCCGGCAGGTCAATCAAGCATTTTTGGAAATTTGTCGCAATGTGCGTTATGGGAAGCGGAGTTCCTCACAGCTGCAGTAGCAAGAGGCAATGAAGTTGTTTCCATGTTTGTTGCTGCTGCGGCCATAATGCAGCTGCACGGAGCTCTGCTTCGTACAATGCACATTGCAAAAAAAAAGTCCTGTTTGTAAACAAATGGGTTGTTCATGGTGGAATACACTTCAAAATTGTTCATCATGAGGGAAGAGATTAGGGTGTGTAATCACGGAAAAACTTGCGGATTCGTGATACTTAGGCTATAACTCGATTTGATGAGAAATTGGCAACAAAAGTCATCTGCAACTTTAAATTACAAAAAGAAAAACCCAAAAAGAACAAATGATTACATCCCATCAATAGCCATTAACGTTGCACTTGCATTGTTATTATATCTCTGGAAAATAAGGTTTTTATACAACATTTTAAGTTTTGTGATGCCCCGCTGTTTGATATTTAGATCTAACCCATTCCACAATATGAAATGCACATCTTTTAAAGATTTGTTCAAGCAAAATGTTGTTTTATATTTAGTTTCTGTCTGTAGTCATGTCTCATTTATCCCATAGGTGCACACAATGACGAGTAATGCATGTAATTGAAACAGACAAATGAAATGTAACAGTAGCATTATTAACAGTAGTAGTAACAGTAGGACTACAGTGGCACAATATCAATACATCTGTTCTGTTTGTTTTCATCTGCCGATATGTAAAGACACAACAGCCTTATTAGAGCCTCTGTTTAATCATCTTTATAAAATTATTTTTCACTTTAATTAGCATCTGAGGAGCACTGCTGTGCACTGCTCCCTCATTTACAGTAAAATGTAAGACTGCCATAGGCAAATGAATAATTGAAGATTATTCACACATGGCCTTGGAATACAACAGTGTTCATGTTATGCCTATGAATTTGGACCATGTCTCATTGTAAGTGTCATATTAGAGTGTTTGTCATCATTTGAAAGACGTCTGCTACAAGAAAAACTGACGCACATGTCTGAAATGTCACGCTACGAGGTGGCAGGTGACACATTGAGTAATGACAGAGAAGCAGGAGGACAGATTCCCACAGGGGACCAAATGTTCTACACACCCTTTACCACATGTATGCCGTCAGCTCTATAACCTCTATTTATACACCTTACCACTGGAACCTGTCAGGACTAGGGTGATATATCGCTTCAACAGGTCATTTTTTTTGTTTTTACATTTACTTCAAGCTGCTGATTCGCAAAACATGCAGGTGGATGCAGGAAACAACACACATGTTCCAAACATGATGAGACTCATGGCACAGGAAGGGAATTCTACATCGGATAGCCAACTTTTGCATGTACCTCAGAAGAAGTAGGCGTCAGTGTGATGGAGAGAAAATGAGGGAGCGCAGAAAGGAGAGAGGAGATCAATACAGGTATGGAACACATTAAATCACAATGTTGAGTGGTGAGGCTGACTCATTGATTTCCAGCAGTAACCTATTCCATAGAACACTGAATGGTGGACAAAGTTAACAAGATTGAGGCCTCAGTCCGGGCTGCCTCGCCTTGCACACCTCATTGTGTCTCAGGGGACATGGCATAGGGTCTAAGGCTATGAGAGAACCATGTTACAGTACATAAAATGAAGGCAGGAAGGAGTGAAATGTGCAACCTGTATTTCCTTTCAGGGTTCATGAACAGCAGCTGAACAGTAATTCTGTTCAAAAATTCAAATAATAGACGTTAAAAATGGTGATATTCAGAATGATAGATATAAATGATCATCAAATTATAGAAAGATTCTCATTTCTAGTCTTCTTTTTTTTTTTTTTTACCCTTTCGTGCACAGTGGACAGGTGTTCAAAGGTGTTCTCTTGTATATTTACAGATTTATTTATTTTGTTCCATATCAGCGAACACACTGGATACTTATGCATCATCCCATACACTTCAATTCACACCAGTCATGTAAATTTGCTGTTCTAGATAAACCTGCAGTTACATATTTGTGTAAAAAAATTGATAATTGTTATTAGGCTGTAATTACAGTAGCTGTTTTAAGTTTTTTTGTTTTGCATATTATCCCCTCTCGCTGTGACGGAGTAATATTGTGCGTAGACTGATTAGACGGATCAGAGTTTATTGGATCCAGACTGTCACTACCAGATCAGTTCAGGAAACCAGGACGACAGCGAGTCTCAATAAACCGTCATGTTCAGTCCTGTCATAGTCTGAGGTCCACATCCATGACGATAAAAAAAACAAAATGAGGGACTATATGTGTTTTCCTCATCAGTGCTTATGTGGCTCTGCTCCCTGTTTCATCAGCTCTACTGCTTCTAGAACCTGTGGATTCTCACGGGTCAACGCGCTGGTTTATGATGTATTGTATTAAGCATCACTCGTCAGTCATCGAGTTCTGCCAAGTTTTGTTCCATCGTCCAAACCCACATGCTCCTTCTGCACATGCTCTGTTCCATCAAGGTCAGAACTGGATGTTTCAGCAGGATAATGAAATACATCCAGGGCCTGACATATTGAAACTGTCAATAATGCAGTTTTGTTATTTTTTTCTTATTGACTGTAAACAAAACAGACACATCTTTTGAAACACAAACAAGGTTTCTCTTGGGGTTGTGTAAATTTTTAAGGTTGTCCAAAAACTTTTTTCCGCTACTGTAAGTTGCCTTAAGTACTGGTTCAGGTTGTTAAAGGTGGGGTGTGAGATGTTTTCTTGGAGCATTTTTTTTTTTTTACTATATTGCTAAAAATCGCCTTCACACCCTGATTGCAAACAAATAATTAAATGCTCTGACACAAAATTTTAAAGTTTTAGTCACCTGTGGGACCGACAGGACTGAAAAAACAACATCCAATCATTTTGAGCGCCCACTC
>JAQQZY010000020.1:14460402-14475328 GCA_030068375.1 Ostorhinchus rueppellii | reverse complement strand
TTCGTTGAAGTAGGACGGCATTCAAAATGACAAGGCAAGTGGTTTCTCCAATCAGGGCGAATGTTTTTGAATGACAAACCCGCTTCAGCAGAGCTAGGCTTACGAAGGACTCCCAAATGAATTGGAACAATTCATCTGGTGGCAATCAGGTTAGTTAAATTTCTTAAGAAAAGCTAAATATTGGGGAAAAATTCATTCGAGAACTGACACAAAAGTCACACTGGGTCCTTATGGGTTAATGTTTTAATTATGTAATATGCATAATGTCCAACAATTGGTCCAAAAACGGTCCAGTTCCAGTTACACTGTAGAGACTAGACACAGAGAGACCGCCTCTTTTTTTCAAAGGACAAAGGTTTGTCAAAGGATTTTTTTTCTTTTTTTTTTTTGTGAATAGGAAGAACCTAAGCTTTAATCACATTTCACGTTCCACCACAACAGACTCAATGTCCATGTCATGGAAATACATACGACTCTTAAAGACTTCAAAAGCCATGTGCTCCAGTGACCACACTCTTTAATAGCTGGAGTGAAAAGCTACAAACTTTTGGAGCTTGGTGACAGGACAGTTTAGACCCACTGCACCATGACATCCTGCTGCACCTGGATAAATAACGGTTTATGTTTCCAAGCCTGTTATCCCTCACCAGCTGATATCTAAGGTCAAACAGGTCACTCCCCAACAGCACGACATCAGCAATATTAAATAGGCAGAGGCTTGGGCAGCCCTTCTATTTATCACCTGAGTCTTATCATCCATGAAAAGTGCTGAAAACGTGAGGATCTGGGGGGCCCCCCACAGTATCAACCCATCCATCCGTCAACAACACCTGCTCTTAAAACCTTTCCCCCCAACCCTCCCAGTTCTCCTTGAACTTGCCATTGGATCTTAATAACTGGTGTCAATGCAAGCACAGAGTAAAAGACAGCAGTCCTTTTACCTCACCTCCGATGATAGATGGGAGATGCTAAGGGTGTCATATTGTGTGTGATGGTTATGATACATCACTTGTGTGCATGTGTCAACCTGCAGACTACAACTAACTGAGTGTTTTTAGGAGAAATAATAAAATCAAATCACCCAAAGCTATCATAATAGTGTTTAGAAAAAAGAGCTCTAACAATATGTTAAAAAAAAAAAAAAAACTTTTTGCAGAGATATCCGCTAGTGAGGAACTCATCCAGTCGTCCGTGGAGTTGCAAAATAATGTTGAGAACAGGTGGTGCATGAGAACCATTAAGAAACAACTTTCAAAGTTAATGAAAGTGACAAAGTGATTGTTTTTTAAAAATTGTGGAATTACTGTTTTAAATTTATCAGTGACATTTTATTGCAGTGTTTCTTCTACACTGATATTTGCCAAGTTTCTTGTTTGTTAGATTTGACCTCATGTGGACAACCGTTCCTAAGTGCAGTGGTCGACAACAGAAATTACATAGAAAACGGCAGCGTCTGAAAAATGAACTAAGCTAACAGAGCTATAATTCATTCATTCATTTATTTCGCTCATGGTTGTACATTTAATCAGCAAAACATTCAATAATTGTAACGGTACCGAATAGAACCCAGAAGCGAGACCAGAGACAACGGTAAAGTTTAAATGAATTTACTGATAGAGTGATGTTAAACACAATAAACTCAGGAACACAACAAATGTCACAGTTCTCCTTATCACACATGGGAGTGCACCAATTCGTGCACTCGGGTCCAAGATGGTCCATGGACTGGTCCCTTGGTGGGTGATGAAGGACAAGTGATTCTCGTGGTCCGGGGCCGGAAGGCGGGTCTGGTTCCGGGGCGGCAACAGGCTGAGGACGGGGTCCAGGGACAAAGGGAAGGTCGAACCGGAGGCAAACAGGTGTACCAGAGAGCAGGCAGAAATCGAAGTCAAACAGAACAGAATCAAGGGCAGGAGACAGAAATCGAGGACTGAAACTGGTCAAACACCGAAAAGCAGAACCGGGAAACGTGCCGGTAAGTCGTGCTGGGCATCTAACAAACTGGCACCAGGCAAGAGTCCGAGAAAGAAATCTATAGGGGAGAGATAACGAGAGACAGCTGAGCACCCAGGTGTGCGGAGTTGCCTAGTTAGGTGAAAGTTCCGGAACAGCAAGGACAGGACAGATTTAAAGACACCAGCCCTTCACCAGAGGATAGAACCCATAACCAGAGGACAGATACATGACAATAATCATCAAGTGAACAAACATGTACACACCCATGCTCGAAAAGGAGCAGGATGAAGAAAAATCGTATAATGTAAACTATCAGCTGGTGCAGCATGTGAACACTGGAAGACAGCAGTGTTATGAGAGTGAGAGAATTATGCGTTTGAAAACTTTACTTCACCTGGAGTGTCACGACAAACATCTGTAGTGCTTTAACTATATTTTTGAGTCGCATGTTAGTAATGTCACTTTTCTCTAAATCAATTAGCTTTTCAGTAGTTAACCCTTTAAGTCCTGAGCCTATTTTGGCCGTTTTTTATTAATACTTTTGATTTTGTCTTTATATACCACATAAAAAATGTTTAACATGCCCATGCTTGGTAGGCTATCTTTTATTTCATCACAACTTCATCTATATGAAGAGATAATTATTATTTCACTATAACTTATTTCATTAACATATCGGACCAAAAAATACACAAAAATCATCAAATGAGCTGTTTCAACCACTTTTCCCAGTTTGTAAAATGGCAAATATATGGACAGAAATGCAACACCTGCCGTCCCATCCAACCAGTAAAACTGCACATTTATGCTCGGATAAACATATTTTCTACTATCAAATTAAAACAATCATATCTCCGGTTTTCTGTGGTCTATCGGCACCAAATAAAAACTGGGAGAGAGTTTCAAATCGGCACTTTAGAGTAAAGTTGACAGCAGTGCTCCATGTGACAGAGTTAATTTTATTACTGCGCTTTAAAGTCGCCATGTGATCTGATCATGCCGGCGTGATCGTCAGCCCCACAGGGTTAAATTCCTTTATTGGCCATGTGGTGGAATTCACTGAAGTTTCATGTACAGCAGAGTTTGGAAATAAATTAAAACACAGTAGTGAGCGAGTGAGTGCATATGAATCGATAGAAAAGGAGGTAGGCAGACAGACAGATAGATAGATACTTTATTAATCCCGAGGGAAATTCAAGAAAAGCCACTGCTCGCTGCTGAAACCCGGGATCGAACCGGGGACCTTTAGCTCTTCAGTCTAATATGAGTAGGTAAAACACTGCAATTTATGACAACTTAAAAAAAAAAAAAACATATAGAAGAGGCTACTATGTGAATCCTAGAGGGAGCGGATCTCTGAACTACAAGAAACCTGAGCTGTAATAGTCAACTCAGCTGTGTGACGATTTTCAACCGCTACTGGTTTAATGGAACGCGAACAGCTACGAGGTTAAAACAGTGAAATGCTAACTGAGGGATTCCACTGTGTGAGCTGGGATTTCTATGTTTATTCATTAGCATATTAGCATGTCACACAAAGAACTGGCACTTAAAATCCTAAACCTAATGAATATGAAAAAGAGGCAAACTCATGCATATTACAGACGATGTCTGCACACAGAAAAGCACGGTTTAATGCGTCTATGTTCACACCAGCTAACAATGGGTATATTTTGGTGATAAATCCATCCCTTCAAGAATGTAAACACTCATGACAGCTTCGTTCTAAAAATGCCTGCTTTGACCGTTCCTTTTACAGATGGAACTGTGATAAAGTCAAATTCAGTATGGATATCCTTTATAAATATGTTTCTATTGAATGAGGGTATATTTGTGCCAGTGGTTCATATATATTGTGGAACCGGAAATCTTGGTTTGGGTGATTTTAATAAAAAACATGCATCGACATAAGTGTGTGTGATACCACATACACATTATATTGGACATTTCAACATGTTTATATTCAGCAGGTTTTTTTTTTTAAATACTTCCAGACAGTATGTCATACAACAATGTCAATCCTAGCCGTCAAAACTGACTGTGCTGCTGGTTTTCTTTTGTACCAAGTAGCTAATAGTGTTCACCTAATTCCCAGGAGAAATTCAGACACTGATTAGATGGGTAGAATGGAAAGCAGCAGGGATTGTGAGATTTCCCTTCAACATGTCATACATGCTGATGATATCCTCTGAAAAGATTAATTGTTATTTTAATGATCTGGAGCTGTATTCTTTTTTTTTTTTTTTTAAACACCACAAGCCTTGAGCTTAAGGATCCATTTTAACCCAAGACACAGTAATTTGACAAAGACATTCACAAAATCACAAAGCACTTTCCATTATTTTTTTTATCCTAGGCTTTCAACCATGTCTTCATCAACAGACTGTGATTGCTCAATTATCATGGAAATGATTCAGTTGTAAAAAAAAAAAAAAAAAAAAAAAGGAGGTACACACATCAGAGGCAGGCAAATAGCTTTAAAAAGAAATCATGAAGAAGTTTAGTGCTTGCATCGTTGCCTGAAACCACTTTTTAATGTATTATTACTTATTAATCCTCCTCAGAGCTTCATGCAAAGTGTTGACCTGATCAAAACACTGCCATTAATGAAAATTCAGAACACCGTTGGTTACACAGTAATTAATTAAATGGAATTTTGGTCACATGAGAGGTGATCATTTCTAAAACCTTTAAATGAGAGTTGGATCTTTGAGCAGTTTAGATGTACGGTGTATTCTGCAGTGATCTGTAATATGACTGTGGTGGTAATATTTCACCCATAATGACCCAGTGTTACTTTTGTGTCAGTTCCCAAATTAATTTTTCTCTATTTTTTACCTTTGGAAAGTGATTTATCAGCATTTACTCAAATATTATCCTCTGTATTTCTGAAAATCACGCATTTTCCTATATTTACTTTACTGATTATGTAGATGTTCATGAAAGCTCAGGGGTCCGACCAAGTGAAAGTGAACATCAATATGGAAAAGTGAATTTGCACACATCGTTTATCAAGTGGGCTCTTTTTTTTTTTTAGCTACAGCTCTCTATTTTATGGAACTCTTGTCATTTTTAAAAGACAGTTTGTAGAAAAAAAGTTCCAATCAATTTTATCACTTGTACTTTTACTCCATAGCTCAAATTTGATGCTAAAAATTACATCTAAAAAAATGTTTAAATTATTCAGTCTGTTGATTATATAGGTTCTTGTTAAGTTTCAAGTATTAGATTTTCATTATTTTGTGAATATATTGATATTTATGAGTTTGAACATTTGAGTTGCTTAAAAGGCTCTATGTGTTACCATAAAAACACCCATTTTTAATTTTCAAGTTACTTATAATTCAGATATTTGAGTTAAACTTTCAGAAAGGTATGATCTTTTGGGTGATGCATATAATGGTAAAGAGTCATTCTCGTGTTACTATGGCAACCTGTCCATGTGTTACCACATTCTCATGTCAACAAAATGGAGAGTTTTCAATACTTTATTCCAAAATGTATTTTCAGCATAGATGAACATAATTAAAAAGTTTGTCGAGAACCAAATGTTGTAATGTTTATGTAAAGCTTAAAAAAATGGATGTTCGTTTCAAGTCCATGTGTTACCGAGCAGTAATTTGACATTTTCCAACTAAAAATGTATCTCCCAAAAATTTTTTATATATAATGTTATAGTGCTTATAAATACCTACTCAAATATATATATATATATATATTTGAGTAGTAGAGTACAGTAGTATATATATATATATATATATATATATATATGCATATATGTTTCTCTGCTTACATGACAGAGACTGTTGAACACCAAATATGTCCGTGTGTTACCATTTGATTGGACCCTCAGATTAAAGCCAAGAGTTATTAAATCAAGAACAAAATCAAACTGAAGAAAAAAGAAACATTTTTCTGCAAAATACAGTATTAACTGAATGAAAAATAAGCATCTCCATGCACTGTCATTTATCAAACTCCATAGGTTTTACTGGTGAATCAGTATTATAGAAGATGACAGTGTTTCCACGTTAACTATGGGGCCTCTGAACGTCCAAATGGTCATATCTGATGATGACTTAATCCTGAGAAGTCATATCATTAACCCAGTTATTTACATGTTTTGAGAGGACTAGTGGATCAAAAAGGTATTAAACATTTCACATCAGTGAATGATTTTTGTTGCTGGTGGATGTTTGGGTCTTTATTGGTTTTATCAATTTGTTTCATGTTTTTTTCTTGCTAGAACAAACTTTTTAATTCTAGAAAAGCACTCAGAGCGCAGACCTCCGCCAAGGCAGATCTGTGCTCCCATGCCCCATCTCTCAATGATAAAGAAACCTTTTTTAAAAAATTCCTGGATCCAGACGGTGATCTGGATCGCCACCAAAACTGAATCAGTTGTTCCTTGTCCCATTTCTAACATTTCATCAAAATCCATCCATAACTTTTGGGTTATGTTGCTAATAAATAAACAAACTGTTACAGCTCAAGGGTGAACCCAGATGCAGATCAGACTCAGGCTTAGTAGTTTTACATAGTTTATTGGTCTCTACAGGAGAACCACAGAGAATACAGAATAACAGAAGCGTAAAGCACAGTCCAATACAGAATACTTCTGTACCGCTTCTCCTGAAGCGGTACTCCGGGTCCGAAACCAGGGGGGCAGGCTGGGGCTTGGTCAGGGTCAGTCCGAAGTCGATCACCATGTAGTTGCGGGTCCTGATCAGGATATCTGAGGCATCCAAGACAAGAGGGGCAGGCTGAGGCTTGGTCAGGGTCAGTCTGGGGTCTATTACCACGAAGTCACGGGGCAGAGGCAGGATCGGAGGTCGGGGAACGGAACCAGGGTCAATAAACAGAGAGAGGCACGGATCTCAGTGGTCAGACGAAGGCAGTTCAGACACAGGAGGGTTCACGCTGGAGGAGTTGTCAAGCAAGTAGGGGTCAAACACGGAGGCTGGCAGGCAGGAGTCAGGAATGGAACAGATCAAACCACGAACAGGACAGAACTTCAGGAATTGCTGGATCTCAGAGGTAGTCTTGACAATCTGGCACTGGAAACAGAACTGAGACAGGTTTATATAGATCACACCTGACAAGAGCCTGCTGCCTCGACCAGGTGTGGTGAATCACTTAATTAGTGAACAGAAAACTGGGGCAAAGGTGAGAGGAGGAGACAGAGAATGCAGACAGAAGCACAGAACAGCATAGATATGACAAACTCTACTGATTCCATAACCTCTTTGGCGGAGATAATTATTAAATTATCCAGATCAGTCTTTGATGTTCTGTTGAACCTTTTGGAAACATGTCCTGTATTTTTTCCAAAGTGTCCTGATCATTCTTTGTGCAGTTAAATGCACAAATGCCCAAAACGGTCCTATCTCACAATGTTATAGAATCCTTTAAAAAATTCCTGGTTCCAGATGGTGATCTGGATCACCCCCAAAATTTAATCATTTCTTCCATATCCCAATTCCAACAATTCCTGAAAATTTCAAGTTATTTTGAACAGAAACAAACAAACAAAGAGATAAACACTGGCAAAAACACAACCTCCTTGGTGGAGGTAATAAAAAACCAAACCGTTATCATGGACTACACTGTTGTTCAACTTATGAACATCATCCAGTATGACGCAGAAACCTTTTTCTCAACCTCAAACCATGCACCTAGGACAGTCAAATGGCTTGTGGTCATGTTTATGCTCAACTGGACCCTCCAGTGTGTGCATGTAAATAGACTCCAACCAAGCCTGACTAGAGAAACACCAAGGGCTCTGTTGCATTCAAGCCAAGTTCCAGACCTTTAGCACAGCTGCCTCGACATAAACCACAACCAGAATATTACCATTGAATTTGGCCTGATTTCTTTTCAGTAACATGTCCTTCCTTTACTTTTAGAGACCTTGCAAAGAGGCAGGCAGGCAAGCCCATCTGTATTATTCAGTAATATATTGAATAGATGTTAAGTTACAAAAGTACCAAAGTGTATCTTAGCAATTTTACTGAACTATGAATATTGTCTTTTAACAATGGAGATCTCACATATACTATTTTGTGTGGAACTATGTTTCAGTCAAGCCGTTAAGGAGGAAGAAGGGTAGAAAAATCCACAGATGCATGACACATAATAAAAGCTGGAACAGTGCCGCGGCCCATTAACGATAAAGGGGGAAGTGGGGGATGATAGGCACGCTAATGCATATTAAGCACAACAGTATTGCTGGCAACTACCATCACTAGTCTTTATGTGAAGGAGGCTTTAATGGATAATTGATTAAGCCATAAATTAGCACCCCACAAACAAGCAAATCAAAAGAGTGAAGACAGGCAATTTCTCACTAGCTCCGGATGTCGCCAGTGGGAGGGGAGGAGGCTATGGGAAGGGTGTGCAGAGAGATGCTTGATTTGTGGGACTGTGTATGTATACATTTCCACCCTCTAGCACAAAGCTGTATTGACATGCCCAAAGCCTTCTGTCTATCAATTTCTCTGCCATGCCGTGCACCACCCACTTTTTTTCCCCTTCATTTTCTTAAACAGAAATACATCGGTTATCACATCCACCCATCAAATCCTTATAATTACAGTATATATCCCTTTACTTTACAGATTACAAGTGTCAGTCAGTCAGTCAAACTGGACTTTATTCATGCACTCATCCATTTAAAGCATAAATAGATACATTTATTCTATCCATCCGTCTCCCATACATCAATCTGCAAACGTATCCAGTAAATTTTCAATTAATTTATGTTGATGTCTAATAGAACTATCTTTCATCCGCTGTTTCGCCCATCTGTTTAAACATCATCCTCCCAGAATCCATTTGTCCATCTGTGCAGCAATCCCACTTCTACTAAAACATTTATCTTCAGTCCATTCTTTGTCCATTTGTCCCATCATAAATATGTTTTTGTTTTTTTTTTTGCCTTAGGTGAACGGTATATGAACTGTAGCCCTGTTCAGACCTTCCATTAATGTTCATCTTTAAGTATCTGATCATAAATGTCTGATTTTAAGTGTCTATGTTCACACCTGGCATTAGAAAATGTCCCTGATCTGTCTACACTGATCAGTTGTGCTCACATCTCACTTCCCACCTCTATAAACACTCCCATAGCCAAAAACCTGGGGTAAAATTTCATTTCAGGTTGCACTCATTGGATGTAAAATGTTTCTTTGCAAAGTTAATTCATTGTGCTCCTACTTTTAACCCTTTATATAGCACTCATAGAAATACTCTCAAATGAAAAATATCAACCATAGTGTGTTATTGGAGGACATAGCAAGACTTTATTACTTTCATTTTTAATATTTTTTAATGTATTTTAGCTTATTGCATGTGATTTCGTATTTATTCCTGATTTTACACTGCTTTTAATCAAGGAGTTCACATGAGTATCTCATTTCTTTTGTATTTTTACTGAGGAATAACAAAAAGAAAACCTTTGAAACTTTGAAATTTTTTCCATTTTTTATTGTTATGCAGAAAATCAAGGTCCATGAAGTTACCACATTTGGTTCCTTACCCATAAGTGGCAAAACCAAAACAAAAATACAAGAAGTAGATGTAAGAAATACGAAAAAAACGCACGTAAGATTAAAGGAGCAATTTTAGAACATTAGACCAACATAAAAGCTGATCCAGACCCCTGTCCACATCCACATGGTCCCTTTGAACATCATTCCTTACATTAGTACCATTACTTCAAGGTACCTACACTGTAAAAAGTACAACTTGAAACAACTTAAATTTTTTTCTTCAATAGGTCACAAATAAAAAAAAAAATTATTTGAAATTATATTGACTGTAATTTAATTTGGTTCACTCAACTATGTTTTGTTTTGGGTATTTTTTTATGTGTGACCTATTGAAGAAAATGTTTGAAGTTGATTCAGGTTTTACTTTTTACAGTGTAACAAAGCAGGCCCACTCACTGTTCATGCGTAGGTGGACCTAACAGACCCTGGAGACCACATTGGACCTGAGATTACTGACTCGCTGTCCTCACTGGAACTGTTGCTACCACTGTCTTTTAATGTGTGCGGAAACTACTAAATGACTAAAAATGGTCACTTGCCTGATAAAGGGGTGTTTCCTCGCCTGGTACTGCATTATACTAGTGATGCTATAAATCATTATGCCTTAAAATATCAATATGACACCTTCCACCACTCTGTTGAATTCTTTTTGTTTTGCACAGCATTCTGCACACTTTAATAATAACTGAATCTGCACGCACCAAAAGCCAACTAAATGAGGTCTGAGGGATTTAATCTCCATGCATCCTCAGTGCATTCTGAGCATGTTCACACCTGGCATTAGAGCTGTGAACATGTGATGGTATTTGTCAGGATGGATGTTAATGCCAGCTCTGATTAGGTCTTGTGTGTCTTACTTGGCTGTTTACTGGGTGCGCTTACAGGTCATTCAGATGGTAACTAACAGCATCACACCAGGTTAACAACCACCTATGGAAATATCCAACCAAAAAGGCCTTAACCCCTTAAGGCCAGAATCGATTTCCAATTGTGGGGAAAAAAAAAAAAAAAGACTTGCGTTTTTTCTTTCAAGTAGAGAGTATTTTGGTTGAATTTTGGAGCAGATGGGGGTTTGGTGTGAATTTGCGACAATCGGCATCAAGTGGTTAAATGCTACGTTCTTACTGTAGTAGATGCTGTGTTGGAGTACTATAGGATGCAGCTGTATCATTGGATTTGTTTTGTTCACGTCCATCATTTAACCTTCATGTCATTAGTCGCTTTTCCATTAGACTTATGAGCAAAACTTTACTGATATTTACTAAATGTCGAAAAAACAGAGGTGCATCATATCAGTTTTTCCATTAAATCATAAATGCGATGATTTGTTTATGTATTACCACAAGATGACATGAGAAGTCATTCCATAGACATGGTGACGAATGAAAATATGGTGTTGATTTACAAATATATTCATTATTATTATATATTATCCCTCAGTCCAGTACGAAATTAAAATGGAACCATGGGTGGATTTGTCCTGAAATGGATGCATGGGTGGATGTGTCCGAAAATGGATGCATGGGTGGATTTGTCCTGAAATGGATGCATGGGTGGATGTGTCCGAAAATGAAGGCATGGGTGGATGTGTCCGAAAATGGAACCGTGGGTGGATGTGTCCGAAAATGGAACCGTGGATGGATGCGTCTGAAAATGGAACCGTGGGTGGATGTGTCTGAAAATGGAACCGTGGGTGGATGTGTCCGAAAATGGAACCGTGGGTGGATCTGTCTGAAAATGGAACCGTGGGTGGATCTGTCCGAAAATGGAACCGTGGGTGGATCTGTCTGAAAATGGAACCGTGGGTGGATGTGTCTGAAAATGGAACCGTGGGTGGATGCGTCCGAAAATGGAACCGTGGGTGGATGTGTCTGAAAATGGAACTGTGGGTGGATGTGTCCGAAAATGGAACCGTAGGTGGATGTGTCCGAAAATGGAACCGTGGGTGGATCTGTCTGAAAATGGAACCGTGGGTGGATGCGTCCGAAAATGGAACCTTGGGTGGATGTGTCTGAAAATGGAACCGTGGGTGGATCTGTCCGAAAATGGAACCTTGGGTGGAAGTGTCTGAAAATGGATGAAAGTGGACCAGGTCACTGCTGTGGTGAAGTTTAGTTCTGCTGCTCCTGAACATCCAGTTCATTGCAGGATGGAGAACACAAATCAACAAAGCGCTGACTGTTTTTAAACATTGTATTGTGGAAATATGAAGTTTTCTGTTTGGTTCGATTCAAAGCATGTCTGTAATTCTCCCTGGGGCATTTACAAAACATACAAACACAAATCTTTGAATGGAACTGCATTGTATTTGTCAATGAATAATTCATGGATTCATTTTTGTTCTACCTTTTCATTATTTATCAGTTTTACCTGGTCCATTCATATCTGAAGTGGTCTTGTCACCAACATGTGTGACCTTGGACCACCACAGTCAACCTTCCCAGGACCCTCTTCCCTGGAGAGAACATTTCAGCTCGGGAAATACAGCGGGCAGAGCCAGCAGGCATTTGACATTTCTCTGACATTTCCCTTCTCCCCTCTCCATTCTTTGTACATACACCTACTTGTAAACAGTATGATGGCTTTACACAAAAGCTTGGATTTTTTTTTTAACAATGGGCAACTGGGAAGCACATAACCTTTTACAAGGCACAGGGAGCAAAATTCAAGACCTCAGACTCGGTCGTCCTTTAGATCTCACTCTATCCCCTTTGTACTGAAACTGAAATATTACATGAAGAAACGTGGGGCATAAAAAAAGCTACAATACATGTAGCTTTAGCTTTGTTAACCCTTTAACCCTGACGTGTCTGTGGTGAGCATTCTGAATGTACGATTTATTTTAATTGTTCATAAAAATTTAATTATTTCCTCAATAGGAAACATTTCGATATATACTGATAGAATAGACTTTGCCCCCCCCTTCCACTTCACAGTTCATGTTAAACATCCTAAACTGATGTACATTCTGAGACTTATTTAGTAAAAACCTGTTAAACTTCAATTCCTGTTGAATAAACTGGGAGGAATGAGCCCTGTTCCGATATCCCTAACTTTCCTGAATACGTTTACCCATAGTACACTGTCCCCACTTACAAAGTGCATGAATTTCAGCAGGTAAGTGTTGTTCCAAATCACATACTCCATGGTGCACTTACTGGAAATTACAATCACGACTGCTGCCACGCCTCGTCGCCCGTCAAAAAAACACCCCTGATTTTCAGCAGAAGATTTTAACCCTTTAACAGGCATTTTTACCGAAATTTGCGAAATGACTCGGTTAGAAATGTGGAGAATGCGCCAACGTCGTCAGCAATGCTATGTCCTCCTCTGTCATGCTCCGGTAAGTGTGATTAAATTAATTGTACGTCATGCGATTATGAGTACGTAAAACAGCAAAACTTACATTTGTAAGGTTCAGTAGCTGCAGGCGTGAGCCAAGTTGGATCCGCCTCTTCCGTTACGTTGTTAAGATGGCGGTCGTTGAGTGCGAAAAGTGTACATAGTTCCACACTTCAAGATTTGACCATTATGAGCGCACCATCCGGGTACTTTAGCTACACTTATTTTCACTGCATTCGTAACGTGACCACTCTTCGTACTCAAACTAGGTACGATAACTACAGAAAGTATGAGTATTGGAACACAAGGATGGTCTGTTTATACAACGACAGGATAAGGACGATCGGATTGATAACAACTCTGGAGCAAACTAGAGACACCGGACAACCTACTAGGCTCTTTATTTCTTTTTTTTTGTCTTCCTTCTGTATGTCCACATCTGCTACATATTCTTAAAAAAGAAATAAAATGAAGGCATAAAAACAAAAACAGTTCCTGTCTGTCTTTTTCTGTTACTCCACCCTGTTTTGACCCTAAAACACACAGTAAAACAAAACCACTGAAGAAAACACGAGCACATACTCTTTTATGACACTGAAACAGACACAAATTCACCACAGCACGTTTACCTGGAATAATGTGGGTTAAAGGGTTCATATTTGGACCACCACGTGAGACATATTTCTTTCCAATATAGTATATGAACGGCCTGACTTTAAATGATAAAAGAATGACAGCAGTTGAACCCCAGATTTATGAACCTTCTGTCCTGTGCAACCAATGAAACTTTCTTCCAACTAAAGCAATTCCCCATTACCCATTACCTTGACACTTCCTAGGTCACGTCCTTCTTAAACTTACTATTTCAACTAGAAATAAATCAAATTAATGATGTAGGAGGCCATTTAATTTGGAGATTAGTCACCATTTAACATGCAGACTGCAACACTTGTTTGATACAGTAGTATTAATAAGATACTCACACTGTTCCCATTGATCTAAACAGTTTCACTTAGTGTCTATGAACTTGTCCCTTTAATGTGTAGGTTTTTCAGGCACATCTGTCTTGTAAATGTGTGGTGCATTCCTTTAATTTAGTTTCTCATTACCAGTGGGTGGGTCGTGTAATCATTCCTTTCAGCTTTTCTGCTCCAGCGTTCCACTGCAGATGCTCAGCTACTTCTCTTACTTGCATTCACTTAAAGGAGTTCAGCTCACAAAAACACAGAGACAAGCTTAACCACGTGTACTTTACATAACGAATGGAAACACACTGCGTAAACATAATTATATGCATTTATGCAAACAATCCCCTGTAAGTTAATTCACCCACATACTTGTATTCTCATGTGGGTTTGTTCCTCCATGTGTAAGTACCATACACATTTATATACACATACTGTGCACACACCGCTAATTAATCATTACCTGCAATCTGTACCACTGCAGTCATAATTATGCCATCATTCAACATTGTAGAGGCGCAGTTTGCATAGAAATTAAGCCAGCAGTGGAGCAGTGTCTCATTCAAATGGCTGTTACTCAGTCCATAAAGGTCATCTCGGTCCTTAGCAGTGGCATGATCAAAGAATCAAAATACATGCATTTTTTTGTCTTAATCCTGGAAAAAGGCTGAATAATATTCTAAACATGTTTTCTGCTGCTTGACAGTGATTCTGCCTGGATCATTGTATATTCATCATGATAAAGTTCTGATACACAAGGTTGGAAAGGTTGAAACAAAAATCCACGGGAAATATTAAACAACTTAGAGGACTGATAAAATGCTAATGAGTCAAAGCATAAATGTCTTGTACTGTTTTTATATTTGGGTGCTTCTATGAAACTGGTCCTAAAAACAGGACAGAGAGGCTAAAAATTCAAACAAGATGTAGATTAATGTCGTGAAGCAACTTTGGAGGCAATTTGGGTCTATTTAAAAAATAAATATATGTGACCCGCTCTAGCAAAATGAGTCGCAACGTTCTATTTTTAGTTACAGGGTGATAATGCACAAAAACGATTTTGATTTTTTTTGCTAATTTCAAAGAAATGACTTTCAAAAACATTGTCCTTAA
>JAQQZY010000020.1:14435930-14449560 GCA_030068375.1 Ostorhinchus rueppellii | reverse complement strand
CCCCCCCCCCCCCCCCCCCCCCCCACACACACACACACACACACACCCCTCCCATTGGTAAGTAGATGGACTCCAGCACCCCCACGAACCTCATGAGGAGTAAACAGTCCAGGATATTAATGAATGGATGGATGTTAAATAATGTTAGACTACCTAACTGTGATGTTGAATATACAAATAGTTAGTTAAATAGGAGAACTTAAAATAGAATTACAATAATATCCATAAACAAAATAAAGTATATTGTATGAAAAGTAGAACTATGTGTCATTTATGTGTTTTATGTTTGTGCAATTTGAGTGTTAAGCATCAAATTACAAAAAAAAAGGAAAAATCTGTTTATGTGTGAGGATTATCTCAGAGTTGTGTGGTTGCAGGTATGGTCATCACACCTTCCAAATGATTATTTTATCATCATTTCCTTGGAGTCTTAAGATCACTAGCTGTTTAAACACGAGCTCAAACTATGTGCGTTCTCTTCTGTTTTGTTTCAGTGTGTGTGTTTTTTTTTTTTTTTGTACAGAAGAAGTGACACGAAGGAGATAGCGAATGGCAAGGGGCAAGCTGAGAGAATAATGTGGAGTGAGATGACGACGGGGGAGGAAGAGAGGGGAACAGGCTTAAGAACGCAGAGGAAGTGAAGAGGAAAAGTGGCGAAGGAAACAGAGAATGTGAGATAAAGAGAGAGAAGAATCTCACAGCATTAGTACAGTGTGCACTCGACACTGATATGTAATATGAGCTCCAGTCTGACACTTGAGCAGCACGACGACAAGTCCACAATTATGTTTCAACACATGTACAACACGGGCACACGCACACATACATGCATTTAGCAGCATACTGTAGTTTACGTGCACTGTGTTAGCTGCGACAAGATGTTTTCCAGTTCAGAACCTTGTCTTTCCTGCCGGGATGAATGTGATCTGCAGACCTGTCACACAGCGCCTCTGGAAGACCCTTAACTTTCAATAGCTCGGCTGAACGCTGCTCACTGGCCTTGAATGTCTATATGTGTGTACTATCCACAGGCACAATCCAAATGCATCCAGACACACTTCAGTACATCTTATGTTCATGGCTAATGTTACTTTACTTTATAAGATGATTAGTTCCACAACGTCTGAGCCACTTGGTGACAACATGCAGCGCAGTGGGCCCCGGGTGAACCTGTGGAGGTAAAGCTGCTTCTCAGTTAAAGCAGCGTATGATGTTCGACACCAGTTGTTCATCAAATCTGTAAAACCTGAGTAATAGCCTAAGTATCATGAATCCAGTAGTCTGACTCCATCACAAGCAGGCCATTTGTTTACATCCCACACAGAAACCAAACTGTCACTCAGACCTTTTTGGGATTCCACGCAGCTGCAGCAGCAAGAAGTAACGAAGCTGTTTCCGTGTTTGTTGCAGCTGTGGCCATACTGCAGCTGTGTGGAATTCTGAAAAGGCCCGAGTGATGGTTTGGTTTTGGTTTCAGATTCATGATGCTTAGACCATCACTTGGATTTACAGCTTTCAGTGAGTGTCATACACTGCTTTAAAGTTGTGGGAATGTGGAATCTTCTGAGTCTCAGAGAATGTAGTCAGGAACTATTTGAAGGACGCTCAGGTGTGAAGTCACTGAACTCAGACTCTGCGTCATAGCGGTCATAGTCAGCGTCCAGTGCTAATGTGTTTTATTGATGAACACTTGGAGTGAATGACTGGTTCATGGTGTGTTTCCAGTTGGACGCTGATGGTGATTCTCATGTGTTGTTGCCACGCACATAAAAACTCCAGTTTAGGTCACTGCTAAAGATTATTTCTGAAGTGAAACATCTCCAAAGCGGACATGTTGGAAAACTCTGTTTTTGTGCTTGCATATGTACAGGGGAAACACATTTTTAGGGTTCTGAATATTACAGGGACAGTGGTTTGTGTCTATATTCGAGCGTCTTGTATAGTATTTGATTCAGATGCATGTTGTCTTATCATGTTGTGATGTCACTGTACCCTACATGTCACATGACCCTGTACAGGAACTACAAATGAATATTAGCTGTTTGGGGGCTATGGCTCAAGTGGTAGAGGGGGTTGTCCAATATCCAGAAGGTTGGCGATTCAAATCCCACAAGACACTTGGCTTGCCTGTTACTGGTGTTTGAATGTGTGTGAATGTTCAGTGGTGGTCAGAGGGGCCATAGGTGCCACCACTAGAGGGAGCATGTGAGAGTGAATGAATAATGGATCAATAATGTAAAGCGCTTTGAGGAGGCACCTTGAGGGACTTGTAAAGCGCAATAAAAATCTAATCCATTATTATTATTATTATAGCTCATAGGTATGTCAGGTACAACTTGCACTTTCCCTGCTGAACCCTGGCTCCTGAACAAGAGCTTTGCCAAGAGAACGGATGGCTTTGACAGCAGGGCTCTCAGGACCATCGAGAACATCAACAGTGAGCTTACAGAACGCACCCACCATCCTCCTCACCTCATCCAGTGGCTCAGCCATGTTCCCCAACTCATTACACCCCACACATGACATCCTGTCATTTGACCTGAGAGCAGATGAAGAGGCAAACCACCAGCAGATGGCTACACATCACTGGGGAGGACCTACAACATCTGGACCCCAACATGGAGGATACAGAAGACCTGGTCAAAGACCACTGCTGGTGATGAACTCTGGAGGAGCTGATCAGCTGTACACACAGCCAGAACCCTGTTGAGTGGGACTGGGCCCTCACCAAACAACAGCAATAACTAACTGTCCCCATTAATAAACAATAAATAAATAAACAAGTGGTGCCAGACACAACAAGCCCCGCCCCTCACACATACTGTAGCTTATTTTGGCATTGATCCAGCTGATGTCATCATGTCTATGCATGTGCTGATGTCAGCATATGAATTGTCTCTGTATTTGTGCCAAGTTTGAAGTAAATTTAAACAAAATTGACGTTTTTTTAGACCTTTGAAATTTCACCCATTATAAGTGAATTGGAAAAGAAAAAAGATTTTAAAAAGCCATTTAAAAATTTAATTTTGACCTACTTTCCCCAAAATATAACCACATTTATTCTGGGTCCTTGGCAATCCATAAATCCAATTTAGTATGAATTCAACCAATAGTTTTGCTGCTGGAATGTTAACAAACAAACAAACAAATGAACAAACTGAACCAAAACCAATACCCTTGACTCCCCTTCAGGGTCAGAGTAAAAAATAAACTTCTGCCAGGTTTAATTTTTATTATTTAGTGCTGATTTGGGGGATTCTCTGATTGAAACTTCCTGGTCTTGTTTCCTTGGGTGAATTCAAGATTATGAAATGTGCACTTGCTATTTTTAATTGAAATATTATAATGTTGTTGTGTTGTTAATCCCAGTTGCTTTTTTCTCCTGTTGCTGCACCAGCCTGTTGTTCAGCCTCTTGGCCAGGTCTCCTTCACAAAAACAAATCCAATCTTAAGGTACTTCCTGGTAAAATGCACATTAAATGAAATAAATAAGTGATATATTTTGGGTATACAGACACTACTCAGTGTAATTCCTACTTTAATAACCACACACTCATGGTGCTCTATTGTGTTTCTCCTCTTCGAGTTAATTGTCTATTGCAGCTTTTGGCTGTAGTGACCTGCATCTACAGTAAGTAATTATCTTTAATTCTTCTGTCTTTCATAACTTACCTGGTTAAGTAAGGGATAAAACAGAAAAAAACATGACTCATCTGAGCAGCTATTCACACACAGTAATAAAGAGCTATTCAGATAGAGGGCCAAGTCTGTGGCTGAGCTTCAAGGCACGCTGTTTAGGCTCAAGTGCCTGCATTGAAGTGATCAACACCATTAGTCGACAACCTCCATGAGCCTATATGAGCGTGCGTTTCTATTTTCGAAAAAGGATGACACTCTGCTCCAGGTCCTTAACATAAGTGGTTGTTCTTTGTGTTGTAAAAACATACACCTTCAACCTTCAATCATGTTCTTCAAATAGCTACATGCTTTATTTGATAGTACGAATATCAAAATGCAGAATATTTGTGAGCGAAATCCTGCTAAAGACGGAGCGACTGTTTCAAATGATATCTGAGAAACAGCGGCTTGTTGTGATTAAGATACTTTTGAAATACATACAGCATCCTCTTCTGTTGTCATTGTCCCGTGTTAGAGCTAAATGCCAAGTCTGGGAATCATCACAGCATGGTGCAACATCAAACTCCCCCTTTTCTTATCCAAAACTCACACTTCCATTCCCAAACACCTACACACCTGCAACAAACACGCTGTAAACAAGACCCCAAAAAAAAGTTAGATTAATCAGCCTGTGTGTAGGCTTTAAAGGCGCAATACCTGCTTTAGATATCATACATCATCCTCCTTTTCCTACTTGCCTTCACGGCCTGTGCCCTGCAGTGGAAGGTCTCCAGGGTTTTAAGGTCCACCCTGGGAGTTATTTCCACAGCAGTGTTGCAGAGTGAGCTGTCACTGGCTCAGCAAACAGGAGGCACACAAGCTAAATGCCTGTTCCTGCCAAGGGAACATGGAAGCAGAGGAGAAAAATGATGGACAACACCAAAGATCACACCACTTAGGTTCTATAGAAAAGAAAGACTACTGGTGCAGTTCTCTGTTTTTAGCCGCTGCAGTACATGCCCTGTGGTGCTTATTCAGCCTCGACTACAGTAAAGCTCATAGGATCTATTATATTCACCATTTTTCTTTAATCCTTAAATATCTGGAGCTATTCCTAAGGTGACTTTCAATAGATTTTTTTGGTCTACATCAGGGGGGTCAAAGTCATTTTAATTCAGGGGCCACATACAGCCTAATATGGTATAAAGTGGGCTGGACCAGTGAAATAGTATAAATAATAGGATAACAACTTCTAGTGAAAAAATATTTAATTCTGTAATGAAAATGTTTACATCTGTGAATCGTACTTGAACAACCTGAAAATTCTCAAGTAAAATAAGTGCAATGTTAGCAATATGATACCTTAGTTTATCATTTATACGTGTGAATGACAGTGGACGTACAAATACACAAAACATTAAATAACAGGCAGAATATTAGTAAAATTCCACATACTTCTATTAAGAGATTTCAGGTTATTCACTTTTTTTTTTTAAATAAAAGGCTAGTCTGTAAATGTAAATACTTTTGTGTAATTTTACTTTTTTTTTACACTAAAAAATAAACATTTTGTAGTTTTCATTATTTATATATTATTATTTTCCTGTATTTTATTTCGAACATGTAGACAAAGAAAGTACAACAAAACAAGACCCACCAACCAGATATCATTTGTGATACATTGTTTACCTATCAACATTTAAGTAACAATGTAAGTTGTAATAGTACAACTAGCAAATAAATAAAGTGACACATGCTCGAAAAGGAGGAAGGAGTATAAACTTATATACTCCTACCCCCAATCTATTCTATATTCCTCATGGTTTCTACGTAAGTAATAGCAATTATATAATAATAATAATAATAATAATAATAATAATAATAATAATAATAATAATAATAGCTAATTTAATACCAATAACAACAACAATAACATGTGACTGTTATATCTTTGCTTTTCTGCTCCTTTCTTCTTCTTACCTTGTTTTCTTTTCACCTCTGATCCTGTCTTCTTTATTTTCTGCTCCGTCCCTGTTCTGTTCCTGCACCTCTGACCCTTCACCCTTTTACCTTTGCCCTTGTTTCCCTTGACCTGATTCCTGATGGATTTCACCTGATGAGCTCAGCTGACGCTCGTCAGGTGCACAGTATTTAACTCCCTGTCTCCCTGTGATATTTTGCCAGATGGTCCAGTGCTCTCACCTAGTGTTGACCTGCTATCCCACGTTTCTTCTGTGTTCCTGTTTCTTGCTCGTGTTTGACCTGATCTGCCTTGACCCTGCCCGCTAGCCTTCAACCCTGAACCCTGATCGTCCGACCAAGTCTCCAGTCATCGTCCTCAGTGTACCGACCTCCTTCGTTCGACTAATGAGTAGAGTTCCAGTCCCGTGTACCGACCTGTGTTCCATCCCTCGACCCAGTCCACGTCTCCGCCTCATGTGTGCCAACCACGGACCGACCCCGACCAAGCCCCAGCCTTGCCCCCTGGTTTTGGATACCCTGGATCCCTGGTTCTGCTTCAGGAGGAGCAGAGCTGAAGTCTTGTTTACTGGACTTTGTATATTCATATTTTTGCTTGGTGTTTATTGTAATTTCCCTGTGGGAATCAATAAACCTGTTGGAACATTTTATATTGAGTGCGTCCAGCGATTGGATTCGGTCTCGGTTCATAACAGGGACATAGAATTTTTGATAATTTCGCTAATATAGAATGTCCTTATAATTTTTAGAAGAAAAAACAAACACACAAACAAAATTAAAATTATGATAATTATGAGAGGGGGTGTCTTTTTCAAACAGTACATGTTGAATTTGTTTTGTTATTGTTAATGTACTTGACAAGTGTTTTTGTTATTTTTTATTTTGAAAAAGTTTTTTTTTTTCCTTTTAATTTAATTTGATCTTTTCCTTGGATTTGTATGGTGCTTTGTGTATCTGCTTTGCCATTGGTTCTTTGTATTCATGAGATGTTTTGGTTCTTTCCTTTTGTTCGAAATGAAATAAGCAAACAAACACTTACGATAGTATTTTACTGGTCTCATCCACTTTATATTGAATTGAGGTAAAATTATTTTAATATCCCTGATTGTTCATATCTTCAGTGTAATTTTTACATCTTTCAAATTCATTGCAGGGGCCGGATTGAATCCTTTGGTGGGCCAGATTTGGCCCCCGGGCCACACGTTTGACACCTGTGGTCTACATTTAACTTTATAGCACCAACTATTAGATAATATCTTCAGTATTTTGCATTGTTGTTGTAAGAATCAAGTATGTTTCCATTATCAAATTTACTGACAATGTAGATCACAGGTGTCAAACATGTGGCCCGGGGGCCAAAACCGGCCCCCCAAAGGATCTGATCCGGCCCCTGGGATGAATTTGTGAAATGCAAAAGTTACACTGAAGATATGAACAATCAAGGATGTTCAAATCATTTTAGGTCAATTCAATCTAAAGTGGATGAGACCAGTAAAATATTATTAGAATAACCTATAAATGATGAAAAAGCAAGTTTTTCTGTTTGTTTTAGTGTAAAAAAAAAGGAACCTTATGCAAACGTTTACATTTACAGACTAGCCTTATACAAAAAATATGAACAACCTGAAATGTCTGAAGTACATGGAATTTGATCAATATTCTGCCTGTTATTTGTAGATTCATCATGATCTGTAAGCTGTGAATGTTAAACTAAAACATAATATTAAAAGTGCACTTATTTTTATTAAGAATTTTCTGGTTCATATTTGTTCATGTTATGCTCAAATACAGTTTGTAGATGTAAACATTTTCATAACAGAATTTGACTTTTTTCACTCAAAAACACAGAGAAAACTTTGGATTTGACATCATTTATATGTTCTTATCCTATGATTTTAATATTATTTTACTCGTTCGGCCCACTTTATATTGTATGAGGCTATATGTGGCCCCTGATCTAAAAGGAGTCTGACACCCCTGATGTAAATGTTCATCAAACCTCAGAGGAAATTCCAATGGTATTATATCAAAATAGAGTAAACTGAAGAAAATGTTACTTTTTCTACAAAATATATCACTAACTGTACATAAAATAAGCACCTAAAATTGCTGTCATTATGAAACTGTTTGAGTTTTGTTGGTGAATCAGCGCGGTAGAAAATAATAATGTATTTCTGTGTTCAATAAAGCTGCATGTCCACTACATAGAACCGGCTCAACTCGACTCGTGTACTATTCCTGGAAGCTGTTTCCATTACAGTATATTATCACCTTTAGAGTACCTGGTTGTCATAGCGACACTGCATGTAACTGTGCTGTCATCTGCTCTGAGAGTTGCTGATAAACTCTCTCGTTGCCCGTTGCCCTGTCAAACTCATGCTGAATCTTTCCATCGGCCACTAAGGACAGAAATGTCTGAACCTCCTTGACTGACCACAGAGTAGTTTCAGCGGTCATCATGGACGCATTTAGCCTACCGGTACATGAACTGTCCACTTCTGAATCCGGTTTGTTCAAAATGGTGGGCTGTGCATTGTTGACGCAGTGACAACTCTTTGACCAATCAGTGGTCTGCAGTGTTTACATGTCACATTTTAGTATTTCTTCGCCCGTTTTGGAACTTAGGCCGAGCAGATATGAAAAACACAGGGCCGGAAATCTGAAATCCGCACAAAATTGGAAAAAATGGACAGAGTTTGCGTCTTTCAATTGTGATTTGTAATGCACTGTATGAGTCTGACATGCATTTTGATTTTCTTTTTTTTTTCCTTTATTGAGGAAAACTTAGTCATCATATACTAAATTCTTTTACAGTCTGATGCATATTTTCTTTTTTAACCCACTCCTTTTATACCATCTCAACATACAACATATGGGAACATTAATCAGAACAGAACATGGGGTGCCACAAAAAACAATAATAATACAAGCAAAATGTAGAATCGGCTTTTGTTCCTTTTTTTTTCTTTAAACAAAAGTCGGGCATTTCAGAGTGTTTCAAATATTTTCCATTTCTTCCAAAGTATTTTGCTTTTCACAGAGCTATGTAGTATATGTACGACCAATTCTTGGTTTTGCTGTACCTTACTTATATGACTATAAAAACGCTTAATAAAAATAAAGTATTTAAAAGAAAACATAGGGCCGGGTACTAGTTTCCAGGTACTTTTACGTAATGGAAACAGAAAAAGGCTGATACCATGTGATAGAAACGCAGCATACGGAGCCTGTGAATGTCCAAACTGGCCATATGTGATGACAGTGAAACTTGCAAAAACTGCATTTTATCGGAATCATTTAAATATATTAGTTATTAAAGGTTATAGAACTACTGATACTTTTGGTTGCCAGAGGATGTTGGTATTTTTGAAGGTTAAAATAAGAAAACAAACTATTAGAAAAGCAGTTTCATTCAGAAAATTGAAAGAGCTGAAAGGCCAAATGATTACCATAATTGTTCTTAAAGTATATCATCTTGTAATGACTGACTTCCATTATAGAAGTTGGACCATCACTGTGTTGCTGATGTGTCATTGCTCTACGCAGACAGACAGTGATTTACCAGAAGTACCTTTTTTTTTGTTTGGTTGGTTTTAACAATGCCACAGAATTGTTCCTGTAAGCTCTGTGAGAAGCTGTATTTACAGTAATGTTTGCTCCCTCCATGTCGAGGACAGGGAGGGGTGTTGGTGCTGTAGATCCAAAAGCCAAGACTGAAGAGCGACACCCGGTGGCCACCTGCAAATCTCTGATCTTTCACAACTACACAGGGATCTGTAAATTTTACAACAGTGTACCTGATGGCCTGTGAGTAGTATACAGTCCCATCTGTTATGGCAGAACGATAGTTAAAAGATGCATAAATTATACAGAGACATCAGTTCAAAGTGTGATCGGCGCAGCGAGCTGTCTGTGCCCTCATACGTTCATGATTTAGTCATCTAGTGAAGCGCTTTTTGCTCGTTCCTCCGTTTGCCAGCTATTTTCATCACTAACTCCCTGATGCAACAGCACAGAATCCATCTCATCAGTCATCACACATCACACATGAATCAAAATCGATGCAGTCAAATTCCTTACTTTGATCTATTATTTCTAACCTTAAGTTGAGCTCACATTACTTAAGATCATTTATGCATGTTGCATGTGAGAGGAATGTTAAGCAATGTGATTCGAGTACAAGCGATATGCTGCCAAACTTCCTTCAGTAAATGGATCTGACCTTGAAATGAGTTGCTCCAAAAAAAAAAAGCTCATTTCTGATGATGGAGCTTTAAAAAAAATGTAAAGGTTTAACACAACAAAAGTGGTATCAGTTCATTAGTTAGTGTAGTTTTACTTCGAGCACATAGAATCAAACAACACTGGCCATACAAGATGGTCAAACTAAATTTTCTGCACTTGAAAAGGAGTGGGAAGAAGTACAACTTATAAACTCCACCCCTTTTTACAAACTAATAGTTAAATTAATTCTGCTTCCTTTGCTTTGTTAACACAGTTTTGTTTATATATATATATTTACAGTAACACAAAAGCATCTGATAGATATATTTAGCTTTATTGTCATTGCACATATTTCAGAGCAATGAAACTACATTCCAGATTACAACCAAGATCACATAAACACAAGACATAAACATAAATCTGTACAAACCATTCACATTCATTTTTCCAGTTCCTCACACACAATCACATTTACATCATCAACTGAATGAACTATATTATTTATATACTGTTTAAATATTTACTGCAAATGCAATGTTCAATAAGTGTAATAATATCACTTAATCATAATAACAATAATTTCAGTAATATCTTATTTTATGCATACTTCTATGTTATAACTAGATCTACACTTATTCAGATAACATTCTATATTTTGTCTATAGTTTGTGTTATTTCAGCTTCTGTGCTTGCGCTTGTCTCAGAGCGCGGATTTACAGACACATAAGAAGCCAACCTGCGCACACAGTCTCCACACCTCCACACACATCACATCTGAAGTCATAGGGTCATGAGGGGAAAGCATGTCTGCATTGGCATGTGCAAAAACAACCTCGCGTTAACAATGATACCACACGCAAGAAAAAATCGGGCAGGCTCCTCAACACATCTGACATGGGTAGAACTCGTGGGAAAATTCTGGGGACACAAACTAGTGTAAATCACGTATAGCTACGTGTTGGCAGTAATGCAGTAGTCATCATATCGGTTTATTTTATCTTTGATAAACGCAACAACACTTCGGATATGCAAATACCTCCTGTTACAAACAATTGCGATGTCAATAAACATCATTTTGCCAATACTTTAGAGACCCCCCAACATTTCCCAAATCATGTTTTCGGGGGATCTGATGTCTGTTTCAGGGGATCTGGGCTCCCCTGAGTACCCGTGTGATTTGAACAGTGATGCAGACAGGATATTTTTTGTACCTTTTAAAGAAATAACCCTCAGCGCACACTGTTAGAAAATCAGTTTCTACATTTTTATTGTAAGGAAAAATTAAGTTGTTTGTCACATTTGCTGCTGTCAATCAAACTGGAGTCTTACTGTCTGTGTTTGTTTCCTTTTTGTCACACAACCTGTTCCTGTCAGTTTCAAGTTTGCTGTAAAAAGGCAAAACTCAGAACTAGTCAGCATGTGGCTTTTTTGGAAAATGTCAAAAGGATGAGTTACTTGTACCTGGGACAGTAGAAAAGACTGGAACCCAGCCAGCTCAATTTAGACTAACAGGACTGCTTTGTGAGCTGGTTGTCTCTGTATTCTTAAATATTGCAATATTTAAAAAGATAACTGTGTTCACTTTATCAGAGTTTGCAGTTCTTTGTCTTCTTCTCCTTTGGGATTTTCCCTTCAGGGGTCTCCACAGTGAATCAGTTGTCTCCATCTAACCCTGTCTTCTATTACCTTCATGTCCTCTTTCACTCCATCCATAAACCTCCTCTTTGGTCCTCTAGGCCTCCTGCCTGGCACTTCCAAAATCAGCATCCTTCTTCCAACATATTCACTCTCTCTCCTCTGGACATGTCTGAACCATGTCAGCCTGGCCTCTCTGACTTTATCTCCTAAACCTCTTCCATGTGCTGTCCCTCTGACGTGCTCATTCCTGATCCTATCCATCCTGGTAACTCCCAAAGAGAACCTTAGCATCTTCATCTGTGCTACCTCCAGCTCTGCCTCCTGTCTTTTCCTCGCTGACACTGTCTCGAGACCAGGGGTCGCCAATCCTGGTCCTCGAGGGCCGGTATCCTGCATGTTTTAGATGTATCCCTCTTTCAACACACCTGATTCAAATGATCAGCCTGTCATCAAGATCTGCAGAAGCCTGACCATGACCGTCAGGTGTGCTGGAAGAGGGAAACATCTAAAACATGCAGTATACTGGATTGGTGACCTCTGCTCGAGACCAAACAACATGGCTGGTCTCATTATAGTTTTGTACACCTTTCTACAACATCATACACGCAGACCTTTAGTAGATCCAGCCCTATGTGTCTTACATAAACACTTAACCTGTAACATAGAAGCTGCAAAGGCCGAGTGTTTGCGTGAACAGCAGGAACATGCACATGCGTGTCATTCACATTCACAACAGAATCACGGTGACATTGCAGGTTTTACCACAGGCCAACAAGAGCACTAAATGATTTACCAAACAGGAGAGAGGTGTGTTCGCTGCCATGGATGTGGTTTTCCATGTTAGCACTTTGCATGTAAACTAGTTTCAAGTTTAAATCACGCAAACAATGCAAAATGAATTCTTTATAATGAAATGGTAGTACAAGTTTTCTTCTATTTACCCTGGAGTGCAGCCTGAAGCTCTGCAGCTTTGCTCTGGCAGATTGCATGTGCCTTTGAGACTGTTTGATGTTCTGTTCACTTCTAACATCATTTTGCTATTAGAACTTCAACTGATTAACATGACACGGCAAACATTTGTCTTCATTTTATTTCTATCAATATCTATGCCCATGTATTCAACCCTTAACTGTCTTTTTTTCTTCTCTTTTTTTAAAATCAAGATTCATTTTCACTATAACCGTTTTTTCCCCCCCTCTGGTCCTCCAGTTCACTTCCCTTCTTATTCTTCTTCTTTTTCAACTCACACATCTCATGTTTTTCAGTGTGTAAGTTTGGCTTTTTGAAGCACAAACTAATTTACCAAAAACGATGAAACCCTTTAATTAGCAGTGCAAAGTTTCTTAGTATCCCAAGGCTGAAGTCACTACAGTCTCTCAGAACCAGATCTCCTGAAGCGCAGATAATTATTGTTCAGCACCAAGCAGGTGGTCCACTGTGTTGCAACATTTATAGCTACAGGAATGTGAATTATAACATCTGTGGGATACACATAAATGTTTATTTTTTCACTTTATCTTTGACAGCATCTTGCTTTTGCATCTCCCCCTCCCTCTCCGACCTTCCATCCATGGAGAAAACCTAGAAGCCATACCTCCTCTCAGGCACAGTGGAAGCCATCTGACACGCTCCATTACATTGTGCTTGTTCCAATTAAAGCTGACACCATTTGCTGTCAAGAGCATGGTGATACCCTGCAGAAAGGTAACCCACCCTTACTACACCCACTGCCCAGGGGGTTCAAGTGTTTCTGGATGTATATTACATTGTTACAAGAAGACATAAACTGTCAGATGGCTGTCCAAAGGTTGGGAGATCACCCTGCAGAAACAAGGGTAGTATAGGCATTAGTGAGAAGAACGCATGATTTATCTGAGCTTTGGCTTGGGGAGCTAAAATCATCAATATGTTTCGTTTCATAACATCACAATCAGCAGGTCTATCTCTCCTGACATGGGGGTTGTCGCTCCACCACGTCCACTCAGGATAGAGACTCCCTACATGCTTGTACATCTGCAGCAAAATCACAATCTAATGACCCATGATGCAACGCTTTGTACAGTTTAAGTTAGCGTTACCCAATCCAAATAACTGTCTCAATGTGATAGATAGATAGATAGATAGATAGATAGATAGATAGATAGATAGATAGATAGATAGATAGATAGAT
>JAQQZY010000020.1:14322517-14336855 GCA_030068375.1 Ostorhinchus rueppellii | reverse complement strand
TATATGTCAGCCCTGTGATGAACTGGCGACTTGTCCAGGGTGTACC
Source organism: Ostorhinchus rueppellii (assembly GCA_030068375.1). Lineage (NCBI taxonomy): Eukaryota > Metazoa > Chordata > Actinopteri > Kurtiformes > Apogonidae > Ostorhinchus > Ostorhinchus rueppellii. Next base: position 14,336,809 of record JAQQZY010000020.1, on the reverse strand, counting down.
CCGCCTTCGCCCAAAGTAGCTGGGATAGGCTGGGATAGTGAGGATAAAGCGGGTATAGAAGATGAATGAATGAATGAATTTCTGAGACGTGCATGTGCAGCACATTCTATGCCATTGCAAAACAGCTGTAAAATACATATTGGTAGCCAAAATTTATTTTCAATTTGTTTTGCATAAAGAATCAATAAGATTCAGAGTGTTTTTCTAGAGAGAAATGCTGAATAACTGCATTGTGAAACTCAAAATTAATCATGAGTAATCGTGATTTCACTATTGACCAAAATAATCATGATATTGATTTTTTTTCCCCATAGTCGAACAGCCCAACAGTGGATTGATGTTCGTAAAGGGACTTCTCATTCAGGTTCATCGAGAAACCACTGAAACACGACAACACAGGAGTTGGCGACTAGCAACCCACTTTAATCCCTATGAAATACACCGACTTTTTTTCATGGATATCATTTAGATACAGGAACGTAAATGTGTTCCGACATTTCAGCTGTAGCGACAAAGGAAAAAGAAAAAAAGTGTTATGTATGACATTTACAAATCTGATTCACAATACTCATGGCCTGCAGTATTTACAGGGTGGCATGATTGGGAAATTCAGTCCATCAGTAGTTTCAGATCTGTAGCACCTCTGTAGCACAAAATAGCCATATTAAGGAAAAAAAAAAAAAAGAGAAAAGCATGTATTCATTTCAGTACAAACTAAGTCATAGTTGCGAAAGCCTGTAAAAAAATAATAGTACTAATAATTTAGATAGGCCAAGTTTGTGAAATCAGTTCAGAAAAAGAACATAGAAAGGCTACACTAATAGAAAACAGACAACATTAATAATGTACAATATTGATCTCTACATACAATTTCAACCAAGTATGATACAAAATATTTTCAGATTTTAGGGTTCCTACATATTTTCCTTTTTCCTATGATGATACACTTTGTTTTAACGGACTTCTAAAGGTTATAATTTCACAAAGGTGACCAATGTGAGTCACCAGTACAGTGGAGGTTCCGGTTTTTAGAAGTATGACAGTATGTTAATATTTATGGGCCAAACTGGATTTCAACTTTTTTTCTGGGAAAAAAAAAAAAAAAAAAAAAAAGACTGTTTTTTAAGTGTGAGAACCCTTGGCTGTAAAACTTAAAAATCATTCTCCAAATGTAGGAACCCTGAGACAATTTTGAATATGAAAGTGTGGAGCCGCCAGTGACTTCAATACATAAAGGTCTCACCTTAACTACTGTGACACATCACAAAAATTAATGCATCCTGCAGACAATATACTAGTGTTTGCATTCGACATGTTTCCTCTATTACAAATATTTCTTTCAATATTTGACTAAGACATTTAAATACTGAGTTCCCCATACAATACACGATTCAAACTCCATTTCCCCATGAACATCTTGCACCCCAACAAGAAAACACCATAGTGAAAATGTCCTGCAGATGGACACTGTGACAGTTCCACAAACAGTTTCAAAGTTGAGTGGTTGGATTTAAAAATAGATCATTTGTTGCTGGTTATTTGAGTTTCCTAAAGAAAGAACCAAAGAAAGACAGAAAAGTCCATTAGGGCCTCAACTCACAGAGGCTTGAATCATAATTAGTTTCCTATACAGAGAAAATTGGAGTGTGCTGTTCAGTAAATGCAACGAGGTATGGAGTTGATACCACCCAGAGACAAACTTCTATAAAGATGGAGGTGAAAAGCACAGCAGCTGACAGAAACAGAAAGAAACAAAAAAAGGGCCTACAAGTAAACATAAGAATTCATTTTATTCAGAATAATAATAAAAAAAAGCATTGTTCTCTTAAACGGCTGCATCAGAGCAGGCTAAAGCACCACTGCAAATATATTAACTAAAAATGGAAATCACATGCATTAAAAGAGTGCTCGAGTGTCTGTGTCTTTTCCTGCTCCGGTCCTGAGCTCTCCGACAGCGTAGGAAAAGTTTGTGTCTGTCCGTCACAGCACTCAGGAAATCCACCTCCGTTAGCTTACGGTATATTAGCTTAGCCGGGTTGGGTTTTAATACAGGGGCCCAGGGCCTTCGTCCTGAGGAAAATGCGAATGGAGGAGGGTCTCCATGTAGGAAACGTAGCCGCTGCTCGGCGTGTAGCTGCTGGACATGTGATGGGGCGGCGGGGGAGGGGAGGGGGCCGACAGGAGGGGGTCCGAGTTTAACGTGGATCGAAAGGGGGTTGACTGAGGAGCCAAGGTGGGGTCTGAAGCCAGCGCCGGCTCTGTTAGAGCATCAGAGAGTGAGACACTCGCGTCCATTGGGGTCTCGGTGTCCATGGTGACGCCGCTGACCGGGGCGGGGGTTACCTGTGGGCTCGTGCTGAGCTGGGTCACAGGTTGTGAGGTTGGAGACGGTGTGTTAATACTGTGATGATGTGCTGCTGGTGCTGCTGCCGGAGCTGTGGTTAGGGGACAGGTGGGGGGGGCTGTGGTCTGCATGGGGGTTTCAGAGGGCGGGGCTGCGGTGGAGGGGAGGCGTCGGCGCTTAGCTGCCTGAGCTTCGTCTGCTGCAGAGCGGTCCTGCTTCGGGACCTCCTGGGGCACAGGTATGGCCTAAAGACATACAGTTACAGAATTAGACGCCAGTTTCACCACATATGAAAACATGCAGCCACTGGGGCTTTTGATTGAGGGAAAAAAGGATCAGAAAAATAAAAAAAACAAACGGGAGGGGAGTGAGTACAATCAGCACATACATACGTCACATTAGCCATTGAGGACAGTTTCAGGTCTACATTAACCCATAAAGACCCAAACATCCAACATCCACCAAAAGCATCTACTGATCTGAACTGTTGACCCACTAATCCTATCAATACACTGAAATAAAATACAGTTATTCATCTTGGATACCATGGAAACAGTCATCTGCTACACCATTGATTCACCAGTAAAACCCATGGAGTTGGATCAGTGACACACTGGGTTTATGATCAGTTGATTCATTTTACTGAAGTCACTTTTTTTCTGTTTTGAAATGATGATCTTTGAATTTACCTAAACTTTTATGAAAATCTACATGATCAGTCAATTAAACATAAGAAAACAGATTATTTTCAGTGGGGAAAAAAGCTAAATTCAGAGGATAATATTATAATAAATGATAATAAATCAATTAGAAAAGGTTAAATAGAGAGAAAAATTCATTTGGGAACTGACACAAAAGTCACACTGGGTCCTTATGGGTTAAACATGAACATTAGGAAGGTGCCAACCTGGGAATTCAAGCCATATGAAACAAGTTTTGACACATAGTTGATGCAGATGTTTCTTGTTTACTTTGCATTTTGTCACTGACACCAGCGGAGTTTATATCCCCGATACTGACCTATTTAGCATCAGGGACACACGTCAACACAGACAACTGCAGATCCAGTTGAGACACCTTAACAACTACTTTGCAGTTTATTAAACTGACCTCTAGGGGATACTTCCAACTTCTAAAGTATATCGGAATTACAGTCTAATTTACAGCTGGGAGCCTTTACGTATATTTGCCTCACAGGCTGCAGTTTCATCTGAATTCAACCTCAAGGCGAGTTAAGTTAGATTAATGAGCCTAAAGCTAATTCTACTGTCTTATTATAGTCTGTCTTCATCCTCCATAATTTAGCGACAGAGTCATATGCTCTGAGTTATTAATTTTTCAAGTCTTTAAGATTAGTTTTTTGTTTCAGTTAAGTTTTAAATAAAGTATTTTTATTTTTAGTAAATAAGAGGTTTTATTTGGTATTTGGATAACATTTTTGGGAATTATGGAGAAATTTATTCAGGTGACTAGTTGCGGAAAAAAGGTCCTTCCGTTATAATTTTGTATGATATACCATTTGTGCTGCGCCTGAAAATCCACCTCTTGCAAGCTCAAAAACTTATTACTGAAAAATGAGAGTTTTGGCCAAATCATCGTTCTTCCATTAGGTACATTTTTAAGCATAAGTTACATTCACACAATTTGAGGCTCAATTGAAAAGCAACTACTGATGTCAGAAATGGTTCAATTAACTGAACAGTTTCACTGACATTTTAACTCGTACCAGCCGATTCTCTGAAGCCAAAGACTTTGTTTTTATCTTTGTTTTGCAGCATGTACCAATGCTCGTCTGATTAATGTGCAAATGAATACATATTTATGCTGGAAAGCATGAATTCCTGTGAGACAAACCAGTGTGTGCAGAGTTTTCACTTGGAGATAATCTGTGAAATCTGTTGAGTGCAAAGTGTGTTCGAAATTGATTAGGATTAAGAGTGTGGAGCCATTGCTGATACAAATATTCATGGAAAGCATATCTGCACATGGCCCTGCTCAGAGTTTGCTCGATGTCAAAGCTGGATTTAAGTTTAATGAGGATATGGACACACTTTCCTAAATAAAGCAATATTTATTCAAATAACTACCTACACTTTTTGGCCACACACAGCAGCCCTGATGCTCTGTGGGCTGATTGTGTGGTTTTTGTTTTGTTTGCATAAAAAGTTGTGCTTCAGCTCCCTGACTGTGCTTTCATTAAACAATATTTGTTATTTTCCAGATATGCCAATTCACTGCATGGTGCCTCTGAGCCAAACATCTGCTTCAGTGCAGCAGGAGACAAAACGCCCGTAAATACTCACGAGTCTGGCACGGACTCTCTTGGGCAGTTCCTGGTCCAGCTGATGGATCTCTGAGTGTTTTAGCATCAGCTGATTCTGGTCCTGAAACTCAACCTGCACAGAAGGAACACAAAACATATTCAAGCATTAGCATGTTCAGCATTTGGAGTACAGTTACAAGGTAAAGGCATATGAGAAAAAAAAAAAAAAAAAAAAAAAAAGAATCACAGATGTGATGTTTTCAAGCCATATGTTCAGTAATAAAAACAGAATATACACTATTATTCTATGTTAGATTAGCAGTGTGTTGTCTCCTGTGAGGCACACTGGACTTTTACTTGAAGCTACTACGACAGAAAGCGACATTGTTATTGAGGAGAAAAAAACAAATTGCAGAGAAATACAAAGTTCGGCTATCAGCTGTAGCAAAACCAGTTCTATCCACATCCATATGTTTCTGTCAAAAAGTCCTTGACGACTTGTCCTTGACAGTGAACCCCAAAGCTGCTCAGTGGCGGAAGAAGAGCTCTGGCTTTGTTTTAAAATGTAAAAATATAAAGCAAAATATGTGAGTTCAGGGTCGTGCTCCCGGCACAAACACCAGCTGGGGGCTTTGTTTTTTTGTTTTTTTTTTCCCTAAACTCGTCATGAAAGCTTACTTGGACAGTTCTTGGTTCTGGTGCGGAGCAGGTGCAACCCTGATTTACTTTCCAATGGCACAATAAATGAGGGTGTGATGAATTTAAAGTTTAGAGTTATGTCATGTGACAAAGCAAAGAATAAGCAACAAAGCTTTAGGAATTTACTTCATATTTTATTTAAAGAGACTTGAAGATCCTCAATTACATCTTCAGTCTGTGATCTTGGGCTTGAGTTTTCCAAATATTCTGTGTTTCTGTGTATGAGCTCTTTGAATTAGTCTGAGATGTTCCAGCGTTGGAGCCAGATCCCAGATTAACGCCTTCAGTTTAGCCCGCTCTGCTGATGCACTGCATGTGTACAGACTGTGAATAAGTGACTTTGGAGTTGGACTACGGTGACACCAGTTGCAAAATTATTTTCTTCAATTCTGCATTTTCCACTTTGTAAGCACTCTGCATATTTGCCCTCCTAAATTCTCCAGCATACACCAGTGGTACTAAATCTCCCCTTTTTGACACAACACTGTATCAAAAGGCTGCAGCATAATCTACAAGAGCAGCCAAGCTTTTCACAGGTTGATAAATACCACAACAGGGAAGCATATCTTATTACAGCTGTATTTAGAAATGCATTTTACAGCTGGATTTGACTCGTGATGGTTCATGCATTGTTGCTGTTGAGGATAAACACTGTCTGCTACGAGATAGAATCATGTTCTTTTACTTCTTCCTACACATATTGACCCAACAACATCGCACAGACTGACCTCTGACCTTGACTGATGGGACACACACTGTACATGTCTGAGCTGAACAAAGACAGCGGTCCGTTCTGGTGCCATTGTTTCAACTCACCTGGTAGAACTTGTGGATGTGGTTTCTGACAAAAGAGGCGTTTAGGACCTGGCCGTCGGGCGTGCTGACCACAATCAGCTCCCCAATCTCAGGAGGACCGCTATGCAGGCAGTCGTGACTCTGAAGGAGGAGGGAAATAACACGTTTATGAAATGTTGTTTAACACGGTCAGACTTTGAGTTTTCTAGCAAATCTTCCCCTTAAAAGAACTTAATCCTTTGACAACATCAATAATAACAGTATGTGACTGATATGAATGGTATAAAGGTAGGTGTTTAATTCGATTGTAGAAATACTCACTAGTATGTTTTCTGGGTGGAGGTTGTCACAGTAGGACCCGTCATCAAAGTTGACCTCATAGTACGTCTGTGTCGCTATGCCGATGATGGTACAGTGGTAGTACCAGCCGTCACTGTTGCGACCAATCACTTTCTGACCCAGGGCGAGAACCTGCGGACCCTTGGGTGTAGACCGAGGCTGGAGGAAGTGAATCGAAACAGCTCAAGTAAATCACAGTCTCGCTTTTCAGAACCATGTAGTCATAGTGTTCAGTACAGGTACAGGAGCTGCGGGAAAACCATGTCACACTGAGTGGATTTTCCTCATCATCATGACTATTGTGTTTGTTTTGTGCTCACCTTTTGTGAGACTCTTTTATGCTTGTGGCAGGTGACGGACACCACGAAGGGCCAGTCGGCTGGCTTCATAACGACTCCAGCGATTTGGGCGCAGGTGACATGGAAGGAGGTGGCGCAGTTCTCGTCAGAGCACTGGATGCAAGCGCCGCGGTTCTCACTAGCATTCTTACCATAGCAGTACACACATTTCTGCAACGAAAACCAAAAGGAAAGACTTTGGTTAGTGACTCTAGAAGAAGAAATTCACATTTTTCAATTATTAATATTCTGTAGAAACAGGTATGTAACTTTTGTGTTTTAAGTCAGGATTCAGGTATTGAGCTGACAATCCTACAGAGTTAGAAAAATATGTGACTATTCAGGTCAGGTTTGCTGTTAAAAGCAGGTTTTGTAGGGTATGTTATGAAACTGCGTTTGGTGGAATCAGCAGTGGAACCATTTTCTCCTCTCTCAGATCTCCGATTCTGTTCGGTGCTCCTGATGGTTTCTACTCATTAAAAATAGAAAGGGTGTTTTCAGCTTTGCACACAACATCCTTGTGCAGTCATCAGTGTCAAAGATATTGCAAGTTTCTACTGCAAGCTCTCTGAAAGTGTCAACATTCTGTTCAAATGCTTTAAATTTCATAAGAACAGGAGGCTGACCCACTCACAGCTTCTCTCCTTTCCGTTTTTGCTCTCTTCAATCACTTGTTTAACCCTTACTCTTGAGCAGGCATGGAACGACTGCCTATTCACCCGTTGAGCACTTTGCTTTTCAAATCCCCTCATTCCATCCCCCACGTCTTGAGTGTGAAATTACCACGAGCCAACCATCCAGCCAAATCTTTGCTTTTAGTCAGGAACCTGTTCCACTCTCAGTTGAGCCACTTTGTGAGGCACCACACCGTGCACACACACAACCCCACAGTTATTCTTCTTTTTAGCTCACTTCAAACCCTCCATGTCTCCCTGCTCTCTTTATACCTTCCATCTCTTGTGCTCATGCTTCCTTTCCAAAGGACACCGCCGGAGAAACACATGTAAAGCCAGGTTGTGCAACAAGGAAACATGTTCATGTGTTAATGAATTTGGCTTGTCATGTAAAGTCATCATCTCAATACACCAGGGTGAGTTCAAGTCTGCTTTAAAAACAACATCTTCATTCCAAATCCTGATCAAAACACTGAGAATACACTTGCCAAGATAGATGCAGCAGAGAAATGCACAGTTGTACACGTTTGATTCATTACAACCTGGACTGAGCCCACTATCCCCACAGCTTTGACTGCTGTCTCATATCATCAGAACATTGTCTTTCAGTGTATTGGTTTATTGTGATTATCTATCACTCCTCACTCGCTCATCCTTCCCATCCCTCTTTTTTGTGTCTCCTGGATTTGACAAATCACAGGGTGAGCAGCTGCAGCGCACTGCTGATCAATAAAAAATAAAAATTCTTTATTAAAGTGCCAATACTTCATTTTTGCACCAGCGCAGGAAAATGTACAACAGCTCTCACTAGGGCTGTGCTCTGCGGTATCTCATAGGCTGGTGTGGTTTATAGTTTTCAGTGGCTGGTACAGTACAGACAAACATACAGGAGCCTCAAGCAGGTCATTTTTTTGTCGCATCTCATTTCACTTTGTGTTTATTATATTTAATCTGTGTTTAAATTGAAAAAGCTACTAGAAATTATTCATAGCATTTGTGTCAAATTTGAACATGAAGAGAAAAAATATATCAGCAGACATCAAAATGCTCAATAAATTACAAAAATGGTTAGAAACACTTGCTTTTGGTAGGTTTTTTTTATTTTAAATTGTTACACTTAAAAAAAAAATGAGAGAATTGAAGGTGCAGGAGTGAACAGTTTTTTAAAAAGATGTATGATGATTTATTCAGAACTCTGAACAGAAATTGCAGTACCTCGAGGCACAAAATATAACTCTACCTTTGGGAGAAGAATGTCTTATGAGGATTTCTGCAAAGTTACTGTTCCTGAGAAAGCTTGTAAGAAATCTCAGTCCCTGCAAACCAAACAACTGATGATGAGGAGGGAGGTATTGCTGAACATGCTGCCACAGAAACTGGTTCCACGGGTGCGTGTTCACATTTGATCAACCCAGTCGTTCGCATCATTAGACCACAGAGCTGCTTCTTACGGCCTTTTAACAAGAGACGGAGGGAACCTGCTTTGACAGCACTCGGATGCAAAAGTCATCCAGCTTGTCTTTGATGGATTATTGAGAGAGAGAGAGAAGGGAAAAGAGAGGTGACATTATTTGCAGATTTGCGAAAATGCATCAGCAAGCAAGGCTGCTGCTTGTGAAGTGGGATCTGGTGAACGGAGGGAGAGTGCGGATCATAAAAGAGCGGCAGCAGAAGGAAAAGGAGGGATGGGACGAGTTGTGTTCAAAAACGTGGCAGCAATGGGGAAATTGCCTCCCGCCCACGGGATCGATGCAGTTCATTTGGCGCAGTGAGAAATGACAGCTGATTATTCAGCCATTCCCCCCAGCACATCTGTTTTACCCCGTGTCCTCCACTGCTCACGTATAAACAATGTATCCATCCAACAAGGGAGGAGGGAGAGTAACAGAGAGTGACAGATACAGAAGCAGTGAGCAAGACAGATAGGAACAGAAAACGTGAAAAGAACATCGAAGTAAGAAAAGGACATGTGAGATAGATGCAGAGGAGAACTCTAACAGTAAACAGACCAAAATAAAAATATGACGCGGCAAGAGCATGCATTTGGAAATTTTTTAAGTCAAAGATATGCCAAAAACCCTCGAGGTCAGGGGTGGACAACCCTGATCCTTGAGAGCCACTATCCTAAATATCCAGCTGTGTCCCTCTTCCAGCACACCTGATTCCAATAATAAGCCTATCATTAAGCTCTGCAGACGCCTAGTAACGACCATCAGGTGTGCTGGAAGAGGGAAACATCTAAAACATGCAGGATAGTGGTTCTCAAGGACCAGGGTTGGCCACCCCTGCTCTAAGTCTTTGTCTTAACTTACCAGATTCTTGCGAGTCTCTGGAACAGCAGAGACATCAACAGGCTCCCTCTCAATGGCGTTGACAAAGCGAGCCTCAGCCACAGCGATGGCACAGATGACATGGACCCACCTGGTGAAAGAAAGAAATATGAGGAAAACTGTACAAACGTTGATAACCTTCCTGACTGCATGGTCACATATTAGCGGTGCAGTTTTCTAATGTCCAATGACGGTTTAATATAATCAGCTTTCACAAAAAAAATCTATCCACTGTTGTGTTTGTTTGTTGACATGGGAACAATGAGGGGACATATCTGTTCCCATTACAGAAAAACATGAGGGGGGAAAGTTCTTCCTGTCTAAGGCCCAGCTTACACGGCAATGCTCTCAGGTGAAAACGACAAAATATTTTACCAGATGTGCCTTACATTTAAACATTGAAAATACAAAAAAGTTTAATCACTCTCCAGAGTGGAAATTTTAACACCATCTTCAGGGTTGAAAAGACAAAACTGCATTTTCTTGTCACAGAGTTTACATCACAGGCATGTGCCAGTAGAGGAAAGCAACAACATATCTGATTATTTCCCTGCGACAGACATTCAAGTTACCCTAACCACTCTAATTTACATCCAAGAGGCGCTTCAGCAATCGTCACGAATCTTGTTGTTCTGTTTCATGTTTTGTGATAGTATTTTGCAGTAGGAGAGAACAGGAAAAGTAGAAAGGTTCTACACAGGCGCTTAGTCTTAGTGGTGCCACCTAGCCACCTGGTGTAAATATTAAATCGATATATAGGACACTTCACCCTTTTGTGTGTCTGCATGCAGACCTTTCCCCCAAAATGCACATCTAAATGCGGATAAAAAGTGAGAATGCAATGCCACATTTTCATTTTCAGTTAAGATCATTACCGTCTAAATGTAGCCTAAACCACAGAAATTGAGCCATAAAAATGTATGTTTAAAAAAAAAAAAAAAGTAACTTTACACGTAAAAAATGTCCACACCAAAGCTTAAATGTTCTACAAACCGGTTATCTGTAGTAGTCTTCAAAGCTCCACCTCGCAAGTTACAGAGGCAACACTCCTGAAAACACAAGAAATACTGCGCATTAAAAGAAGGAAATGACTATAGTGCAATTATCTTTATTTGTGGTGAAATTGAAAAAAAAAAGAAAAAAAAAAATCACAAAAGAAGCTTGAAGTCATGACAACCTTTTTTCCAGACGAGTATACTTACCACAGTAAAGGCGCCTGCTGCACACCTGGAGCAGGTCCAGGAATCACTGACAGAGTCTGGCTTCACACCGTAACAACCTATTAAAAAAAGAAAAACAAGCAAGGAAGTGGAAATTATTGACCTCGAATATCAGTCCGACTAGATAAATCTTTCGATATGCACGGTCAGACTATTTTTCAATAAGGAAGGTCACCAAAATCTTTTCAGGTTATTTCTGAAACTTGCTTATCAAATTACCATCATTTTTTCCACAATCTTTTTGTTAAAATCTCCAATTTCAAGCTTGTGCCATTTATGTAACAAGTGAGGTCTGAATCATTTTAGTTTAGCTGTTCGCTCCAAAACAATGAGGAGTGGAGGGATGGAGCGCAGAGCTGCTGTTTCTGACAGGAGTTCTTTCTGCTTCATGTCCTCTTATCAATAGTAGTGCTGCTTCTCCAGCTGAGCCCAGCTCAATCCTGGATGACTAATGAACTGGCCTTTTTGAAGGTACACTCCAGCTTTAGGGATAATAAGAACCCAGGAGGGTTAAGAATGTGTGTTACTGTCCAAGTTTGTGCGTTGATGTCCATGCTGCAACACTCACAGCTGTAGACATTTCAAAATGATTACAGTGTATAATTCTTACAACAAAGTGACAACAAAACCTGCTCAATCTTCTCTACTTTTTAGCAACAGTGTCAAGGTTTTTTGTCATTCCTGTCATGTTATGCTTTTTGTTTATACACTTAAGGCAAAGGTATGAGGTCTTTAGTTTTTGACATGTTAAGATAACTGATAACAACAAATATCAGCATAAGAGACGCTAGGCACAGGAAAAACACACTCGCACACAAAGCTGTTAACAAGCTGTTAGTCTTACTTCACAGTAGCTGTAGCCTTTAAAAGTCGACCACCACCGTGAAAAAATGCTGTTGAGTGTAAACTAGGGTGCATCAGAGCTGGAGAAGTTTGTGGCACACTGCCTTTGAGATGCTTGAGCAGCCTGTTTGGTGTCTGAACCGAAGTCAAACAGAATTAAACTATGGCGCATCATGATTGGGAGCAGCATCATGGGAACTGAGCTGAGTTTGTTGCATTGCTGTAATAAAAATCTGATCTTCTGTGCTTCCTACTTTTCTGACAGTATTCTCAAGAGGCCTGGGGTAGGAAAAAAGTTGTGAATAGAGATGAGAGGATGAGGGAAGAGTGCAAATACCCACTAGACTAGTCTAGCCTGTTAGCCCTTGTACAGGCTCTTCTTTCCTACAGCTCATCAGAAACACATAAAATGGCAGCTACACTTTCACACATTTCACAAAATGATATAAGATAAATACTTAGACCAGTGTATACAAGAACAGTAAAAACTTTTGCTGAAAGCTGACTAAAACGATAACAGTTTTGCATTTCCTTTTGTTTTCATTTAATTTTGTAAGTAATTGCAGTTTAATTAGAACATGTCCTTAAAGTAGCTTTAGAAGTTTGAGTAACTGTTTCACTCTGGTGCTTTGTCCTAACTTTAGCCGTGATGATGCCTACATTGATGGATTGACAACACAGATGTGCGACATGTTTGCCATCTGCCAGCGTAACATTGGTGATGTTGTGTCTAGTTATCGCATCTGAGTCTGAAGTTTGTGGATTTAGGGCAGTACAGTTTCACTGAAGGACAACAAAACCCGAGTACAGTTCATGCACAGCACTGAAAGAGTACCCTTAAGCACCTTTTTGTACCAACTCACTCTCCCTTTGGACCGCCCATTTTTTATTTTCTGACAGTCCTCATTTTACGCCAATAGATTTGATTTATTCTAATTTCTTCCAACAGTCCTTGGGTTTTTAACACCATCATATGTTGGATTTGTTTAGAGATGCCCTAATATTCTAATAACTAGGGTTTTTTTTGTTCAATGCCTCTGTATTTTGACCATTACATTCTGTTTTACGTTGGCGCTTTATTTTGTGGGATCAAATCATGACCTCATAGTATTATGAGTAACATTAAAAAATACTACATTTCTACTGCCAAAAATTCTAGGATCAAGGTTAAAACTAAGAACTTTATTATTTTTTTTAATATATAATTTCAGTTTATTTTAGTAGGGTTAATCAATATTTCTGTTTTTAACTGCACATATTTATACATCTTGTTTTCACATTGTTAGCTTCAATAACTAATGAAACCTCATTTTTAACTTAAGCTTACAAAAACTGAACAACTGCAGGCCGATAACTTCTCCACCGTGCGTCTGTCGTCCCATTTGTTGAACTCGAATGTAACCACGCAGTCTTTCTTGCTGTACAGAAGGCTTCATACTTACTTGCATGAACCTGTAGGTGGCAAGATGAACAGCAGAGCAGAAGACTAGTTCCATCTTCTCCAATGTGGGGGTTGGTGGGTGTAGGCTCGGTGTTGCCTGCACCGACACTGAAGCACATTTCTGGGACCAGTGGACGAGTTCGATTGCCATGACGGGGAAGGGGGGTGCGTGGAGCTTCACTTGCAATTAAAGCCTCTTTGTGAGGCTGGAAAAGACAGAAAATATATGATAAAGTGATGCACGTTAATATTGATATTTAGTCTCAGACTCAAGTTCAGTTGATGTTGGCCAACTCCATTGCTAGACTAATACCAATCTTACTCCGTGAGAAGAGATAAAACTGATTTCCATTTCTATGTAGAGGTTTCAGTCATTTTTTTCTTCAGCATCTTTTTCTGCTCATCTACAGCTGCAACGGTGTGAAACGCTAGGTACCATTTGCTCAGAAAAGCAGGCGGTTAACAGATGTCAACTGATATACAGGCCCTCAAACCATGCTGATACGATCCCATTCGTCATATTTAAGACTTTTAAAGAAAACTAAGAAGTTAAGTTAGGGACAACTTAAAACAATAGCTAAAACTTAAGTGAAAACATCAATTATTAAGGCTATGAACAGTTTTGCCCACGTTTACTGTAACATGCAACCAAAAACTGTTTGATGAGTTCTACTTTCCTGGTTGGTGTAAATTATGATCAATAAAAAAAAAAAAATAAAAAAAAAAAAGAGATATAACCGATTATTGAGGTTTTAATTCTAATGTTGTGCATCCAATCCTTTGTCCCCATGTCTCAACGTTTTCAGGAAACATTGATTCGAGACATTTTAATACCGAATAACGCCTAATTTTTTGAATATTTTTTAAGAATCTTCAGGAACACAGTAAAAGCCAATCCACCCATTTACATGTACCAGTTACAAACATTCATTTATTCATCTTCTATACCCGCTTAATCCTCATTAGGGTCACGGGGGTCGCATGGAGCCTATCCCAGCTGCTTAGG
>JAQQZY010000020.1:14294207-14312397 GCA_030068375.1 Ostorhinchus rueppellii | reverse complement strand
ATGGATGGATGGATGGATGGATGGATGGATGGATGGATGGATGGATGGATGGATGGATGGATGGATGGATGGACATTAAGGAAAAAAGTCTTTAGCACAACGCGATAGATAAACATCTACCACTGCCATCTGTGGACAACGCTGATATGGATATTGGCCGATATCAGTAAATATCAGACACAAATGGCTTGGTCAAACTATTTGTGCATCCTTAAGTATTTAAGAAGCTCAATCACTACTCAAGGTACACATTAAATACATCTGTAACTGAATATCAAATGACTTAAGAGAAAGTGGGAGGAGGCATTTTTTTATTTTCAGTCTGATTGAAAAGCCGTAGTCATTAGTCACAGTGGAAAGTTCTGTCAGTACTTGGTATGATGCACTGTCAGTATCTATATATAGTATCCCTAGCATCTACCAATAAGGACAACAGTTCACGTTTTATTTGGGTAGAACTTTCCCTGACTGAAATGATCTTTCAAAATGTTTTCAACAACATCAGTACTCATCAGCGGATGGATGAGTCGAAGTCAGACTGAGAAGTTTTGACAGTTTATACAGAACTTTTGAATGCCACCGTGATTATCCGGATACTTCACAGTGAAGGGCCCAGACAGGATCAGGGTTTTGCTCTGAGACGTACTGTACAGTATGTGTGCTGCTGGAACTGAACTTGCACATCTCTGCAATGCCAACCCCCAAGAGCAGACAAAAATAAAGCAGCAGTAAGTGAGATGGACAGACGGAGAGTCTCATTGGCCGAGCTGTTGTCTTTCATATTCCCAGACTCTCTGCGTGTGGTGCTGCGCTGCCACTTTGCAGACTCGGTTTAGCGGTGCAGAGTAAACCACTCTTCTTTATCAGACTGAGACAAGTGTAGTAGGAGATGGTCTCTGGAGCATTGGGTTGGGTTGAGGGACTACTGGTTCTTAAATTACAAGTGGCCACATGGGTAAAGTAGGAAGGCCGAAAATTAGAAAACGAGAGGAGAGAGACGTACTTCTGGAAACTGGCACCTCATAAATCTGACATGCAGTCGAGTAGAGAAAAAGTAAGGAAAGGGGACAGAGACGCACACATGTACACACTACCGCAAAGAGAGAGAGTGAACTGAACAGGAAAATGAAGAAGAATGTATAGAAAAGAAACAAGGGGGGCGTTTTCTTCCAGAGGACATTATGGTTGGGCTCCCCTCTATAACCAAACCATGCCCTGTCAATTTCATGCTCAACAGCCCCCGGGCAAAGAAGCACTTTGCATCAATGGAGGGATACGAGGGTATGGTTAGTGCTGGTAACAGATGGTGTGTAGCACAGAACCAGACACTGCTTTTATATTTTGGTTCAATCTTTCACTTCACCCCTACAGAGACGCAAACAGCCAGAGCAGGGATGTTGTGATGTTCACGACACTGCTCCTACGTCAGATATGGATTAAACCTCTTTTAGACCAACACATAAAGAATATAGAATAATTATTGTGAGTGAATTTTAGTATCAAAAAACTCAGACTGGGTGGTATGGTGAAAGGAGTCAGCACAATTAAGAAAAGTAATTCAGTCAAGAAGAAATCCTAAATGATTATTTCCAGTTAAACCAATGTTTTTTTTTTTATTTTAGTGCAAGTTATAGAAAGCAGTATGTTAAACTGTAAAAATCGGTTTTATCCTAAATATACAACCTTTCTGTAAATAGAGAACAGTAGGAGTCTAAATAAACTGAACCTCAAGCAGTTATGTCCCAGTCGTACTTTGTCCTTTCAAACAATCACCTAAAAATGAATGATTTCCCGTCATTCTAAAAAAAACTCAGACATAGGAGTATCTGCTTTAGTACCTACAGGACCTGTACTAAACACATGGTCGTCAGTCTGTGCTGCCTCACCTGGGTCGCCATCTTGCCGTAATCCACCCAACGCAGGGTGGCAAAGTTTGTGGACTCGGCACAGTTGAAGCCGTGGTTGAAGCCGGCGTGGTAGCCATAGGGAAAGGTGATCATGAACTCGCCTTCATTCTGTGTTATCTGTTCAGACAGCAGGAAAATGGACAACAGCAAGAATTTAACATTTCTGTTTATTTGCAAGACAATAGAGTCGATACAATTATTCATTGGTTTATTCGTGCATGCAATTTCAGTGCTTTTCCACACTTTGGTGTGATATTTTTCAAAAGAAAAACCATGACAATTAACTCTGTGTATGATGAATAACCCCACTCCTTATTCCGTATTTCACAAAACCTTAAGAGACGATTACTATATCTTCTTAATAAAGCTTCCAGTCTGTGAAATGTTAATTTGCCCATGTGTGCAACAGTCTCTGCTGTCTTTCTGCTTAATAGAAGTAACCTTGTTATCACTAAACTGTACAGTGATGTTCAATATTTCTGTATATGTTCAGTATTCTGCTAATGTTTCTAAAATGCGTGGTGGTGTTACCCATTAATCTAGACTTGACATTCACAGTAACTGCAATTAAAGTTTAAAGTATAAATATTTCCACAACAACAACTTTTCTCTAAACTTTCCTGACTCAAAAGGAAAATAAATTCAGCTAAACATGACTACAACTGGCAGTGTTTAGCGTTTTTCTCGTGAGCCCAGTGTTATTCTGAGAATGTTTAAAAATGTGAGGACAAGTTAAGTGCATTCTTTTTTAATGTGTTGCCCCAAAACTTAAGCCTTATATTTCTGGTGGAGGATCTCGACTTCCTTGTGAAGCCCGGATCCAGGCAATCAAGAGGCAGATCAATCCAGACAAGGTGACAGGCATGAGAGGGAGAGACAGGAGGAGAGGCTGAGAACGGGAGATAAACTTCCCCAACCAAAGGCAGAGGTTCACATATCAAACAACCCTTTTGCTCTTGCAAAAAGCAAGAAGACGGTTTTATTTTTACACATGAATCGAGAGAAGTACTGTAGGTGTGTAAGAGGCAACGTGTTCACTGTGATAATGACGTCCTGAGGGGGGAGCAGAGTGATAAATGGGGTGTATTGGAGGGGGGGGGCTCTGCTGACAGCGAAGAACTCTCTATGCCTTTTTGACAGTTTTTCCCTTCAATCTGTGAGCATATGTCACTTACTGAATAGTCTGAATGAAGACACAGAAGGGGAAAAAGCCAGCTAATTTCAGAAGATAATTGCTTGGAAAATATCATCTCTCACGTGTTGAGACTGTGATTTTTGCATCAAAGCAGAGCTACTCGTCTCTGTTTTTAATGAGGCCAATGCGGTGTCGTTCATTATTCAAATAGGCTCACCTTTTCTGAAACTTAGACAACAAACACCCATGTTATTAGAGAAAGGAGGATGTGAGATTAAATAGCTTCTACAGCTTCTTTTTATTATTGCATTCATTATTATTATTATAATAACAATGTCTTCACAGTAGCAGGTTTGTCATCACCATGTGACTGAACATCATTTAAGAAAAGTTGATGGTTTATGCGGATTAAAAAACAAAAGCTTGAAAATTTCTAATTAATTTAGTGATTTACTGATGCAAACTAAACTCCAGTGAGGCATTGGTGGTTAGTTATTAGTGTTAACCATTTAGGCTTATGCCACCTAAAACATATGCGACCGTCAAGTTCATATTTTTCATCACAGTTTTTGATCCAGATGTTCAAATGACAGATTGACAGACAGAAATGTCACGACAGCATCCAATGTTAATTTGGAGTCTCACCCTGTCAAAAGGAATGCCATATTTCTTCAAGATGGATGGAGATATCAGCGTCATCTTGTGGCGGAGAAAAGCATCACAGCCTTGGGAGCTGCCAGGGAAAAAGCCTGCGGAAAACAGGAATATGGCATTTATTTTCCATATTGGTGACCCAGAGAAAAAAAAAAAAAAAAAAAAAAAGATATTTTTTTACAAAGCACATTAAATACAAGTGAGTCGAAACCAACCAACAAACATAACAGGCATTAAGTGCAGTACAGCATACCTTCCCTGGTCAAGGTCAATGGATCATATTGTATCTTGAACAAACAGTGAAGAGGAACATTTCATGGACCTCCAGGCAGTAATGAAAAATAGGAAAAGTGGTGCTCTTTGGTGAAGGGACCATCAGTGCACAAAAAAATACAAAAACCAAGGCAGTCTTTTAATTTTGAAATGCCTTTATTAATTATGGTATGTCTCAATGGACCTCACTGAGCCCCGCTGTGTTTCAGCCTGCTGGCCTTTATCAGGAGGACAAAGGAAAAAAAAAAGAAAAAAAAAAAAGAGAGAAATGCACTGTGGGTCAGTAAGGTCCACTGAGACATGCCATAATTAATAAAGGCCTTTAAAAAATTATAAAAGAGTGTCTTGGTCTTTGTATTTTTTTGTGCAGATCACATTGTATGTTCTTCCTACAAATGTGTGGCAGCATATACGTTTGTTTTCTTCTACTTAAACTCGTCTCAGATGCACTGCAGCAGTGTAGTTTGTGAGACAATATGTAAAAAGCCAGACAAGGAATTATAGGACACCTACAGAACATTTTATGATGCAGAACCGAACCATCAACAAGTACCATTTATCAAACAGCAGCAGCAACAGGTTTTGTGGTTTTAAAATATGTCAATATCTTACAACTGAAGTATTACACAGTTTAACTGGATAAAAGCTTTGAAAGCACCAACCCAGCTTTGGAATCGCTATAAGTCAACCAAATCTTCAGGTGACAGCTTGAATTCAATCATGTTTCTGATACATTTTATGAAGTCAGTATATGAAGGATGCACTTATTGCATCCAGTTAATTTTGCAATATAGATGAATTTGATGGAAAAATGGGCAGATTCTATGTAAATCATAACCTAAAGTTACTATTTTACAGTAAGAAATCAGTCAACAGTGGGAATGTGAAGCTGGGGACTTCCACTTTTAAATCTTTAACCCATTCAGGGTGACAAAAAAACTCCAAATAAGGTCCTTTTTCATGGGAGATTAAATTGCACAATAAAACTGTGCTGTGAAATTTAAAACAGCAGCATTAATAAGACTGGTACACACATTACCATCGGCCTGTCTACGACTGTAAAACAATATATAAGCATTAAAAACCTTTTGCTTTTTTGCACCAACCTTTTTATTTTTTATTTTTTTACAGAACTATTTAAATGCAAATGCAAATTTCCTCAAATAAAATTCTGTAGTCGATTAAAGTGTATATATGGGCTGGGGGCGTGGTCAATATGAACAAATACAGTCCATATGTAAAAAAACAAAAAAAAAAACAAAAACAAATGTAGATTAACTCCTATGTCACAAAAACTCAATTCAGAAATTCAGGGCGAGAGAAAATGCCAGGCTTAACCTCATCCAGTCAGTGCATGTGGTTGAATGTGGTTCGCACAGAAAAGGTGTGACTACATGAAGCCAGATGTAAGTAAATCTAATAAATGCAGTCACAGCTTTCTACGAATGTCACGCAGGTCAATCACAGCTTTATTTATGTTGAACTGAAGAAACACTACATCACATACTTTACATCCAGTGACCAACAGCTATGAGTAGAAGTAAAGGAGGTAAAATCCTTAATGTATAAAAGGAAGAAAAAACAGAAAGACGGCCAGTGCAAAGATGAGTCAGAAAATCAAGCCTGTTATACTAACCTGCTTCAAATAAAGGCTTGTACACATGTGCATTTGAGGGTAAATACAGGGCATATTGGGTCACTATATGAGGAAATGCAGCGTGTTGATAAGCAAAGCACACCTGTGTAACTGTTGAAACAACCCAGCCTTTTGTGTTGCAAAACAACCACCCCACTCGCCTTAAAAACACAGACTGCCTTGAGAGCATAATATCCCCCTCTGACATTTTGGGTTTTCAAAGCCCCAACTTTCTCTGTAAAACAAAGGCTTACTTTTGCTCTCAGAGACAGAGAGACTCTAACGGCCTCTGCATAATCAAAAGCAAGAATTTCTCCTCCATCAGTCACTCTCCTACTCTTTACTGTCTATGCCCGCCAGTGCCTCAAAGGGGGGTCCATCCGAGCCTCCACCCAGTTAAACTTTAATGTGACTGACAGTATAATCGGCACCCATTTCATCCTTCATTTTCACTGCATTGTTTCAGCCTCTGTTCCACGCTACAAAGCAAGAGAGGGAGACAGGGCCTCTATTCTCTCATCGCCTGCCTGCTTGTTGGAGCTGATAAAGGTGAATAATGTGCCGACAGAGCCTGGGTATTAATCCCCATTAAAATGCAGCTGGCTCTCTGAGCTCTCCACAGGGTAATATTAACTTAAAGGCTTCATTCTGTCCTTTTGAGTTTGGAAATTAAGTTCCTGCCTCCAACTCTGCACCCTCCCTTCTTACCCCACCCCTCCTCCAGCCCAAACGTATGAAGCCATCGCTGAACTAATGCGGAGATGAGGAGTGATAAGAGCAACGGCTGCCATTGTGTCAAATGTTTGAAGAGAGTGTTTTCAAGTTACACGACGATTGTCTCAGGCCTGTTGGGCATTCTGCTACACTCATAACTGTCTTTTTAGGACCTCATAAACAGTTGGCTGCCTGTGCTGACGATGGCTTTCATAGGTCAGTGGGTGCTTGTTAAGTAACGTTGGCATGGCTTTCCTCCCACCGCCAGCTGCTTAGATAAGAAGAGAGGAAGGCTGCAATCTGACTGACTGAAAGCCACCGTAAAGAATGATAAGAAAACATCTACTGCATGTCAGTTATGGTTTGATAGCATTTCAATGCATTTAAATATAAGCTCACAACAGTGAATTTGTTCATCTTATCAAATCCAGTTAGGTTTCAGTATTAAGAGGTGCAACACACTGAAAAGATGTCAGCTAAATTATACAAGTCTCGTGTGATGAACCACTTCACTATTAATATTCACAAAATTTTACAGGTTGAAAATGTCTAATATGAGGTGTGTGGCCCACCCATGCGAACACATAGCTTTGACTGAGTCTGTGAAACATTGCTCATTTTCCAACAGGGAGCTGGAGCTGTTATAACACTGTCTTAAAAGCCAACAGACCTAAAGGAACTACTGCCTCAGTCAAATGGTTTGAGTGTTAGTCTTGATCCAAAAGCATGTGTGAAAAATAAGTTGGGCAGGTTTGATGAATAACTCATTGTGTTGGAAATGTCAAAATGATAATGGTACTCTGATACACTGTTTGTGGAAATGTCCAATTATCAAATGTTTCTGGATAGTTGTTGTTCACTGGTTGGACAGAACTGTGCCACCCTGTCCAAGGCTGTGTTTATTGGGTGCAAAACAACAGATTGCCAACATAACAGGAAATGTTCTGTTATCATGGCTGGGGTCTCAGTGGCAGTTAGGATTATTCTTAAACACTGGAAAACCCCTAAAGCCCCCCAATTTAAAGAAAGGGTAAATATGATGATGAAGCCTGCTTCATATGAATGTATGTTCCATAAGCTTAACAATAGGGATGGGACCATAGCTCCAGTTAGGGAACCATGCTGGTCATATATAAAAAAAAAAATTTTTGAGCACTTCCACACTTTATAGTATAGCATTTTGGACATGTGTTTATGTATAAAAGCCCTGTTTGTTAACATTAAGCAACATTGTGTATCTCATGTACCAAGAATACCTCAATAAAAACTTGAATTATAAAAAAAAAAAAAAAAAAAAAAAAAAAGTTGGGCAGTAACAAAAACAAACTACCCAATCGATACACTGATTCTGCTAAATAAAATTACCATTTCTGTCAGGACTTGGTTCAATATCACCAAGAGCCAAATGTCATTTCAAACTAATTTTAACTAGCACAGCTAAATTTAGGGAGATAAAATAACACAAAAGGTGATTACTTCTAACTTAACATGAGACTATTTAGGAAAATAGAACACAGCAGAACACCAACAACAGCAGTAAAGCTCATGACACGCCAGTATATTCATATACTTTCTAAGGATAATGGGGTGTCTTTTTATTTAAGACATCTTAGTTGTACTTCATCTATGGTTGGGCAATATACTGAATTAATTCAGTTAATTGAGGTGTTGCCTTCTTAAAATTCTGAAAAAATGCATAAATTGCAAAATCCTGATTATTTATCTGGAGACTTTTGCTGCCCAACAAAAATTAACTTTTAATATATTAACTGTAGATGTGTTTCACTAGTTTTATTTGAACGTAGTTGTTTAGTTTAAAAAAAACAACAATATTTTCAAATGATCAAAATTGTTTTATGTTCTTATTCAGAAAAATATAAATTTATAGCAATCATCAAAATTATTATATTTTCTATCAAATTGTCCCACGCCAACGTCAACAATAACTTGACAAAAGGGTCTTTCTTTGCCTGTCTATTGTAGGTCAAATACTGTGCATGTAATCTGCTAAACACAACAGGACAACAGAAGGATGGCGAGTGACACAAGCTCTGCACTGCTGGTTATTGATTTGTTCTCAGCTCTGCACAAGAACAAGGACAAATGGTGTGTCTATCCAATGTAGGTTGGATTGGGCAACTCTCCCTCATCATCCTTGCAGCTTCCATCTTGCTCTGAGTGAGCTATGTGCAATACACAAGATAATCCTCATTGATCAGGACAAAAGGAGGAAGAGGTGGAAAACACAACTGGTGGTGGTGGTGAAGCAAAGAAAACCAAAGGGACACTTCATGTGAGAGAAAGGGCAAATGGCTCGAGAAAATCATGAGGGCTTCTTCACCGTTCGAACCTTTTTATCCGTCTCAGACATGACTTTAAACCTTTGATTTTTGTTCTCTGTATGTGACGCGTGTAAAGACACATTTAGTGAGCATCAGTGCACAGAATGTATTACAGTCCGGACAGCTGAACATCTTTGTTTAGGCTTTTTACAGGTTGCTAATCTTAATATAGACATCTAGCATCTAATATGTACAGCCCATATGGTTTCTGCTTTAGCGCGCACTTCTGTTCTATCTAGGGGACAATAAAATTTACCCTTTTGTATGTAAAGAGATACCACAAAATCGTGGTAATAAATCAAGATTTCTCACCCTTGAAAAAAAATGCAAGAGATTTTTTTATTCATGGCTCAAGGTGCGTTTCTCCTTGGTAAATGTGAGATTGACAGCAGTGAGACAAGAAACTACAACAATTCACCTATTCATTATAAGTGGGGTAAAAGCATGTTATGCTGAGGAGAAATGAGGCTGCTACAGATGTACCTGCTACTTTGCTTTCCATTTTCCTGTGCAACCGAGAATAGTAAGAGCGATTTGTGTGTTTCGTATATTCTTTGATGGAATGTGACATTCATCTGCAATTGTTGCTTCCAATATAAAAACAACTGCCTTTCAAATGTACAGTTTGGTCTAAAAAGTGTCAGAAAAAAAGTTTCAAACAGCGATCACAACTTCCTGAAGTCCTGAAATTACTTGTCAAGAGGCAAAACCACAAAGATAATCACTTCAGTCAGTTAAAACTAGGCAAATCCCCACATCTGAGCTTCAATCAGAGAACAGTTTTTCCTTGACAATGATTTAAATAATTAACAGGCTGATTACTGATTAATTTTCTGTCCGTTTCATGTTTCTATCATCAATGATTTGCAAGTTACTTAGGGTAGAAGGGATGTAATTTCAGTGATGATGCTGTCACTACAATAATCAGTATGAGCATATCTTACAAGGAAAAAGGAATGAACCAGACAAATACTAAACCTAAAATTACAACATTTAAAATGAATAGTGTTATACAGGATGTGTGACTTCTTTCAGAAGAGCATTCATTTAAAGGAAAATCACAATAATAATAATAAAAAAAAAAAAATCTTCCAATGGTGAAGAATTGATGAACAAAAATGTATGTAAAAAATCTGGATCTTGCCTTTATCATCTAGGATGTGAAAATTTCAAGTCAAAATGTACCGTAGTTGTTTTTTAGTGCAGATAAACTCATAAACAAACATGCCCTCACCTTGTGCCAGTCTCTCCAGTCTCTTGCCATGTTCAGGTGGGACTGCATACCTGTACAAAGAGCACAAAGAGAATACCAGAGAGTCAATATATGATCACAAACAAGAGAAAATTAATTCGGTGACTAAAAGCTGCTTCATAAAGTCACTGAACAGCTACTTTAAACAAATTATATGTTTGAAGGGAAGAAAAGAGCAAACAAGAGGGAGGTGGAGAAAAGATAAAATGACTTGTGAAGGGCAGGACCAGGAGAAATGGCTGTTTGGGGAGCACTGGGTTATTTCACAGCCCTAAGCACTCACCATTTTAGCAAATGAAATTGCCCATGACGTACATTTAACCACCCCTGTCTTACTTTTTTTTTTTTCTTATGCATGTACAAACGATGCCAACCATCTAACAGTTTATCAATGTTTAGGGGATACTTGCCGCTTGCCATCTTGCTGCGGTTTGCATAATACAGTAGCTGCTCAGATCCCCCTCATCATATCTTTCATCACATTTTATTACCATCTTTCCACCTCACACCTTGCTCTGTTTTATTACTGCACAAACACAGGAGCTATGAGACTCTGGTTCTTGCTGCTTCACAGGTAAAGTAGGGACTTGCTATGGCAACAAATACAACTGTTAATACATGAGGTGGGCACTGTGCATTATGTACCACTGTATGAAATGTCAGATGCCACATTTAGAAAGCGAGTTTATTTGTGAAACAGAGTGGGAGGCAACTAGAAAAGCTCAAATCTGATCGGTGCATTTGTGAAGTTATTACAACCCTCCTTATAGCTGCAATTATCTCCTCTGGTTGTTTAACCCTCCAGAGACTTCCACTGGTGAACTATGAGTGGAAACAAGCTCACACCTCTCATTCTCAGTCATGCCTGAACAACTGCATTGATGTTCAGAACAAAAGCTGTAGGAAGAAACAGAAGATGGAAAAAAAAAAAAATAGACAGAGGTGGCGAGAGGCAACAGCAGTAAAAGATGGACAATAAAAGCATGCGCAAAAGCATAAGAAAGAGAGAAAGTGAAAGTCAATTTCAGGGGAGCCTAGACATGGTGCCACACTGCCACCTGTAGACAAAAGCCTAGAACAGCTCAAGTGTTTCACTATTTTTTTAAGACTTGAGATCAAAGTCTTAAAGGCCATTTAGGAGCAAATAGGAGTCACAGTCATGCACTGAAAGTCAGATGAATTATTAAGACTTCTATTTTGCCAAGTATATATGCAGTTAAGTTGTCTGTGTACAAGAGGTTAAAAAAATAAAAAAAAAAAAGATAAATGAAAAAGTTCTACCTTTCCATAAGCCACTTTGAATTAGTCTTCCTTTAGCACTACTGGAAGTTTTAAGGCAACAGTACTACCCACTGCACAAAGTCCGACACATTGTATCAGCCATAATTTAATTAAATGTACCAGTACCTTCATGTATTTCCCCTCTCAAATGAATAAAAAGATAAAATAAACAGTCCAACAGACTCTCTGATTAAGCCTGAAGTTTAGATGACACTTGGCTTTAAAAAGACACAAGAACCCAGTTGGGTTGCGTGTGAGCCAATGTCCTTCGCTTGGCTACACACGTAACAGATCTTCATCTGTACTGAAAGCAGAGATAAAATTGTTATTGATCTTCTCATCTGACTGTCAGTAAAACAATAAATAAGTGCATTTCCTAAAATGCCACAGTAATTCTTTAACAGCGTTTGCTGTCCTAGGGGAGAATTGCAACGCAGTTTTGTGTGTAAATTTTCACGTATTTCAGAACAGTCTGTGCCGCCAGTACATCCCTCAAATGATCCCTCAATCCCAGCATCAAACTAAACAAATCAGCAGATCAGCGTGTCTCCTCCCGTTCACTCCCTCCTAAGGCCTTAGTTGCCATGGCAGCAACACGTCTGTCACTGTGGCAGCAGCAAGAAAAACACACAAATAAAACAACATGCAGCAAATGAAGGCTTGAACTTTTCCACCTCCCTGAAGAAGTGTATGATTTATCTACAGTGGGAGGGTGTTCATGACAATGCTGGTGTGTTTTTGCGATTGTTATTTAGGTATTTGTTATGTATATGTGAAAGGAGAAACACCCAAAAGCTACTGCATTAAAAAAATATTTGCTGATCGAATATGTCCTGATCCAACTGTAATCCCTCCACCTGGTTCACTTTCCCCCCTATTTCTAAAAATGTTGGGTGTACAACAAATACAAACCCAACACTATGAAGTTACTACCTATGCTGCTAGAATTTTATGCGATGCAGCATCATGAAATTGCATCACATTTAATTTGAGACAATTAAATGAGATGTGGCAATAAGAGATAATGAAAAAGGAAATCGAGATAGAGAAGTAGAGAAGTAGATTTGACTAATGTTAGTGTCTTAACTACCAGTAAGGTAATAATAGGGTCAGAAAAAGAGTGCTCTCACCAATGTTATAGGCATACGTGATCTTTGTCATCTTCCCACTCGACTTTCTTTAAAATCTGCAGAATTTGTAGCTGGCTTAAAACTGTCTTTGAAGGTTAGTTGTGTTAAACATATCATGTGCAATTTGTTGAAGCCTAAATTGAAGTGTATGCTCTAGTGGTTAATCAAAATAAATGGCTTGTAATCAATGTTAAGTGTATTGTAGTGGTGTAATTAAAAGTGCAGGGGCTGAAACCCTAACCCTAACCCTAAATGTATTGTAGTGGTGTAATTAAAACTGCAGGGGCTGAAATTAGGGAACCCAAAAAAAAAAACAAAAAACAAAAAAAACAGAATGTGAAGCTACAGGTATAAGGATGTGAAAAGGTGACCCAACTAGTGCTGCAACAACAAATTGATTAAATCAATCCAAATTTACTCTTAAGAGTTGGCAGCAAATTCGGCAGCCAATTCATTAGGTGTTGAGCATGTTAGTATTGAGGCATGCCCATACATTGTGTAGAGTAACGTACAGAGCAGCATGGCTGTGGCTTCAGTTCCCGGGCCAGATTTTGAAACACTAAGTTTACATTATGTTCCTAGTGGTCACAGCAGCCCCATTTGGCTCAAACGTAGTGCATTGTTTCTGTAACAAAGCCGCGTGGCCACTGGGAACATAATGTAGCTTAAGATAGCCTATGTGTCATGATTACTTTAGCCCGCTAACTAGTTAAGACACCATCGTTGTAAATTATAATGTTTTCATCCATCTCTGTTCATCGGGCCACCAGACTGACATTACCTTTTATTGACTGGAACTGATACATACAACGCTAGTTTGATAGCCTATAACGAGAGGTGGTTGAAGACTATAGCTTGCTAGTCTCTCGTCCTAACAAGTCTAGGTAGCTGGCTAGTACTCGCTAACTATACCTAAAGCCATTGCACAGATGTAATCATTAGTGACTTATCTACAGCCTATATTGCTTTGGGTTAAATACTGATTTTTGAGAACCGAGTCTTTTGTGTTAATCAGATGAATTGATTGGTTTTTAAAATAATCTACAGGTTAATCAATTATTAAAATTCTCATTAGTCGCAGCCCTACCCAACACCACTGCTGTGGCGGAAAATAGAAGAAACTTCTCCCAAATTCAGTGTACAACATTTGAGTCAATTCCCAGGAAATCTTAACAGTTATTGGTCATAATACCTGTCAATCAAATCTTTAATCCTCCTACCTCTCAGAAATGACCTGTGATTAGTCTGTGTCAGAGTAGATTTTCTACAGCCTGAAAATAGCCCACAGAAATGCAGACCACTCCTGTTTTTCCTCAAACCACTTTAATTAGAACGCCTTCAACTATGAACACCTACAGCTTTAATTAATGATGGGCTTACTATACCACATATCATACTAGTGGTGTAAAATGAAGAAAAATACACATAGACCAATTGTCAAATCTAATAACTCTACTGTAAATATATTCTCCAGTTCCAGTTTCCTTCCACTGTACAAAGACATTCACCTTAATAGGTTAAGCAGTCAATCTGAATAAACTGTATAAGCAAAGGTGAGTGTGAATGGTTGTTTGTCTGTACATCAACCATCTTATGAACTGACTACATGTATATTTTACCCATTGGTAGTTGGTATATGCTTAGGAACCACCGTAAGCCTCTTGAGGATTAAACAGTTAAAAAAAAATGCATGAATGATATTAGTTACAACAGTTCACCCACAATTTCAGATAAGAGCATCTTTGTGTAAGAACGACAATATTTGGTTTTAATACTGGTTTGCCACCAAGAAACCACACTGTTATAATACATTAGCAGAAGTTGTAAGATATAAATGTTGGTAGAAGTAAGGCAGAGGCGATTTCTCTATGACTGCAAGGGAAGCTCAGCTTCTCTAAAATGTCAAAATTAAATGGTCAAATATGTACAGTTGTGTTAACATTTCATTGACGACAAAAGCATTAGAATCAGCTACTTATCACAAATCGACTGAGACGATGTTAACTTCTCATACATTTCCATAGTGCCATTTTCGTTGTCAGTGCATTTTCCCATAGAACTTCTTTTTCTGTGGTTTAATGGTGGGTGGTGCTCAGCAATTTAGGCATTTGCACCCTCTAGTGTCTCTACTGTGATATGAACCAGAGCATTTGCCCATAGAAGTTGAGCGTCCATGCACTTCAATGAGACAGTTTTTTATTGCCTTGAAATTCAATGGTCATTGGATAAATGCCACAATTTTGTCCCGCCCCCAGATCCCCAGCATCTCTGGGGATAAATGGCACTGTGGGTGGGCTTCGGCTGGCCTGGATGCTGGGCTTCCGCATGATGATTGGAGGCAGTCGAAAGGCCGAATCCTGTTTTGATTGAGAGGTATTTTAAGATACACACCATCACTTGACTGCTCTGCCTTTCACTCCCATTGCAGATTTTAAATAGGAAGTCGGAGCTTAGACAAACTGTGACCCATTTGTTGGCATTTTCTTGGCGAAATTACTTGTTCATTTCTTACACTGTAAATAAAACATACTCATCGTATTTCCTTGTTTCAGTTTAACAATTCCAATAATTCCTTGTCCGAGTTTAATATCGTTTCATTAAATAGTTCAATCAGTCATACTGTTGGCTAGGTCGGAGTGAACTAGCTAGGTAGTGTCACAGGGTCAGAGACCACTTTCTTGAACAGGAAGAGAGGGCAGAATTTACATACAAATAAACTGACAAATTTTATAATCTAAGTGTACAATGAGCTTCCCCTCTTTGAAAGACCAGCAGCCATCACTTAAGAGAACAAGAGGAAAAACTCAAATGGGAGAGGGAGAAAAAAAAGCTGAATTGGTTTTAGCCAGATAATATGCACATATTAACATGTGCACCTGAAGAATAAGCTTAGGCTAGAGGGAAAATTACTGGTAGGAGATCTCATACTCCTATGGACCTAATAGTTGTTTTAAAAAAAAAAAAAAAAGCAGACCTGTGAAACACCATATATTCCTTCAAACACCATGCCACAGAAACAGCAGAAAACTCCACCCAGCACCCAAACTGCAGTTAGAACCTGACTAATGCAATATGCAGATCCTTAGCTTTCTCCTCCTCCTCCAGTGGGAGGAAAAAAAAAACTGTCAAAAGAGATTGGATGAAAACCCATAGACTACAGAGGGGGTTGAGGACTCGTGGATTCATTATAAACTCCTCCTTTCCCAGGAAGTTGCAGCCCGGGCTACACTTCAAAATATCCCTTTCAGTTCTGTTTCGTCAGCTATTCCCTGCCTTCCTCTCACACGCTCTGAGGTGAACTTTTATCTGACAGCAGATCTACTGGTGTGTGTTGAGGTAGAAGAGTGATTGAGGAGTTTTCAGCAATGAAAATGAAAACAAAGAGAATGGTGGAGGATAGAGACAGGGAAAGTGACAGACTGAGTACACCGACACATCCACCGGTTTGTGTGTGTTGTTGTGACTCGTGGGGTACGACTTTGATGGGAGCAGAGTTGCGGGGGGAAATGGAGTTAATTTCACAAACGGCTGCACTATGAGAGGGGAGGAAGAAAGGGTGAGTGTGTGTGTTTTAAGGGGCATGCTCTGTTTAACAGCCTGTAATTACCCCACCGTACACAAGAGTAAAAGTGAAAATGATTCGATTTCAGGAAAAAATGAGGGTGAAGGCTTTAGTGGGCACAGAGTCAAAGAGAGAATGACGAGAGAGAAAGAGAATGACGAGAGAGAGAGAGAGAGAACACATCAAATGAGAGACCTAAAAGACAGAAAAGGAACACAAAAAAAAAAAGAACATCTATTAAAGAAAGAATGACTGTGTGCAGCCATACAAATGGTAGCAAATTAGTTTTAACAAATGGTTGGGGCAAAAGAAAGAGAATTATAAAGGGGGTGGAATAAAAGAGGGACTGAAAAATTGGTGTGTAATGTACTCAAAGACTGTTTAAATATACTGTAGTGCAGATTCCGCAAAGGTAGGTAACGGCATTAAAAAGCGGCTCAGGCATCAGGCCGACATTATTAGGCAGTGAAACTAGCACTTTTTTCATTTAATGAGTAACTTCTAGAGATGCACTGATTGTGACCTCTGGGCCAATACACACCTCAGAATAACGTAGCTAATATTAGTGGGATTTTCAGTTTCCTGCTATTTCTTCTCCATATTGTAATCATATAGGATTTCTTTATAGTGAAGAAAAACTTGGCTGTTAAGCATTTAACGTCTTTAAGGCATTTGTCATGATTTTTGAAGGGGCATAAATTCAATCATAGAAATGTAGGGAAAACTTTAAAAATAACAGGCAAGTATTGGACAATAGTTGACAACAATGCTTGTCCAAAATATCTGTGCACTCTGCAATTAAAACTTGCTTTATGCCTGAATATGTAGGAAGATGCTTTCATTCTCACTAAAGAAAAATGCAGTTAAAACCCTGTCCTGTGCTCTACAAGCACAGAACAGGAATGAGTGGGCACAGTGCGTTGAATGGCAGACTGAAAAACACAGCCTGATGAATGTCATTTTCCTCTACTCACATACACACACAAACTGACAGTGAGTTGTAATGACACATACCCGCTCTCAGTAAGAGGTGTGAAAACGAGACAGATAGATGATTTTAATGAGATCACATCACAGAGAGGAGGAACTAGTAACACACACACACACACACACACACACACACACACACACACACACACACACACTGTACAACACCACGGGCGATGGACAGGAGAGGGGTAAAGGTGGAGGAGAAGCATACTGTGACAAAAAGGAAGACAGGTGAGAGAGGAGAACGTAGCAATACACACATTCGCTACTTTTTTTTTTTAATCTTTTGAGACAGCCCTGGGTCGGCCTGCCACCTGCAGTGCCGTGTATGGAAAACAATGTAGAAGGGCAAAAACATATATGAGGAACACACAAGAGGAAAAGAAGGTGCCAATAGGGAAAAAACAAACACCCGAGACATGAGACAAGAAGGCAAAAGATAATGTCACGATGAAGTGCAAAACAGAGGGTAAAATAAAAGTTCAAAATATTAGCAAATAGAATAATAGAATTTATAGTTGTTCCAAAGGCAAAACAGGGGGAAAAAAATCTAGTGTTGTGACATTTCTACCAAATTTCCTCTTCAAAAAAAGGTACCTTTTCTTGAGGCATCAAAGCTAAAATAAACCCCAATATGGGAGTTATACTGGTGTGTGGGTTTGTGCTTTGCTTTTGACTTTTATTATCTAGCAAGGTTAGTTACTAAATGCACGTCTTTGCTCTTTAAATATTCCAAGATATCTAACTAACCTCCACGTATTCTAATGAGCCTAATATGTAATAACTACATGAACATGGGATAACACTGCTGGACCCAGGGATTGGTACTCAATTACCACCTTGCATGTAGTAAATGGTAGTACGATAAAAATGCAGACCACACAAAAAACAGCTGCAAGCAGAGTCAATTAGAATGAAAACACTTGCAATTTGGTATTCGTGTTGAATTAACAGCTGGTTGTCAAGGCTCATGTCTTGTATTCTTCCAGAAAGGGTCACATGACAGGAAAATGAGGCAGGGAAGGCTATGTAACTACTAATAAGACACTAAAAGGGTGGAGAATATAGAGTTTCCAAACAAAAACCTGTTCAGCAGCATTTCCAAGGAACACCAAACTAGTGTAGATCCTAGATGTAAAACTAACAAATGTTATGCACTTTTTATGTGCCTTAAATATGTTGTTTAATGTTACATTTTGTTGCGAGTGTACCTGAGGAAGAGTAGCTGCTAGCACAGATCCAAAAAAATGGAAAAAAAAAAAAAAAAAAAAAAAAAAAAAAAAAAAAAAAAAAAAAAAAAAAAAAAAAAAAAAA
>JAQQZY010000020.1:14261657-14283325 GCA_030068375.1 Ostorhinchus rueppellii | reverse complement strand
GAAAAAGTAGAATTCATTAGAGTACTCGATTAATCGTAGAAATAATCGACAGAATACCCGATTCCAAAAATACTCGACAGTTGCAGCTCTAATTCATACCTTTCCTGCAGATGTTGCATTCACAAGCACATACATGCCTGTTCCCAAGAACAAGCAGGTTTTACAGAGCCAAAACAGTAGGTGGCGGTGTGGAAGGAATTCTGAAGTAGCAAAAAAACACGGAAATAACAAACCCTTATGTCATCAACCAAGCAACTGTTCTGCTCACAGGCAACACTTGCCTATCTGTTAGCCTGGTTGAGGCAAAGAGAGGAAGAGTGACCTTCGATGTCCCCGATATATCGCTGAGTGGTTCAGTAATAAGGCAAGCCCATGTTGTGCAGATCTGAGGCTTTTTCAGGAGACAACAGTAGTACCATCTATGGTCTCATGGTGATTTGGTCACCTCGAGCCTCAGGTACAGACTGCTTTCACAAGGTAATGTTCCATACTGGAATCCACACAGTTCGTACCCAGGACTACCTTCTCAGCTGGACTTGGGTACGGTACTTGCACATGGAACGCTTGTATTCACATTGATCAAATTAAGTGGACTTTGGGGTATAACGTACTCAGATATGGACTTGGATACCCAGTGTGAAAACACCCCTACTTTCTGAGACTGTTGTTTTAGCTATTATTGATCTACCTACCATTCCCCAACAAATAAGTCTTCATTATAAATTTAAGCACTTGATTAATCTCAGGGGAAATTATTGTGTGTTAGGCCTACAGTTACTCCATGCAAATATAATTACAGTAGTGGGAAATAACTTATAAATTAACTACATACATATACACACTACATACACATCGATCGATCGATAGATAGATAGATAGATAGATCTGTTTATGAGTCTTTCAAATTATTACAGATTCAAACATTCAAAACTATGACAAAACCTCCATAATAACATGACAAGTCCATATCTGACACTGCCATCTGTGGAAAGACATTTTATATGCTTATGCCAAAATTGGAAAATACCAGTAAATATTGCCAGATGACCAGTCAATATAGCTATCAATGTATCCCTAATAACCTAAAAATTATTGCAATATAGGAGTCAGGTTTTCACTAATGCTTCCAGGTGCTTACACTGTTTTACAAAACAAACTTGTTAAAATAACATCTTCTAACAGACAGCACAAACTTATCTTTAACAGCACTGACACAGTCAACACCCCAACAAACTCCATCTTCTCAATTGCAAGGTAAGGAGCATGCATCACTTCTGGTGTTTAATCACCAGTAACATTATATAATGGAAACATTTATATAAAAACATGTCGACAGACAAAATGGCACACCACAAAACAAGTATTTTTTTTTCTGCACAAAAAGTTGAGAATGGTTATTTTGATGTGGCTGGGATAATGTCAAACACTGCATTTTTAAAATATATTTTCTAAATGCAAGCCCATCTTTAAATATGCTATACAGGCCCCACCTGATGCATTTATTGCACTGAGAACCCTTACTATACATGGAATGCAAACACAATTAACAATTTGCATGACACAAGCCTGTCGAACAGGAAGTTCACAACGATCATGAACCTGCCATTTCAATCAGCCGAAACCAGAATTAACCTAATACGTACACTTTAAAATACATGACACATGATGTTATAAGAATAATATTATGTTTCATCCTCTATGGCTTACAAAATACGTCGCTGTTCTGAAGACTGATCTAACACATTTCAACCAGTCTTCCTTTCACAGTCCACACTGGCATAATACTTAGATTCTGAAACTTAAATTGTGCATTAAAATAGATCTTTACTGACCTACTGAAGGCATGGCCACATGACCCCCAGCTGTCTAACCACAACAAAAAAGGCCTACACAGACCCTTTAACTCAATCCGGGCCTGAAACTTGTTAGAATGCTGCCCCAGTAAAATGGCTGAGATGCAAAGACAACTACTCTTTTTCAGTGAGCTAGCTAGTTAGTCGAATTCATATCTCTCGATTAGTGACAACAAAATGTCGAGGCTCCGTTTCAAGGTAGCAAATATTAGCATTTCGAAGTGCAAGTACTGACGGTTAGCTGCTCTCAACTAAACTGCTAGCGTTATTCAATACAAGATCACAGCGGACAAGAAACCCGAAGCGTTTCAAAATTAGCAAAATGGGGAACAAACAGAAATAGTCAATGGAATCTGCATAAGGTGCCCAAGCAAACAAAAACAGTCGTATTTAAGCAGAGGAATGCATAACCGACTGAATACCTTTAACATATCCTTAGCTAACACTGGCTAGGTCTGGCTAACTGCTAAATCCATCTGCATTTAGAAAAAACAAAACACCGCGACGCCAGACATCACACATCACGATGAAACGAGAATGCACCGTTTTCTAACAAATAATAGAATTTCGATTTGAGATCATTTACCTCCTGCCGCAAATTATCTTCGTCTCCCCGTTTAACTCACTCGATTTGGTTTCGTTTTATTAAAATACCGAGGATCGATTTTCTTCTAGCATTAGCTAGCTGGGGCTATTTAGCGATCACGCCCACCTCAAACTCTGCCTCAAGATTGGTTGGACAGCGTTGATGACGGGCAGTTACTCACTCATTGAACGATTTGATTGGCTTACTCGGCGATAGACAAAGCCTTCAACCAGTATAAAGAAGCGCCTGCTCGTAGTCACGTCGATCATCATACTTGACCGACGTGCACTCCGCGCACGTAGACATCGTACTGAACGCATTTTCATTAAAGAAACACCAATGACCTGCACGTAAAATATACACACTGTAGGAATTCACTTTATGTAATCTACTGTTAATAGTCTTTCTCTAATATGCACAAATTATATTCCTTCTTTCGAAACAATCCAGTTCAAAGCAAACTGTATATCCCTTTAACCCCTCAGAGAAGCAGTCAAGAGGCAAACATCATTTTCACTTTTTATTATTGAATAACACTGAAAATATATAGACAAATTTGCTGCACAAAATAAGTGCAAGTAATTCTAAAACTACATATTACAACTAAAATGGACTAAAAACTTATACAAATTAAGAAAATATACATTTCCCAGTCGAAGCAAATCTTTGTCTCTCCAAAGTGCCGGTATGTGGATGGATAGTCACACACTGCTTCTAAAAATCCAAATTGATTGTTTAGAGAAAGCAAGAGAAAAATGTGAAGAATTTAGTCAATTTAACAACTTTTAGGAGCGGTGTGTGAAATTGCCATATTTCCTCAAAACAAGGATCGTTTTAAAAACACAAGGTTAGATATTACAAGTGACCAAAGGAGACACAAAAATCTGACTGAACCGCACACCCACTGATGGCAATAAAAGGTTATAAAAAGATGACAGAGCAAATTATACTTTAGCAAAAAAAAAAAAAAAAAATGTTTCTAGACTCGATTAGGTTTGAGTGTCAGGGACAACTTCTAAGGAGCTAGGTAAATCTGGAGTTCTACATTACCCTCTTGATTAAGCATTTTTTGTTTCTTTGGACCAGGTCAAGGAGAAGATTCTTTTTTTTTTTTTAAGTAGGGGTAATCCAAATCTACACCATGGAGTATCTGACTTTAAGAACCTATCACATTAACTTTTAATATTTAGCAGATTTCATAGTAACTTTCTAAAACTTAATATACAATCATACATTAACTGTAGGAAACAATGGAAAAGAACAAATGCACTAGGCAAAGAATCACCTCATTTGATGACACAGTCCCAAATTGTGCTTGTGTATTTGCTCTCCTCTACATTACATGGAGCAGCTCAAGAGTTAGAAAGCCTGAATTGTTAAAAAAAAAAAAAAAAAAAAAAAAAAAAAAAGCAGCTTTGGGTTGTTCACAGTGCATTTCTAAAATAATCTGATCAAGCCAGAACAAGAGTAACAGTCCAATTTGGTGCCGATTTTTTAAAAAGAGATTCACTCTTTACCAGGATGTAAACAAGCTTTTGTGCATTTGTAGATTCTGTGTATATATTTTTTTTAAAAAACGTAATAAAACATAACGTAACTATTTAAGGTGTAACGGAGCCTTTTGGAACAGGACTGAATGATCAGATTGAGAAAAAACTGCACTAAAAACAACCACAGCAAAACAAACGGCAGTTTCAATCCAGATTATAACAACAGCAGTGTATAAAAATAATCTCCATTTTTAATATGGGTAAATATTTTAACTACTTCAGCAAAACATTCAGTAAGGGAGTGCGAAATATGGAGGGATTGGTTAAAAGCAACAATTTTACATTGTGGATAATATTAGCATTAGTTAATGGAACAGAACAAATCACTGGGAGTATTAAAAAAAAAAAAAAAAATCATTAAAATCACAGCTGAAGATAATAACGGAGGCACGAAGGAATTTTCAATTTATCATTACTACACAAGGAAGATCCAAGGTGAACATTGGCATTGAAGTCCACAAAAATTGTAGTTTATAATCATAAAAATATATTAAGAGAAAGTGATTCTTTATTGCCTCCATTGAAAATTCCTCTTACAGTTTACATCGCATTTCCTCGATGGCTGAGAACGTAGAACCAAAGATCATCGCCCGTTGCTGTAGCCTGGGAAAAACTGATTAAGAATATCTTGTAGGGATTTGTTGACGGTCATGGAGTAGTTTTTGCCCAGGTCATGCCTGCAGGCTGGGCAAGTGTAGACTTCTGCTTTGAAGGATCGCTGAAGACATTCCTGAAAGTAAAAAATAAATACATTTCACTGGACTAAACAGAATACCACAATGAAAAGCTGCTCATGAGTTGAAACAAACCCAACCTGTCAGATTCATCAACTTTCATTGATATAGTGTCATGAGGTTGATGCATACACAATTCTGCACCATTATAGAAACACTTCTTACCCTGCACACGTTATGTTGACACTCTGTGGTGATGGGCTGAAAGACCACTTCTTGGCAGCAAATGCAGAGAAAAACTTCTTCAACTTTGTTCAAGAATTTCTGCAGAGACAAAATATTCAATGCTTGTAAAGATGATCAGTT
Organism: Ostorhinchus rueppellii; assembly: GCA_030068375.1. NCBI lineage: Eukaryota > Metazoa > Chordata > Actinopteri > Kurtiformes > Apogonidae > Ostorhinchus > Ostorhinchus rueppellii. The sequence goes on along the minus strand of JAQQZY010000020.1, from coordinate 14,278,296 downwards.
GCAACAGTAAGTCGTCAGAAGTTTAAAGCAGCCGTTACTCACTGACTCTACATGCCTGGTTTTCATATTTTGTTTTTTTTTTTGTTTTTTTAGTGAGATGCTGTTCAGATGCAGGAACAACTACTGCATTTCACAATAACTACCTAAATCAAGCACTGACAAAATACAATGCAGTGTTTGTTCCACCGAAGCAAACAAGCACTCATTACAATGTGACACTGCTTGTTTAAAGTTTACTGTATTGACCATGTAATGCAAATAATATTGAATACCAAATATAAAGTACTGCATGTTTCAGGTCTAGGCTCCATTTCTACTTGCATGGTAGTCATGCAGAACCAGAATGGAGAAACGGAATTTTAATCTCCACTGTAGGGCTGTGCAATTAATTGAATTTTGATCACGATTTCGATTTTGCTGTCAAACGATCTCAAAACTCATAATTGAGATGAAATGATTTATTTTCCATTTTTCTTTACACAACTTCCGAGAGACATGCATGCGCAATACATTCCATTCAGCGGCGCTGCTAACAGGATAGCCCATATGCTTTCATTCAGCTGAAGAGCAAAGGAGGTGTGTCGTTAATTTAGTTTTCAATAAACAGTGAGCGAGATTGAGAGCGAGTGAGATTGAGAAATGGCGGGAGGGCAGTCGTTTGGTTGGAAAAAAAAAAAAAAAAAAACTGTAAAAGAAAAAAAAAAAGTTCTCGTGTGGGAACACTTCGGCTTCGAAAAATCTGACAAGAAGCAGAAGCACAAAATGTGCAAGATTTGCTACAAGGCAATATCTGCACAACACTACAAATGTATTCAACCATCTCAAACAAAAGCAAAAAGTCACTCACGACAAATTAATGAAGAAACAAACATCCGAGAGCCATACTTTTAAGTCTGTAGAGAATCTGACAGGACTCACCAGATCCACCATAGTTTTTTTTTTTTTTTTTTTTAATCTGCAGAACTCTAGAGCATCTGTCATCTGTTATTTTTAGATCAAACCACTTTCCTCTGACCTGGCATGATAACACTGAGCTGCTTATAATTATCATTCAGCGCCATTTAGTGGAGGAAAGTACAAACACTACCTTGGTGGAGGTCTGTGGTCTCTGAGTGCTTTTCTAGTTTTGGGATGTTTTTTGTATAACTGAGTATGTTTATTTTATTTTATAAATATAGAGAATTTGCAGAGCAGCTGGAGCCATAGTTTAGTTTGGATACATTTATCTTTTTCTATGTCTTATTTAATGTTCAGTAAAGTATATTCATTTGATTTTATTTAATGCTTTATACATTGCAAAACAGCTGTAAAGTACATATTGGTAGCCAAAATTTATTTTCAATGTGAATATTTTGAATAAAGAACCAATAAAGTGTTTTTTGAGAGAGAGAAATGCTGAATAAATGCACTGTGAAACCCAAAATTAATTGTTTGAATAATCGTGATTTCAATATTGACCAAAATAATTGCGATATAGATTTTTTCCATTATTGAGTAGCCCTACTCCACAGTGATGTAACAGGTGTCATCAGTTCCACCCTAGATGAGAAATAAGTCACATTTGTCCTCACCGGTCCAAGTGCCAGTGACTCCATGGCTTCATCCCACAGCTTCTTGTTTGCCTTATCATTCTTGATGAGGGTCTTCTGCTCCGAGGTAAGTTTGTACACCTCTACTTTTATTTTCTTCGGCGTCTTGCCTGGTGAGGTCTTGGTGGATTCTGAAAAAAACAAAATATTTTGAAATCCATGAAACTATAATGTACCACTGAAAGGAGATGGACTAGGTTCTAGTCAGAAAAAACAGTATTAGTCTCTCATGGAACAAAGTTTTAGACGAGGGGTTTAAAATCTGGACTAATCTCTTCACATTTAATGGCGCTTTTCCACTAGCACCTACTCAACTCTTAGGCTATTAGGGGTTACCATTAGGTGATAGTAGCTGGTACCAAGTACTTTTGAACCGACTCTGCTAGGGATCCAAGAGAGCTGAAAATGTGACGACACAGTCTGCACAGCACTGATTGGTCAGGGAGTGACGTCACTGGATGAGTCATCAGAGTGACTCTGTATCCTCCATTTGCATCATTTGTCTGTGTATATAATACTTACCGGTGCCCTGAGATTTCCTCTTCCTCTTTGCTTTGTTTGGCATCCCTTCTTCCTCCACTTCATTTTTGTTCTCTTTTTCTTTCTGGTAGCCTGCAGGATACTGCAACAACAAGAATGGATCTAATTAACATGAGCTACGCTTACCTTTGTTAAGTGTTCAAAGCACAGTACAAAAAGTCAGATTTTTACAACTATGCCCACTTTTCCCTATAAATATTTTACTGAAAATATTAAACCATTTTCTCTTGAATCCTGATACCGGTAAGCCAGTCTGTTGATCACACCGTACACTCAGAGCTAATGGTCTCTGAGATGAGACGGTCTGAATCATACCAATTACAAAACCTCTATTGCTTCTCACATCAAATTGGTAACTGGTAAAACATGAAGTCACTGTTAGGGCTAAAAACAGTTGTGGTACATTATTTTCTCTCCCCGATGCTATAAGGAAGAGGAGGCAAAATCTAGCTTGAATTCAGGTTTTGTTTCAAAAACAAATGTGTGTTAAACTTAAATATTTCCATGCTTCAGTGATCACTAGCATAGATCCTTTTATAGTGCAGAACTAAATGTTCATTATTCAATTTGTTGCAAAAGCAATTCTAAAGGAGTCTTAAATTTTATATTCACAGCCATTAAAGATCACAATTATTTAAAAAACAGGCAGTAAGTACGCCCAGTGTGGTGCAAGACCACTGTGAGATTACACAACACAGTCTCAGACCCCAACTCAGTCCAGTTGACACAGTATTAGTTTGTGTCTGTGTGACAGTTGAATGTTTAATCTTACAGTGTGATGACATTGCGTTTGGGACTCCAACAACGTCCTTATGCAAAAACTAGCTTATTTGAATTCTCCGAGCCAGATACAGACACTTCTATGAGACACAATGCTATGAATTGCTAAGCTATAAACACAGATAATTTCCCTTCCAGATCCATTTTAAAAATTAACAGCTGCAATGCATAATTTTTTTTAACAGTTTCCGAACAAAGCCAGTATCAAAGAGTATAGAAGAATCAACACAAGTTCTTTATCTGTATGCCGACTGCATCACGGCATCAGTACACAGTGCCAATGTTTTGTAGCAAAGGATTAGCAACTATAGACAGACACTGGAGAATTTAACTTAAAACTACAGTTGATCACACTTCCATCCTAACTGTATCACATTCACTGTGAGTGACAGTAATGTTCATCAGGGAACAAGCAAGGCGTAGCTGTCAATAGAATTTAAAACTCACAATTACCAAATGTGATGATTACAACTATTACATGCTCTGATCCACAGCCTAAAACTAATCTAAATGTGGGTGAAATATCATACAAGCAGATTTTTTTTTTTTTTTTTTTTAATTTATCCTCTGGAAAAATGAATCCAACTCAGAACTGAAAAAATTTCGACACCCATGAAACATGTATCGTGGCCTGTATATACTGCAGTTTGTGAAATCTCTACCTGTATTGTCAGGCCGAGCTTCTTGATGCGTTCCTTTCCATCTCTTGACCATGGTGCTGGTTCATCGTCATCGCGCTTCAGCAGATACCGCCAAACCAGGAAGCCAGATTTGCCTTTCTCTGGCCAGTACTTGACAATCTGAATTAAAAAAAATTAAATCACACCCACACAGCATTATAATACCTGTACATGAAAACTCATGTATAGCACAACTTATAAGTTAAACTAACCACCTACATTTCAGGACAAAGCTAGTTGTTGAGTTAGTCAGCTTAGATGTCTGGTTATCCTTTGCATTCATTAGTCTTAAACAGACTAGTGCTCTCAACTCCAGGGTATAAGCCAGCTAAAAAAAGACAACCAATTATCCTGTCTTACCTTGTAAATACCATCATATCGGTTTCCTTCTTCGGGGGAAAATTTACTGTGCTTGCGGCCCTTACAGCTGCGCACAACTCTGACTGGTTTGCCTTCCTTCCAGTTCTTCGACTCGGCTCCATTTTTGTCATTAACTGGAACGTTGCAGTTGAGAGCCAGCGCCCTGATGGACACCAAAACAATTCAGATATGTAGACAAACAGACTTTAGCCCCCGTTCAAAGTCATAATGTCTTTTAGCCATACCTATTCATGTGGGTAAGTGTCTGATCACAGGATTGTTCGGCTGTCCTCTTGTTTCCAGACAAATCTCGCCCTCCAGAACCAGTGTAAGTGAACTCATTACCATCATCCTGCAATATCAAATACAACATTCTTAATACATATTAATACTAAAAATAAAGAGGAAACTACAACTACTCTATCATTGAGGAGAAAAACTATACCACATCATCTTCATAGCCTCCTGCCAGGACCAGAGAGTAGGCGCCATCATTGCTCCGGCCGTGAATGCCAGCTACATGTGGCCTGTGAACGCCAGACTCACTGACCTAAAGATAACCAATAAAAATGACAGGTTTTATTGACACAAATGTTGTGCATGGAAACTGAGAAATCTGAGACAGACTTCACTCATTGTACAGACTCACCTGCACTCTGAACTTCCACAAGGAGCCTACAGGAATGCCAGGAATTGGGCCATAGTGGTTGGATGGGACGATTGTGCACTGCTTGGTTCGACCAACACAGGCCATTCCCTGGAGGGAGGGAGAAAAAAAGGAAAGTAAATTCGTTGCATTTTAAAGAGGTTCTACACGTTACAGAACTTGCCCAAAACATAATGCAACGGCATTATTTATTATTATTTGCATGTCTTAAGATTCCCGTCTTGCTGCACCCACCTTTCCCCAGTCCCTCTGGCTGGAGGAACTGGCAGAAGCCATCTTAGCCTTCTTCTTGCTCTCCTTCAGCTTCTCTCCAGCAAGCACAACCTCACTGGTGTCATTACGGCAACCTGGACAATACCTGCAGAGGTAATGCACAGTGAAAAGTTTAAGTCACTCATATGGACATTACAAAAATGAAACCTGCAAAGCTGCAACCCTCAATTTAAAATGGGGAGTTTATGACCTACTAGAGGCATATTTGTTCAGAAATTACACTTCATTATTACAGTTTTCACATTCAAGCCAGTATTAGGCATTGGTTCCTACTAACCAGTCTTCATCTTCAGGAATGGTGGTAAGTGGAGGGTTCAGGCAGTAGGTGTGATAGGCCATGTCACACTCATCGCAAAGCAATTGTTTGTCAGGATCCTGCTTGATGCCACAGATATGGCAGTTACACCATCGACAGTTTTTCTTGGGGTCGTCCTTGCAGTGCTTGCACTCGGGTCCATTTGACCCTGAAGAATAGAAAATGTAATTATTACAATCTAATTCAACAGTAGCATTCAACTGGCGAGGCCAATTTTGACAAAATTCAGTGGTTAATTAGTCATGTCAAACAGCAACATTTATTTAATAGTACTTTTTTTTTCCCATATAAACCTACTTTTGAGTGGACTCTCACTTCCAGCTGGTGCATCATTCAGAGAACCAGGTTCCTCAATTTTGTAGATTTCAGTGTGGAACATGATTCGGCAGTCATTCAAAGAGTCTCCAGCATCCCTATAATTAAACAAATGCAATTCAGCTTTCACACCAACAGTTTTCATTTCAAAGTTGATTATTCTGTTTTTATCCTGTGTAGAAGACAAATATTAAGCATTTGTAAATGTTTGGCAGCTACACTTTGTATTCTACATTGCTCTTACCCAAGGATAATCTTGGCGTAGACCTCTCGCAGGGTGCGCGTCTCCCTCTTTTTCTGGATTTCAGCATCATACCAGTAGCCACGTTCCTTAGGGTCATCTGGATTGTAGTTGACCATAACCACCATACCGGGCTCCAACTGGTGCCACTGATACACTGTGCGGGCCCGGGGACGGACATCCTTGGCCAGCAACTGAATCTCCCCATTCTCTGGGTAACTATGGTGCAATTGAAACACCTTATCAGTTATCAGTTCAGAGAAAAGCCACACAGCAGTACAGGTGCTTCCTACACAGAGGAGGCTGAAGGAGAGTAGCTTCATGAATTAACGTACATCTGAACTGTGAGTACAGACAGCTGCTGAAGAAAGTCTACGCTACAATGCCCACATGACCGTTTCAACACTAATAATACACTCACAGCCTTAACACTAGACAAGAGCTTCTTTCTCTAAGGGTGAAACCAGAAGGCACAGGAAAGTCAACCCTTCAGCACACACTCAAAAAAACAACAAAAAAAAGCAAATTAAACTTAATGCCATCTTTGGTGCATTAGTAAAGGTATTACAGATAGTGACACATTAACCTAATAAATGTTTAATGTCATACTGTAATGAGCAGTTAACAGGCTTTTGTGTGAACCTGCAGCACGAAGATATTGTCCGATTTAGTAGCAGCTTAACAGGTGCTTGTTTTATTACATATATGATGCTCCAGCCAGTTAAACTGCAAGAGTTATGTTGCCCATCTGGTGACTGCACTACAGCTTTTCATTCCACTATTAAACCAAACATCCGCACAATATTTCTAAGTGGAAAAAGCAATTTCAGTCTCATTTCACCAAGCAAGATTGGTGAAATGACAAAACTACATAGCTGCGATACAAAGATGCATGCGAGTGACATTGATAAACGTTAAATATTTCAGTTTAAAACATTTTAGATTGCTATTTGCAAATTACTTGCAGAGAAGAGAGCATATGATTATAGCTTACTGAAAACTACTCACTGCAGAACTATCAAATGCTAAATTTTTAAAAAGCTTGACTCTTTCTGATAAGCTACAGATTCCAAGTAATTGTTATAAAACCTGCACTTTAATAGTAATATACCAATAACTCACTCAACCAAAAGATTTGTAATGACCAGACTATGAGAAATGGAAAAAGGCTTCTTACTCTTCGTATTTTACGTGGTACAGTATCTCCTCTTCCTCTGCCGGCTGTGCCTCCGCGGCCTCCTCCTTAGGCGTCTTTGTTGTCTTAGTAACGTTTACAATCTGGGCCTCAAACCAAGCTCCCATGTTCAAGTCTCTTGCATCCACCAGTTCATTGATCTTTACACACAAAAAGAATACGCTAAATGTCACAACGTCTGCAGGACGTAAGTGAAGAGAGACAAACTCACTAACTACTCAACTGCTACAAAGCCTGTGTTGAACAAGCCTGGAGACTCACCTTGTAGAGTCCAAACCCTGGGTCAATGAGCTCTGGGGCATTGGCTTGGGCTGAGGTGCCAGCAGCCTGACTCTCCACTTCGCCGTGAGTTGAGCTCTTGTCAGACTCGCTCTGGGTTGAGCCACAGCCAGAATCGGAGTCGGAGAGCTCTGCTTCTTTGTCCTTGTTTTTGTTTTTGACAACTTCACCTGAAGGCAACGCTTGCCTGACTAGCAACTGCACTATGTCGTTCAGACCCACATTGTAATCAAATATGGTGTGGCCATCCTCCATCTGAAATAAAATAAACACATGCAACATTAATGCAGAAAAGATTTCTTTATGTCTCACTGAACAGTCACTATTAACTGTCTTTATATACAGGTAATCTTTTGTATATTGTTAATTTTATTATTAAAGTCAAGTATAAATAACTGCTTATACATCTTTATACAAGATACAGTCATGTTATACACCACAAATAGAGTAGTAACATTAGACTCAGAAATCTCACTGCTCAGAATCTGAAGAGACTATCATTGCACAGTAGGGTACGACAAAATTTAAATAATACAAAAATATGAAAACACAACGCAAATCAGCACATGATCTAAAATATCTTTTAAAAAAGGGCATAAAATGTAAATATAATGCAGCTAACCTATAAAAGATCAGGTCAGGAGCTGCTTACCTGTTTGCCTCGGTAGAACAGTCTCTGCCTCTCCGGCTCCACCTTGAAAAGCTCCATGATTTTGAGACGCAGCTCGTCCACCTTGGTGAGTTTGGACAGGGAATCCACCCGGTGGGTTTCCTTCCCATCCATTGTGCGCACTTGAATCCACATTGCAGCTGCCCTATGTAAACAACCAAACCATGTGTCATTTTACGGCAATTTCTCTTTCAAATAAGTAATTATATTTAGGTTCCATCTCATTTAATGGCAGATTTGACAGAGAAGCCCTCTTGTTTCAGTCAATTGTATGAGGGGTCCTTAAATGTAGTGCACAAATACCTCAACAAGGCAATAATTCAATGGCTACTCTGGTTTAATCAACTTAATGACAGCGTGTCTAAAACAGCCAAATTGAAGGTCATTCTAGTTACCCAATTAAGTCAATTTGCAGATTATTCATTATACTTAGCAGTGAATAATAAGATGTGGCTGCTATTCATTTGTGTGTATTTGCAATTAGTTTAAACGCAAGTACTGCCAAAATCAGGGCCTTTTCTAAAAGCATTTCAAGTGGTAATTTGTCTTTAATATTATATCAAAGTGTGATGCAACAGGAGTTGATTTTAAGTTTTGCTCATACAATTCTGACATTTTAAATGCAACTGAATTTTAATACATTGCCAGAGAAACCTTACTTTTGACCTTGTAAAATATCCATATAAACAGTAAACTAGGGGATCGTTACCTACACTGGTGTTTACAATGAAAATTTAGGCAGAAACACAAATTGTTTTTGTCATTATATTTTTGGAAATCTAAGGTCGTCTCCAAAAGTAATTTATTATTATTTATTTTACAACAACAAATAAGTCATTTTCATGTGCAAAATTAGTTCTTATTTTACAAAACCTACTGTCTGTCTTTAAGGCGAATACTGATCAAGGTTTTTGCAGATATATTCCTGCATCTCTACAGAAAATTATTTTGCATGTAGATTACAACCTCCCATCCAAGTATTTTAAACCTGATTAACCTGAAGCTACATGTCTACTCCACCACTTTTTCTTTTTGTAACCCAATACGGCACCTTCTAATTTTATGCCCCTGAGCTGTGCAAATACAAGCTCCCCTGATCATTTTAAAACAAATATAGAGACTTATCCTCTTTATCCTTTAATTTGGTGAAATGTTTCAACAAAATTTTAATCAGATATTTACAACCAAGAGTTTCAATAGTTTTATTTATTATTAATAATAATAATAATAATAATATTTAATGATGACATTGAATTTTACCTTTACTGTTGTTCTTGTTTAATTTTGTTATCTGAAGAAATTTAGGTTGCATGTTTGTATGAGACGCTAAACAAACATTTAGATTGAGTGGTGTCCATTAAAACCATACAAAGTTAAACTACACTGGTCCATAATACAGATTAAATATGTTCAATCTTTTATATTTTAAGGAGATGAAACAAATGCCAAAAGTGCTGGTTAGCTGATGTTTCCAATGCATATGATTAAGTGTTATTCATATAGATTCATTTATCTACATTTATACATTTTCAAATTTTCTACTACAAAGAACCTGAAAAAAGTGAATTTATTGCAATTTCCTTTGTGTGGGTTTTGAAATACATCTGGCAGCACAGTAGTACATTTTGACCCATTATTGCATCTTGTAAACTACAGCCAAACAACATATTTGACTCCCACTATGCACCTCTCAACCTTTCATCATCATTATTACCTCCACCAAGGAGGTTATATTTTCACCGGCGTTTGTCTGTTAGCAAGATCACTCAAAAAGTTATGGACAGATTTTCATTAAATTTTCACAGATTGTCAGAAATGGGGTATTCTACAGATGATTAGATTATGGTGGTGATCTGTACATTCAGCACCATCTAGTGGATGAAAGTACAAACACTGCCTTGGCGGAGGTCTGCGCTCTCTGATTGCTTCTCTACTTATATTATATTTTTGCCTTCTGTTTTATTGCACGGCATTTAAATTCCAGTTTTCTGCTGCTTAGGACTGGTTTTCTTTGCAATTATTCTTAAAACTCACCTCATTCATATGACTCATTTATAAGATCAGTGAGAGATACACTTCTGGACCACAGCACCCGTTTTTAGCTTTTCGATTCGTTATATATGATTATGATTGGTTCTGCTACCCATCCTGTTCATTTTGAATTTAATATGTTCTGTTGTTTATACATGCAACCTGTGCTGCTACTCATTCTGTTTGTGTGCTGCCTCTTGTCCAGGTCATTATTGAAAATGAGAACCAGTTCTCAACTAACTTACCTGGTTAAATAAAGGTAAAATAAATAAATAGCAAGATGAGAGAGAAATAGTATCTCAATTCTCTGTGTGCCCTGTGCATCTAGTGAACTCACAACAAAAACCAAAAAAACTGTCCTGAATATGAATTTTTCCATATTAGTGACTCAAACTTGGCAAAGTTTCATTACTTTTATACTGGAGGCATTTCAGTCCAGAACACTGCCATCTTTCAGCATGCTCACTGACAGCATTTCATCATTCAGGCCTACAGTTGGGATGCTTTTCCTGCAAATCCAAGGCCAAGGATTACTTCTTTTGTTTCTCAACGGTAAATATGATGCTGTGTTTCGTGGGCTTTTATACTGTGCAGCTGTCAGGCCCGGGCTGTCACATCAGAGGAGCAGAAAGGGAGGGAACAGGCTGATTTAAATACAGTGCGGGAAACTGGGTTGCAGGCCACTCCCAGTTCTTTTAAAACCAAGCACATCCGGACGCGAGGGAGCGCTAGCAAACAATGTGCCTCCGCTCTGTGACAATAAAAAAAAAACACCGCAGCACGACCTTATATGTAGTTTCGAATCAAATGTTATATCACATAAACGACACTTTGGAAACAAAGACGCGCTTTGTTCCCGGGAAGTAGTAGGCGGCCAGCTCGGAGGGTGCCTGGCTTTTACTTTTGCGCTCTCAGCTGAGGTCTTGTTCGCTCTGCTGCTTCTAAATAAACCCGTTCCTACGAACAAAACATTAATACTAACCTTTAAAGAGAAAGTACCTCCTCCAGCTTGCGGCGGTTTACCGATTCGTTGAATTTTTTGCAGGATGCAGACAAAACATCCACTATTAAATACCAATACGTAATAAATGAGAATAACATGTACGGTTAAGAACGGTGCTTTTTGTTTTGCTTATAGATACAGTGTAGTAAAAAGTAAAGCTAGCTGAAATTTAATCACACACTGCACATTTTGTACATATATGTGGCATAAACAACAACATCTCGCCGTAGTTAAGTTAATCATCTGCCCTTATCAATGATCACAACGTTACACCACCACGTTACAACTTATTGTTTAAAACCTACTCCATGATTGAAGTGCAAAAAGAAACCACCGGCTATTTACAAGCATAAATTTTGTCTAAACGGCTGAAAAGTTAAATTCAACTTAAATTTCCTATAGCTGTCTGGAGTATATGGTGTAGTAAGCCAAGCAGAAACGAGGCAGGACTTGGTCAAGTTAGCTAACCATAGTAAGCTAGCAACCTGGTACATATATATATACATACATCAATGAACACAAATTTTAAAGTTACTCAAAGCCGAGAAAAAATGTGCTGTACCTGTATATTCGTCCAAGTGAAAACAAGAAATTGATGTTTAAGGAAAGACGCGCACGTTTTTCCCAAAATAACTTCTTTGCGAGGTTTCTACGTCCAACTCTAAGCCTTGTTGGAGATTGATCAATGAGTTATTCTTCAAGACTTTCATATCCCGCCTGCTCCAGAAACATTGTGCCGTTATTGGCGGTTTTTTTCTTTATACATAATCTTGATTGGCCAGAATAGGAGCCAATCTTAATAGTGACTGGAGCTTAGCCCCAGCGCGCGAAACGACATTCTCGTGGGTGCAGCTCGCCTACGGACATTTATCGCGAGATTATGTGTCAAACCGGTACGACAAGCCAGCGAGAGTTTGGAGTTCATGTAAACATCTTAGCTGGCTGTTCATCCTGTTTAATGTCTGGATGATTCTTTATTCAGGGTGTCTTTTTAATGATTAACCTCAGGACATTAAACGTTGGTGATACTAATGTTTAATCAACGTCATAGAGTCATAGTTTGTGTTTTTGTTGCAGGATGGTGTGTTGGTACAAAACTGCATTTACATGCACAATCCTTGAAGAGGAATAACATTTTTCAGAGGTAAGTGTAGTTTATTTTCTGTTCTTTGTGGACAGTACAGGCATATATCGACCACTTCAACTGAACAGAAAACATCAAGACAACACGCTTTTGTACTCATATTTACTAAACTGAATATTAAACTCATGTCTATCACACACAACATTTTTATTATACTGTGTTTTTCTTAGTTCAGATGTCTCTTGAGTTTCAAAGGCAGCCTTGAAAAATACAGAAATGGAAATATAATTTTAACAATAATCTTTATTAAATACTATTAACAGGCTACAAATCTGTATTAAACATGCTTATCTAAAATAAAATACTTTGCTAAATCAATTTTTGAAAAAAAAATATATAAACATAGCAATTAAACATTTGTAAATATTTCTCTAGCTCCAAAACTTTTTAATGCCAACATTGTACAGTACACATAAAGTGACATTCTCACAAGCCAATAAAAGGCAGAAATGTTGAAGAACAATTATGAGGTTATAAATAACTTGTATTTCTCTTTAACTAGATTTAAATGCTTACAACTTCAAAATGCTGTTACACTATAGGGACAGAAGTATTAGGACAAACTGAATTATTATTTGGACTGGGTAACAAAATAATGACAAATGTCATAAAAAAGGCTAATTTTACATAATTGTTGCTTTTATTGTGATAATCATTGACAATAACTGGCATGAAATGTTTTTTATTATGGTAATATTTCAAATAAGTGGGAATGGGAAGTCCTACAAGGTGTGAGGTGTCCAAATAATTTCATCCATATAGTGGTTGAAAAGATGGGAAAGGTTACGAGAAGCAAAAGATGCTAATAAGGAAAATTCACACCAATAAACATTGACATAACATTAAAACAAAGGACATTTGAAGCTAAGTGTAAATAAATAATTGAAAATGATGACTCTTCATTCAGCCATAGTTTGGTGTACTAACTAGGAAAGTCTGTGTGAAGGAAATGAGGGAGCAATGCTCTTCCCGTCTAGAATTCCCCTCTCGTAAGAGCTGCTCAGTATCCAGACTACAGCTGTAATTGCCCTGGGTGGTTATAACTATGAAAGCAAAAGTTACTAAGATTATGTTTATGTAAAAAAAAAAAAAAGCCTCCTGTATAATTAATGCGCTGCCTATAAATAGATCATTCACTGAGCTCGGTCTATCAACTGTGTGGTGTCTCTGGTGTGGTGGAGCTGGTGCAGAGCTGTCTGGCAGGGACTGAGCAGCACTCAGAGCTTAGGGATGATGACAGGAAGTGGACCCGGCAGGCCAAGTCGTCCAGGAAATCCTTTTGTAGCTTTGTTATTGCTTGAGAGAGCACAACTGGCAGGGACTGCACCGTCAGGAGGATAAAGTCCAGTTTCTCTTCAAGAGCTGCAATCCTCTGGTCCAGGTCCTCGCTTCGATGCTGCAGCTCTAACACCAGGTCATACATCATGTTCTGAGTCTGGAGATAATGTGATATTGTGAAGAACATCTTTTTTTAATGTTTTTATTTTTGACAACTTCCACAAACATTTATTTACTTACCTTGGCAAGATCAGCAACCGTATTTGCCTGGTCAGTTAGTTTCCTTTGCTCCATTTTGACAGTTCGAAGCCTGAAGATGAAAAATGAAAACCAATGACTTGTTTTTTTCCCCTGAAACGAATGCACACTACAGTTAAATAATACTGAAAGGTCCCATCAAGTGGTAACACATGGACACATTTGGTGTTCAACAGTCTCTGTCATGTAAGCAGAGTAACTTACATACATGTATTGTACATATTTGAGCAGGTATTTATAAGGACTTTAACATTATGTATAACAAAATTTGGGGAGATAAAATTTTAGGTGAAAAATGTCAAATTACTGCTCAATAGCATGTGGACTTGAAACAGACATGAAAAACAGACCATCTTTATGCAGAGAAAACAGGTGGCTCGCAACAGAAACTGATATGAGGTCAAACAAAACCTTTTAGATATCATGATCAACTGTACTGAAAATACATTTTGGAGTAAAATATTGAAAAGTCTCTGTTTTATTGACATGAGAACGTGGTAACACGTGGACAGGTTGCCATGGAAACACATGGACGAGTCTTTATCAATGTATGCATCGCCAAAATGTTGACTTAAAACAAGCTAGATATAACCACAATGTTTTATTTAATGTGTTTAATACTAACACAGTGTTATTTACAACTTGCGGTGGTCCATGCAGAGTCATTTCATGGTAACAGTTCACAGATAGTCTTTTTAAATGGGACAGATTGAATACATTTTAAAAATTTTCAATTTTTCATGTCAAATTCAAGCTATGGCTATGGTGTAAAAAGTACAAATGATAAAATTAGTTGTGTTTTTTTAAAATTTTTTCCACAAGTGGTATTTTAAAAAGGATAACAGTTCCATAAAACAGAGATCTTTAAGTAAAACATGAGCCCACTTGATAAATGATGTGTGCAAATGTACTTTTTCATCACGTTCACTTGATTGGACCCTGAAGGGATAAGTTAAATTAGAACATGTACAGTCACAGAAAAAATTATTAAACTACCAAAAGTCATCAATAACAATGGTTATGCGATCCAGTCCTAACTCCTGTGTGTATCATGTGGCTAAAACAGACAGAAAAGAAAACATGGAATGAATAAAAGCACTGTTTTTGTCAGTACAATGCTATAGATATTGATGTAAGAACTGAAGTGATTTTGGTTTTTATCAAGAAAACATGTTAAATGGATAGATATCAGCTCTGAAATTAAACTATTATGAGCTATTTTTGTTGTTATCATTATATTTGTCCAAACTAATGAACCTTTAGTTGTACCAGGCATTAAAATGAACAAGAAATTGAAGAAAACCAGGGTGGTCTGATCATTTTTTCGCAGCTGTATAAAGACCTTGTCACACATTTTATTGCAAAACCATTTAGTGCAAAAGGAAGGAACAAGACATGCATTATCAGCAAAATGTGACTCTATCTACATGTTATTTAGAAAATAATGCACTTTCACTGCTTGATGATGACATATTTATACCTACTGGTGGATGGCTTGCAGGAATTTACGCTGATGATGGCGTACTCTGGAGCGATCTATTTTCTTGACCAGCTTGGTGTTTTTATAGATGAGCCAAGTTTCTCTCAACACATTAGCTGCTGTGTTTTTTATCTGAGGATAAAAGTCACAGAATGTCAGTATTTTTCTGATTTAATGTTTCATTTTTTATGTTGTGAGCATTGGTTTTTGAGGGGAAAATGTGATCAAATATAAACTTGGTTTAAAAAGAACACTAAGCAATAATCCAATTGATTTATTTTGACACAGTGCAGAACTACCTCATACTCTAGTACATCTAAGAGGAAAATATTCCACTGCATTTGTGTCCAGTAGCTATATTTTTTATACTCTTCCCACCACCAAACTAAATAATGCACAGAAAACAAAAGAGTCTGCGTTATAATCTGGGACTATTTTATGAATTAATGGCTTATTTTATGATCACTTCATATTTTAGGCACTTCCTGTCTGTTTTGCATGCATGTGTGTAGTGTGGATGTTGTGAAAAAATAGAATAATTTATTCTTTAGTATTTATTTGTTGTTATACTTTTTATGGTCCCGTTTTTACCTTGTTCTTTAAAATTTTGTTGTATTATTTGCATTGACAATTAAAGGAATCTAAAGTGAAAATTATGTATGAAAATCCGCTAATATTAAATGTTGTCCTCATTCTTCAGCTAAACAAAGTCTTTATGCTGTTAAAACTCTTCAGAGACGTCAAAACAAAACTTTACATTTTACTGTACAATGGCTACATTCACTCTTGATTCTTAGAAAACATTAAGCCATTATGACCCAGTGCTACTTTTGTGGCAATTTAACCTTTCTTATGTTACCTATTACCATTTATGGAAATATTATCCTCTTCACTTTGTCTTTTTCCACTAAAGACAATGTATTTTCTTATATTTTGATGTTCATAAAAGCTCAGATTAAAGTTGAGGGTTATTATTTTAGAAATAGAGAAAATTGAGGAAAAAATTAGTTTTTCAGCAAAGATATAAATCACTGAACATAAACCAAGCATCTCTGTCCTCTGTCACTGATCCAACTCCATGGGTTTTACTGGTGAATCAATGTTGTAGAAGATGATGGTGTTTCTATGTTCACTACAGAGCCTCTGAACATCCAAATGAGTCATATCTGATGATCGTGAAAAGATGACAAATTGCATTTTACACCAATTATTTACATGATTAGTGCAGCGCCGGTCCAAGCCTCCATTGGGCCCTAAGCAAAATGGGATTTTAGGGCCCTCTATTTTGTTTTTTCGTTTTATTTGCGTTTTTTCTCCTCTTCCTCTTTCTCTTTTCAACCCCTGAAGGGTACGTCCTTTTTTGTGACATTGTTTTGATTGGAGGTACTTGTGAGTTGGATGCGTAGTGTGCACTACACGGCAGGAGGCACATATTATGGTGCAGTGGAGTTTTCACATTTAAACACAGGCAGTGACATCACTAGGCCTGCATCAGCACCACAGAAAATAGTGTTTTTGTACAATAGTATAAGTTTGATCA
>JAQQZY010000020.1:14238237-14255802 GCA_030068375.1 Ostorhinchus rueppellii | reverse complement strand
CCCCCCCCCCGGCACTTGTCTTAGAGCGCGGATATTTACAAACTACCAAAAATTCAAATCAAGTATAGCTACATGCAGTAGTCGTCATATCAGTTTATTTTATCTTTGATAAACGCAACAACACTTCGGATATTCAAATACCTCCCGTTACAAACGATTGCTATGTCAATAAATATCATTTTGCCAATATTTTAGAGACCCCCCCAATATTTCCCAAATCATGTTTTCGGGGGATCTGATGTCTGTTTCAGAGGATCCGGGATCCCCTGAGTACCCCCATAATTCGAACAGTGCCTTCTTGCACACCTGGGATGCGGTCCTGGAGAAGATGTAAGACAGCAGGGGGCATAAACCCTCCCTGCTGCCTGATCAACCCACCTGAGTAGCCTATAAGACACCTCACAGTAACATCATGTGACGTTTCGGACGAAGGCTACAGGAAGCAGATCTACAATGATCTACAACAACTGTAAGTGGAAGACAGTATGAAACTTTACCAGACTACATAAAACCCCTTGAAGTGTTGGTCTGTGCTTCAGGTAAAAACAAATCAATGATCCTTTCCCTACACTGTTTCACTTCTGAACTGATGTATTTTATATAAAGAATGAAAAAGAATACCTTAGTGTAAAATCCCCTTGACAGCTCTGTTTCAATCACCATGACGATAATGCCAAACATCCCACAGACCAATGCATAGTCGCTCAACTGTTTGCGCTTCCCAAAAAGAGCTCTCCGTTGGCCCAGTCTGTAACTTATGTCTTTGGTCTTCTTGGGTGGTGTGTTCCCTTCCTCTCCTCCTGTCAGGTTCTCACTGGTGGCCTTACTGGAATCTTCTCGGATAACTTTGGAGAAGGCATCCTCGAGAAGCTGAAGGGGCTGCTGGCTTGAATAAAGATCTGCAAGGCTGGACCTGATGGTGCCAAGGCTGCTCAGCGGTCGCACAGCATCACCATTAACTATGTCACTGGTGTCTGTGATGTCAGAGGGCGGAGGAGTGTGTTTAGAGAGGGATCCACTGAGGTGAGTGTTTATCTGCACAAGAAAGTAAAACATTCATTCAGGACATGTATGAATTTATCACACACAAAGATGAATAGTCACAGTAAGAATTTATATTTTGCTCTAATGTTCATGATCTGGATTGTATTAATTTTTGTTTGAATTTTGTTTGAATTTCATTGTGTGTGTGTATACCATGCCAATAAAAGGAATCTTAAATCTTTAATTTTGACTTTTGATAAAGACCACAGGTCTGTGATTGCACTGTGTACGAATAAAGCAGGGCATCATTTCTGTCCTGTCTATCTGTTTGTGTTTAGCAGAATAACTCATGATTGGGCTGCTCGATTATGGAAAAAAATCAATATCACGATTATTTTGGTCAATATTGAAATCAAGATTATGCAAAGAATTAATTTTGAGTTTCACAATGCATTTATTCAGCATTTCTCTCTCTTAAAAAACACTTTGTTATTGATTCTTTATGCAAAACATTCAAATTGAAAATAAATTTTGGCTACAAATATGTACTTTACAGCTGTTTTGCAATGGAATGGAATGTATTATGCATGCACGTCTCAGAAACTGTGCAAAGAAAAATGGAAAATAAATCATTTCAGCTCGATTATATGAGTTTTGAGATCGTTTGACAACAAAATCGAAATCGTGATCAAAATTCGATGAATTGCACAGCCCTAACTCATGACCATAATGAAACTAGACACTTTTATATATTGAGGGAAAATCTAGAACTCTCTGCTTCTTCCTGTTAAAGTTGCCGCATTATAATATAAAAGCAAAGGCAGTACATCTGTGATTCAGTGGGCAGAACATTTTCTTTTCTAAATAAGAAATATATTATAAAACTAGAGCGTTGACCTGTGAGATCCACGGGTTCTAGATCTGGTCATTTTTATGCTGGTGTGTGTTTTTTATATGCTGTACTGTATTTGTCCAGCAGTCACCTGAAAACTGTATTTTACACCATTAAAGTAACCTCTAGATCAGTGTTTCCCAACCTCTGTGCCGTGGCACATTAGTGTGCCGTGAGAAGTCATCAGGTGTGCCGTGAAAAATGATCCAATTTCATCTGACTGGTTCTGTAAGCCAGCAGTGTGATATAGATCCCCACAACTGCACACACCAATGATCCACTCTATAATGACAGTCTCCTGCTTGCCTTTAAATAAAAGTGAACTGGCCCTGTTGATAAAGCCCCCTCAGTAGTGACGCATGGGTTAGCGGGTTACCCACAAACTCTGGGTATCGGGTTGGGGTGGGAGGGATATGCCTCCCATACTATCATACAATGGACCTCAATCCCAGGGGGTCCATCTGAGGGATTGCTGGTGCACCCCTCTGACCTTTCTTGTTCCAAACACCCCACAATAATGTGACCTGTGCATCCCCGATGTTTCCGCCACAGCCCCCGCCCCGACAAGAGGGAGAGACTCAGAGTTGTTGAGGAAGAATATTAGCATTGTGTTCAACTAAACAGGCCCAGGTTTCACACTAAGTAAAGTGAGACTTGATTTGCATTATATTTACATAAATATACTTTTTGTGACATTTTTGTTTGGTGGTGTGCCTTGTGATGTTTCTAATGTCAAATATGTGCCATAGCTCAAAAAAGGTTGGGAAACACTGCTCTAGATGAAGTTTGGACGAGGTGTTAGAGGTGATTTGCATGGAAAGAGCTTGAGGAATAATCTAAAGCAGGTTCAGGAGGTTTCAGCAAATAAAATATGTTTGTTTGGTTTTATTTGGTTTTTTGAATCACACACCTGATTTTGCTGCTGTCTTGCTCTTTCCTCCACTAAATCCTGATTCTCAAGTGAACTGAACTGGCTGATGGAGAGGGACTGGACACTTTTGTTACTGGCTGGCGTAGATGACCTCTTCACCCGTGGAGGGCTGGTGTGTAAAGGGAGATGGCGGCACCTGAGGATGATGGACGGATCTTCGGATGAGTTGCAGGACTGATCACCGCTTATCGAACCGTGCGAGTCTTGCTTTTTACATTGCTTTACTAACAACGGCTCTTTACCAAAAAGCTCCTTCCAGTTGTGCCCTGAGCTGGTAGCTAGCTGATCTTGACGTGATGGTTTTTTACTTGTCTCAGCAGAATCTACGGAGTTTATAGGAATGTTGAATAAATTGGAACGAGCTGACTGGATGTTGTCTTTGTGCTTAAAATGACTACAGGGCTGCAGAAACTCTTTGCGACTGTCTTGCTGAGGCATGAAAAGATCTTGTGGACGATACGCTGAAGATTTCAAAAGATCCTGTTGGTTTATTTGCTGTGGTTGAACATGGCAAGTAGCTGAAGCCTGGGTGCTTGGAGTGAAAGGCTGGGAGTGTATGGAAGATGAAAGGCTTCGCTTATTTGAAACTCGGGCGATGCTGTTTTGATTGTTTGACTGTTTTGATTGAGGCTGAAAATTAAAAGTTTCTGAATGTTGATGTGCTTCAGGACAGGAGCAACCACATCTGTCATTGTGGTTTGGATGACCTACGCTGGTCCCTGGTGTCCCTGCTGCAGTTGAATCCTCCCTTATGGTACTAACCTGGCCACAAAGCAGCAGCCAGTCTTGATCATTCAGCTGCGAAAATGTTAAGTTGCCAGTTTTCAGAGGTGACATCTGAGCGGACACTCTTGGAGGACTGACTCCATTAGAACGTTCATGGGGTGTAGATGAAACACAGCACAGAGGCGTCTCCTGTGGGGACGGAGATACTTCAGCAGAGGTGCCGGAGTATTGATCCCGAACGCCCTCAGTGCTTTTCGTGGGAGCCGATGGCCCTCCTGACGTACAGTGCTCATTGTCAACCTCATGGCAGACTTCACCTGTTGAGTCCAGACGCCGCGTTGCATTAGTGGGTTTAACCAGAATCAACCTCATGGCATCACAACAGAGCTGAAATGAGACACATTAGTTCTTCAGCCCATGAGTGGAAACAGAGAAAAGGACATGCGGAAGTGAATTAACCCATAAAGACCCAAACATCCACCAGCGACCAAAATCATCTTCTGATATAAACTGTTTAGTACCTGCTGATCCACTAATCCTATCAATACATGTAAATAATTGGTATAAAATGTAGTTTGTCATATTTTCATGGTCATCAGATATGACCCAGTTGGACGTTCAGAGGCTCCGTAGTTACCGTGGAAACACAGTCATCTTCTACTACATCACTTCACCGGTAAAATCCATGGAGTTGGATCGATGACAGTGGATGGACACACTTGTTTTGTGTTCATTTAATGATAGATTTGACTGCAAATGTCACTGTTTTTTCAAATTTGTCTATTCTATTAATCGGAGTTTTTCTGGACATCTGCATGATTAGTAAATTAAATAATGGAAAATACCTGATTTTCCCTGAAAAAAAAAAAATCCACACAAAATATAGAAGATAATATTACAATAAATGGTGATAAACCACTTAAAGATGGTTAAATATAGAGAAAAATTCATTTTACTTATGGCTTAAAATCTAAGATGAGGTGTTTGAATGCTATACATATATTAGCCAACATATAACTGTAGAGATGTTTTTTTGTTTTTTTTTTTGTTTTTGTTTTTTTAAATGACCCAGACATGACAAGTAAACACTAACATTACCTGGATTTTAAACAAAAAAACAAAAACAAAAAAAAAACACTCTGAGGCTGAATGCTCCTTGCAGTAGAAACTTAATTATAACAGAATTAGTCCATCTATTAAAGTACAAATTTAACACGACATGCAATCTTAAATGTCTTAACATAAGAGCGGTGATGAGTTGTCAGGTTGTTTGTGTAGCTGGATGTGAATCTGAAACATTCTGTCAGAACCAGATGTGACCCCCCTCTAACTGTTAGCCCACTGGAAAGACTGAGGAAACCATACACATTAGTCCAACATTAATAGTTGATAGTTTTGTATGTGGCGGTTGGAATGAATGATTCAGCAATATTTGATGTGTGTACCTGGTACTGAAATGAAGGCTTTGTAATGTCTTTACAGTTCATAATCTGATGTGTCACTTCACAGTATATTAATTGAGAAACAAAGTTAAATATCAGACATCTGTTGGGTGTTATTGCAGTTATTTTTAAGTGTCAATGGTCAAATAAAAACTCAATAATGATGTCCACTTTTAGAATTTCTAATTACATCCATGAATACGCTCAAATTATATGATAAACTCAAAAAGAGGTAACTATGGTTTAAGTGCGATCACAGCTGAAGCAAACAGTCACATATTTAGAAACTGTTTTTATTGCAAAACCAATATTTTTGTCCATGATGTTACTTTCGTTGGACCGATACTTATCAGCATGCAGTCTGAACTTTACTTCTAAATCTTCACGAAGAAAAATATTACATTTGTTGATCTGAAAGGAAAAATTGTCTGACTACTGCATAATTTATGTAAAGTTAAGCATTCAAAGGACATGATAAATACTGTATGAGCTTTATTACTTGGCAGTGATTTTACATACACATAGTATCTTAAATTTCAAGCTGAAACTTCAGTATTTTCTTCTTAAAAGATAATTCAGATGAACAGAAATGCCCCTTACCTTATGTTTTCCTTATAAATGCTGGTTATGGGGAGTGCTCCCAGTTTGCAGAACAGACTTGTTGAGAAGAAGAGCCGGCTGAGTGGGCGTTGGGCAGTGGCCTGCCTCCTCCCAGTACATACACTTAATAAAGGTGCTTTGGAGACGCTTTCCTTTGAAAGTAATGATTAGATTCAACATCAAGAAAGAAAAAGGGCAGGAGCAGCTGGCCTGGTAAAGGTTGCCATGCAAATGCAATGAGTGGGAGGGTGCAGCGACAGGTTAGGAGGATGTAGAAAAACAAAAACCTGCCACATCAGACCAGAGTGTTTAGGTAGAACATCACAGGTAGACACTCAAAGAGACGACTAGAAACTGGGAGTGGACTGGTTTTATTGGTTGCTAGGAAAAAGAAAAAGAATGGGTCATTTTTAATTCTAAGTGGAAAATAAAAGGTCAGCCGAACTGGTCATTGAAGCTTTGTGGTTCAAAGGCCTTTGCAGAGTCTCTTATCTCTTCCGCCACAAGAGTCTGTCTGAACAAAAGTGGCCAAATTTAAACCTGTTTTTGAATGAATCAATCAATCGAGTGCAACGTTTTCTATCAGACCTAAACAATTATGTGACAAGATGTACAGCGTGTCCTAACATTTAAGACTTTTGAGTAATCCATCTCTTCAGTTTGAAATCTAATCACGATTTTAATGATTTTCTTTGGCGTCAGTTAAAAATCACATGCTATTTAAAAGGAATTTAACCCCCAGCTTAGAGGTTTAAAAAAAAAAAAAAAAAAGAGTAAGTTGGCACACACCAGCTAAATATGCTTTTCCATTCTGTGACCATTTTGTTACGTTTTCCAACATGTAACAGTAAATATGCTGTAATTCCTCCGGGTCAGTGGAAGCGTCCTACATTACATTTAAACCCTATTGCTCAACTAACATTTCACAGCCACTTCTCCATTAAAGTAATTGGCTTTTCTGCTACTACAGCACAGTTTTATCTGTGTTTGCAGTCTCTCCACCTCCTGTAGCGTGAGGCACATCTACAAAGCCTGTAGCTTGCTGCCTCAGCAGCTAAATGTGTGAATGTTGCTGTGGTGGAGAAAACCTTTATGAGTGACCAGCACTGCTGTCAACCACATAAATGATTATCAAACTCATTCAAAACCAATATATTTACATTTCTGAATAAAATTTTGAGCCTGTTTTCTCAATGTTTAATGATTACCAGTTTGTCAGTGTAATGTGTTTGCTTCTTTTTCATGCCAGTTATAAGGCCATCACAATTATTTTATTAATGAGTGCACATTAAGCCGCTGACAGCATCTTATGTCAGTTTCTTTATGTGGTGTGAAAAGAAGTGTACCATCTGAGTCAAACAAAGGACTTAAGACATCTGTTACCTTTTATCAGGAATATACATGGCTGGAGCGCTACCAACTGTGGTTCAACATTCACAATTACCACTGAGGGTAATGAGACAGTATCATCTCTGCAGTCATTCATTTATCATTATGTACAGAGGATTTTATAAATAAAGTAGGTCCCAGATGCCTGCTCACAGGGAGAATATAAAAAAACCCTCTTCAGCTGGAAAAATTGGTTAATTTCTAAGATCAAGTCTAAATTCTTCAGTTCTCATTCTGCAATCAACAGAATACAAAAGATGTATTTTCTCAAAATCTAAAGCACCGAGATAACCTAAAAGAACACTGAACATTAACACTTAATCCCTGGTGACAGTGGTTTCAGTGTTCAAAGTCAACTGTTCTGCTATTCATGCAACATCTCCTTTGAAAGAAAACAGTTAGTCACCAAAAGAACTCAAAGGTTAAAAAAAAAATCATTATTGTCACAGCCATTTTAAAATGATCATGATTTCATGAGGAGTGGGGAAACATTTCTTAAACGTAGGTACAGTAGAATTACCTTCCTCAGTGAAGTTAATTATACAGGTAAAATTCAGGATTCTTCAGCTGTATCGAATGAGCATCATAGAACAGGATTTGGCACAAGGTTTGTCAGTCACTGATTTCGGTCAAGCACTTTGTGACAAGGAAGAGCAAGAGAGATGTTGATGATTGAGTGGTCAACTTTAATAAGTTACTCTCAAAACATCTGACCTCCCAGGTTCTTGGAAGTGCTAGAAAAAAAGAAGTAATTGAATGTACTGGATGTCTTATGATACCACATGCAAAGACATCATGAGCAGCTGTGAAAATTATCTTCCACTTGCTAGTAAATGGATCAACAAAGCCAAAGTCCCCTGATAATGGACTGAGTTGTTCTAGATGGGCGGTAGGTGAAATCTGTCAGCCACCCTCAAATAATAAAATTTTCCGATGTTAGTCTCCAATGTGCGCAGGCAGACGTTTCAAATGATATTATGTGGGGAAAGACTGCATTCACTTTGAATTGTAGGTGGCAAAGCGCTGGTTTAAGGGATTCTCTGGTGACTTCATCCACTCCTTCTTTAGCTGTTGTTTCAGCTGGGACAACCTCATGTTGGGGTTCTCCTTTTTTAGACGAGGCATGTTCTCTTCCTCATAAGCAGCAAATGCTGCCTTCATCCTCCGCTCTGGGTGTCGGTCCAAGTCTTCTGGTCCAGTGCTGAGACAAGAGAATGATGATGAGGTTTTTTCAAGTTTTACAGCACCTATGCACCTAGTTTTGATAGCAATATGTGAACCACACACATGTAAAAGCATTTAGGATTTAAAAACTTTCAATTAAAAATGGAAAACCTGAGCGCAGCAATGGCATCTTCTATTGTTCTGGCTTCCACGGTCCCTTCATCTGGGATAATTCTGTTGACATTCTCCTCCAGTGGAGTCTCCAGGTGGCTCTTTTCTGCGAGAGGAAATTTAACTTGTAACATGACCAAAGTGATGTCACAATGAAGGACATTTTAATGGACTTGACACGGCTGGGATTTTAATAAGGTCTTTCTAAACTCAATGTTACCTTTTGGTTGCTGCTGCTGCTGCTGCTGCTGCTCATTCTGAAGTGCCTCCTCAATCTGGGCGCGAGTCACTTTTCCTCCATGTCCTGTTTCCTTTGAAGATTTTCCTTTAATTTTGGAACTTTCCTCATCCAAAAGTCGCTGGTTTTCCTTTTTTCTCTCCAAGGCTTCAATTCTCCGTTTTTCTTTATCATCCTGTGAAAGAATGAAATGACCAGACCTGTAATATAGCCATTTGCATATGTATTGAATTGTTTGCAATCCTCACTGTCGTTCATCAAATATCAAATGAGTCGATCCTAAGTACATCCAACTTACAATACACAAGTTCATACTTTCCTTTGTACTGAGTGGCATGTGACTTCTGATACAATACAGATGTTCCAAAGGTGAATGACTAGGACTTAAATGTCATCTACACTTTAGACTTCTGGATATGTGTGTATGGAACCAGCAATACACTCAGACATTATGGTTTTGTTAAATCTCATTCTTTATCTTTTACTAAAATGATAGTACTAGCATCAACTTTTTGGTTTCTTCTTCCTTTTTATATTTTTAAAATACCAGTAAACTGTTTACAACCACAAGTGTCAGAAAATGAATTCTAACTACAGATCCAGCGTGGGTTAGGGTTACAGTTTGTGGCATAACTAAGCTACGATCTAAAAGGTAAACAAGACACCACGTGGAGTAACAACCCACCTTCCTCTGCTCTTTTTTGAGTACGTGTTTGTCCGTTTCCTGCCACAGAGCATCCTCCTCCTCCTGTTTCTTACGGGCGTCTGCCACTGCCTTGGCCTCAGCCTTGCGGGCTCGGGCAGTGGCTGCCTTGGAGTTCTCACCCTGGAACTTCTTTGGCATCCCAACAGCCGCTCGTCAGCTGAAGAGAGAAAGAAAGACAGGAGGCGAGTCACAAGGGATTCACTGATGACATATTGCCTAGAGGAGGCTCAGTATTGCTTTACCTTTCTATTTATTTAAAGAAAACAAAGAAAAAAATAGCACCTGTATGTTACTCAGCATTTAATATGTTTTTTAAACAAACTGAAATTATTCAACTGACTTTGGACTATAAATGTACAACAAACCATCAGTAGGAAATATGAGCCATGATCTGCTGCAATATAACGCCAACTGCATAATTCTGTCGTAAAAGCTGAGAATAATTACATTTATTTTATCTTACAACATAACTGTATCTAGTGTTAATCATGATATATACATATGTCATTATTATCATCATTTCCAGTTTGCAAAGCGAAAAAGTCACTCTTAGTCTAAACCTACAAATTATGCAAAAAGGAAAATATTGTGTTTGTTAGTGTAGCTAGTTAGCATCAGCTAGCTGCTGATAGCCTGATAAACAAGACTGGGAATCTCATTACCCGATCAGCTATCTCTGTTTGACTTTCACATGGGTTAGATAAGGCACTAATGAAACCCACACACAAAAGTTAAAACAATAACACATACCAATATGAGAGGAAAAACAAGTCGTAACTAGACGACAGTAGCCTGTTTCGAAGAGGCATCTGCTACCGCCTCTGCGGCTCTGAAAACAGGGCGCACTATGATGACGTCAGATCTAATTTGGTTTAAAGGCTAAGTTTTAGTTTTAAGATGCTAAAAACTTATATTCGCACATATGAGTTCACGAAACAAGCACCACGTTTCATGCTTTTTAATTTAAAACAATTGGCTATCCCTCAGAAAAGTAAATGTACCTGCAAAGAAATGTTAAAATTGCAAGGTTGTGTTCTTGTTCTCGGTTTTCAGTTAACATAAAACCACTCAGTGTTTTCTTTGTATGTGTTAAACTATTTGTTTATGAATATATTTGATTTTTATTAATTTGACTTTATTACTGTGCAAAGAGTTGGTTAAAATAACAACAAATGTGTGCGCCGCTATGGCAGAATATGGTACTTTATATCAATATTGAATACTGTACGTAGTGAGAGTTACGGTTATAATACTTTTTTGCCTATTTATGATATTTTTTAAAATCATAGCCAGAGCTAAAACACATATAACAATAACATTTCTTGACAAATTATAAGCACTGAGGTTAACACGTGATTTCCTCAAAGCAAACTTTTTAAATAAATCTTTTTCACAAGGTTAACTTTAACTTCTACTAAGGTGAATATTTTTTAACAAAGCAAATAAACCTTATCTACTTCTGTTAAGTGGCTGCATATGAAGCTTTTACTACATCAGAGATGCCAAAGCTGCTTTGCACTTATTTGATAAATATATTTTCCATAAAATGCATTACGATACCTACAAGTGCAGAGTCCATTTGACTCACTGACACAAAAAAACTAAGATGTTACACATTACTCAAGGGACATAAAGGTAAGTTATTCATGTTTTATTAAGACAAACAATTAACAAATATTTTAAAAACAATTACAACTATATAAAATAACTGTGATTATTTCTGTTCAGAAATAACATAATGAACACAATGTAATGAACTCATATCCAACACATAGGATGTATTTCTAAATGGCTGAAATATGAAATGCTCATGAATGTTAACTGAAATATAGGAAATTTGTGCGTATTCTTTATCCTTCACTCAGAAGTCATTGTCACTCTCCTCCAGCAGAGGGGGTCTCAGGCCCCCTTTGGAGGGACGAGCTGCCCTGGACATGGGCCCTTCCAAACTATCGTCCTCTAAGTCTTTGCTCTCCTCCTCGTCTTCCTCGCCCTCTTCATCTTCTTCATCATCTTCATCCACATCGATCTCACTGTCATCAGTCTGAAACAGCACACATACTGGACAGATTAAAAACACGAAAACCTGAACATACTTGTCATTTAGAACTCAATATATCAAGTTTTATTTGTAGAGCAGAGGACCTCATCAACAATAACAAAAGGACTTTTTTAAAAAATATATTATTATTAGTATTTTCTTGTGTGTTTGTGGAGATAAATGGGAAAAACAAGGGAGAGGCAGAAGGGATGAAACTCAGCAAAGAACCACGGCCAGATTTAGACCTGGGCTGCTGCATGGTACACAATCTACCAAGTGAATGCAAACTTTTTGCAGACTATCTGAAACAAGACAACACGAGGACACATTAAACTATTTGTCTATTTTAAAGTAAAATCCATCCTAATCATTTCTAACATGAAAACCATGTGCATCAATCACACAACAGCCTGTATTTGAAAAACAGGCTTGGGAGTTGTTACAGATTAGTCAGATATAGTGAAATTTATGGTTTGTATGTAGATAAAGTATGCTCATGTCATTTTTGTTGCCTTAATTGGTATGAACAATGCAGGCTAATCATTGTCAGTGTCAGAGAATGTGAGGATGGATTTCTTCTTTTAACACAGAGAGAATTAAAGTGTTCATTAGACCTTGGTCCTGCACAAACCTTTCCTCTCCGTTGTTTCTTGGCATGAGAACCTGACCTTCTGGAAACAGCTAAAGAGGGCTTTATGATAGAAATGTGCCACAAAGAAAGAGCAGAGAAAGAGCACAAGATAGAAACTCAAAGGAATGAGGAGCTGAACAGATTCCATATGCAGGATGCTAATAATAACAAAAGATTAAAAAGATACACTGTGAAGGGAGTAACCACTAATGCAACCTGTGCTCGACAAGAAAACATCCCAAGGCACCTTAAAACAGAACATTAAACTGTAGAGAAAACTCACACAATGGTGACACAATTGTAATGTAAGGACACTTCAAAAAGGAACTGCATTTTAAACAAAATAGAGAAATGTTGGCTTCATGTGGGTGATGGAAGTAAAGAACAGAAGTGGTTTTGTAATTATAATGCCATGATAGAAGCTCACCTCATCACTATCACCACCTTGCATGTTTCCGATGAATCTTGCTCCTCTTCCTAATGTGAAAACAGACATAAATTTAACGAAGATAATGATTTTTCATCCTCATTGTTAAGCTATTGTTGCTATATTGAGGTATAATGAAATACTATGAATCACAGTGAACTTCTATTCTAATTTAAAGCATTAGAACATGTGTGACAACTTGTAAACTCCCAGCTAATATCAGAGTAGGGAACAGTGGCAGTAAGCTCCTGTATTTTTACCTATGATGAACTTAGGTCTTTTATAATAGAATAGGTTCTATGTCTGCGTACCTGCCATGATACCATTTCGAGTGGGGCGTGGCTTAGAGGGACGACTCTCCTCCATGTCGCTGTCTGAACCCTCATCATCTGGAACATCCATATCAGAATCCTCCTCTTTTACTGGAGGAAATATATTTTGGAGAACAAGGGTGTAAGGCCATAAAATAATCAGAAACATTTGGCTTTTGGCTTGCTTTGAGTGGCTGTCTTACAGGAACTCCTCATGAGGTCTCTCTCCTCCTCCCTCAGTCTGTGCTGCATCATTCTCATTGTGTTTTCAGCTTCCTGCAGGAGAGGGAAAAAGAAAACAGTCACGGGTCAGAAGAAGAAAGTTAGAATCATTCGGATGGGCTTTTATGAATGAGCACCTCAGCCTTATTCCCATACAGATAAGTGATGACTCTCACAGTATTATCAGGAGTATTAATCACTTTGATTTGGTCATGTCTGAGTCTTCTAACTGCAGCTCATTCCTTGTGAACAGTCTGGTCTTATTTATTGTCATTACATTTGCGGACTGAGAGGTTGCAGTAAACAGATGATTTTTTTAGCACAGTTTTTCCAAAGCCTTTTACAAAAGGCTTGTGTAAAATAATTTTGTTAAAATGTATAAACAATTAGAGATGGTACTGTCTGTGTAAGTTCTCATTTGTCCAGGTCGTCGTTCTTCTAGGTTCAACTGGACTTGTTTCGCTCTTTTGAAAACTTTTCATCTCTCATCCAATAGACTTCTTCAGTTCCTCCCACACTTTTATAAGTCCACATTCCACCGCCAGCTATTAATACTGAAGAAGTCTCTTGAATGAGAGATGAACTGTTTTCCAAAGAGCAAAACAACTTCAGTTGAACCTAGAAGAACTACCAAGAATAGAGATGGTTATGGAAGTTACAGGGCAAGTTCCAGACATTCAAGATGAATGACTTATAACTAAGAAGATTGGTTAGCAGTAAAGTTATACTTAATTATGTTAGAGTATAAGTTTCAGTATTATACATATTATCTTCACACACCTCAAACCGCTCCTGTTCAAGTCGATGGTATTCCTCCAGCTGAGACTCCAAGAAGCAGAGATTCTTGAACTTCTCCACATAGGTCTGATACTGCTTCTGAAGGTCTTCCTCAATCTTTTCATATTCATCCATAAATGCTGGCCTAAGAGAACAATAAACAATTTAGTAAGTTTAATAAAAGAAGCCAAAACAATGAGGGCACACAGTTACGTACAATGTGGGTTCAAGTGGCATGTTCTGAAGGTTGTATAATGACCAGGAAAAAAATTGAAGAATTGAGGTTCTACTCAGTTCCTTAAAAAAATCCTTTCAAACATGTTGAATGAGAACTTTGTAAGTAGTGAAATGTTCTATTGTATGACAATTTCATTGGCAACATTTAGAGTTAAATGTAACAACAAGTCACATTCAGTACAGGCTTGCTTTGAATTATTATAAAAAGTAATTGAATCTTTTCTGTTACTATGTTTGCTGCCTTCTTTTACTGGTTTTGAACATACCTGACACTCTGAAGAGTCTGTAGCCTCTTTCGATTCCTCTCCAGCTCCTGCTTCTTTTTTTCTATCTTTGCATCCAGACTGGTCTCATCAGAGACAACGTTACTTAGCATTTCTTTGGTTTTCTCCACACTTTCCTTTAAAATTAAACACAAAGGATGACAGGCTGAATGTAAATCCCTGATGACGTAAAAGCAAAGAGTATATACAATTTGATACAATATACAATTTGATTAAATCAAGGAAAAATACATACCAAAACCTCTTTGATGGCAGCTCTAAGAGCCTTTTCAGTCTCATTGATTTCCAGAGGTCTAGCAATGGCTGCAGTTCGCATTTCCTATGGATCACATTAAAACAAATACAAGGGAGGAACCCTTTGCATTACCTGTATGACACCTGAATGAGTTTTGAAAGAGTGTGCATTACAGTGGAACAGCTGAGATCATGAGGTAAGTGTAAATCCTTAAAAGAGACGATGACATGCACATCCAGTCACTGAAAGGTATGCAGGATCCCAAAAAACACTGGATGAAAGAATTAGATAAGGTCCGCACAACCTGTGAGCTCCCAAAACATTTTAGTCACCACAAGTAGTGACGTCTGATGAAGAGCTGTGGCCTGAAGCGTCACTACTTGTGGTGAATAAATTTTTGGGAGCTCACAGTTCGTGCCGACCTTATCTGATTCGTTCATCCGTGTAAATCCTTACCCTTAGTTCCACTTCCTTTCCCAGTAAGTCATATAAAGATGCTCCTTTAGATGTGACTTCTGATGCCAGTTGCCGAGCTGTTTTGAGATCTGAAATCTGAAATGAAGCCAAAAAAAAAGTACATTTGCTACACAGTTTCCATTTGAGTTCATATTTAGGGGCCTACTTCCACTCCTTGCAAATTAAACAGCAAAAATGCATTTTACTTACTACTACTTAAATTGCTAACTGAATGTTAAGACGGCATCTCACCCGGGACCCAAGGTCAAACTTAAACTTGTTATTGTCCTCTTCGCTTCTGTCTCCCAGGGCCATCTGTTTTGTCTTCATAGCACTGTACAGCACTGAGGTGATCTTCAGCATCTCTTTTACTGCATACCCATCAGCCTGATAGAGACGCTTGGTGTTCAGTTTGATGTGAGCCTTTGTAGCCTGAAATGAGATGCCACTTCAGTTAAAACACAATAAATGGAAGTAGGTCATTAATTGTTACAAATACAATGTGTAAATTCTATATTTTAAACCAATGTTAAACAGTTAAAAATTCACCATGAACTGAGCCACAGCCTTAGTGAAGAATATTCTGTCGGACTCTGTATCCACATCGGTTGGAATATCCATGTGAGGTTCATATCTACATGTAATGGGGACGAACAGGAAGTTAATGACATAAGCAAATATTTCATTTATTTAGGCAATTGTAGCTTTGAGGCTTTCAGATAAATACTTATCTGGATAAAAGTGAAAAGTGAAAGATATTCTTAATTTCAGACATTCATAATGCATTTTCAGTGACAAAATATTTGAGAGCAGGGGCAAGGGTGATGTCAGATTATTATTTTGTGCTATATATATATATATATATATATATATATATATATTCAGTAATTAGCCTACTATTTATTTATACCTGCATTTTTTTTCATGTTAATGATCAAAGGTATATGTATAAGTCAAATAAATATCTGATTAAAACATTGTAAGTAATAATTGATTACTATGTCACACAACTCAACATACCTCTTTACAAGCCAAATCAGGATTTCAGCCACTAGAGTGAAGTTTGGCGTTCTGAAGTTTTCCATTGATATTAACCGAGGATAGCCCAAGGCCCTCATCATTTCTGTGAAATCTGTCAGTGAGATAAGCCTTTAGTTTATTGTAAATAATTTGCACAAAACTTAAATAAGAACTTTTCATTTTCTTCAACTTTGAAGAATAGTGAGAATCACCTACTTCGTAAATCTCTGAAAGACATCTTGACCTGCAAGTATTGCGCTGCAAAACAAGAGGAACATTCCTGTAAATCACCCAGGGACAGTAATGTGCTGACTGTAATATATTACACATTTGCAGTGGAATAATTTGTAATTTAGGGAAATTCAGAAAGATTTGGTAACAGCAAAAATCCCATGGAATTTGATCCTTTTAAGTTCAACCCAGTGCACCTCCATTTGTGACTCTGAATCAAACACAGCTCGGATTGTTTAACTTCAACTTAACATCACTTAAATGGAGATCTGTCACAACCCTGTAAAATACATCAAGTGCAACAAATACTGTACATGACCACAACAGTGAAATGAATCCAACACATCATATCCTACATAACCTGTTAGCCAAACACTGACCTTTACACTACACAATGAATAAGATCAAACTTACATATTTTGTCTTAAAAATGACGTTTTGAATGCACAACTTTTCCATGTAGTGTAGTATTGCCGCTTTGTATGTTAGTATTTTCCCTGAGCAGAATAATCTAAACACTTTTAAGCCTCACAGCCTTTGAATATGAATCAGTTCAGGGTTGTGAGCACTTTACAGGGGAATGTGATAGTGGCCACAGTTAGAAAAGTTATGTGAACAGAAAGAAGCAAATCAGCTCTGAATAATAAATCAGAATTAAACACACACACACACAACTGAACTTGCGTTGAGAATAAAACCCCTTATATCGATAATAATACCCACTGAATGTATAAAGTTGAACTCGTGATACTGTACATTGAAAATACTCTAAAGGATGTTGGTTATTGGTACGTATGTTATATGAAAAAGCCTAGCTACTAGATGCTAATGAGAGGTTAGCGACGAGAAAATTCCGGGTAATTCAGAATAATAATGACTTTTGTCTACAAAATCAGGTTATACATGTGAACGGCCTGTTTTGCATTCAGTTGAGCTAACATTTATTGTTTATCTGTACATACTGTGGCAGTTTTGGTGGGTGGTACCTCTTGTCGTTATCTCTCTGCTAGTTTCCCATCTGGCTCCACTTCGGTAGGTCTCTATGGAAACCAAATCTTGGTCTACGGAAGCTTAATGTAGCCAAAATAAATACTCACTGCACTTTGGCGAAGCATGAAAACAGGCAGTATTTCCATTTTGTTGAGATGATGAAGTGGACCCGCGTTAAAATGCCGGACTTCACTGCTGTGCACATAAATGTAGCTGTATTATTCAACTTTTGAGCTCATTTGATGTGTGTAGACATTGAAAAAATACTACTTTTCACACTCATGTCAGACAGAGCCCAAATGCTGGATGCAAATGATATGTGAAAATTTCCATATTGATCTTTAAATATGCTTTAAATCTGCATCCTACAGTTATGGCACGACTACTCTTAATTAATTCATATTATATTCCAGCCTATTACTCTTGCTTATTATGAACCATTTGACATACTATAGTTATA
>JAQQZY010000020.1:14010970-14041789 GCA_030068375.1 Ostorhinchus rueppellii | reverse complement strand
ATCTCATTTAATATAAGTTAGTTTGGGTGTTGGTGACTTAAATTTGGGTTTTTTTTCAGCTTGCTCCATTTCGAACACAGGTAGGAAATATTTATTATTTATTTATTATATAATATTTATTTACAAATATTTATTTGTGTTGTTCTAGCTCATTATGTGAAGGTTTGTTTTGTCAGATGTATACATCACAGCTTTAACAGTTACCACTAGTGTGTGAGTTCTTGTTGTCGGCTGCAGGGGCCTCCTATAAATCTCGTTTTATCAAAGAGGCTCTTAAACAACAACATTCCCGAGTGACACCACAGACAGACAGACAGACAGACAGACAGTGTTATTAAAAGGCCCACGCCGCCTACAACAGAGACTCCGAACAGACACACACAGTCTGTATCAGAGGCTCCGGGAGCGGGGCAGGGCACTCCGACTGTTCCCGAGGACTCCGCCGCCTACCTGGGTCTCCGCCTCCGCCTCCTCCCGCCAGGTGGGTGTGGGTTTACCACCTGAAGACAGGAGCCGTAAGTTCACTCACTAATGTCGGCGTTTTAACAGCTTTTACCGGACACAACTCGACGGTAAGTTTCTGAGCGACATTAATATACTTTATCTGCTCAGCCGTTACAGTTAGTCTGAGGTTCAGCTAAAGAAAGGATGCGGGTGACGGTAAAAAGCTGTTCAATGGCGGCGGAGGGATGTGAACTTTTACCGTTCATACTCCAGAGCAGACTGACATGGTGAACAGAAAAGAAAGGACTATGACACAAATAAGTCACTAATTTCAGTATTTTTCCAATATGACCTTTAATGTGTTTAATCCACCGAAACGAAATTTACGTTTTAACGACTGTTTTCAACTGAACTCAAGCTAACAAACATGTTCATCATGTAACGTCTCTCTCTCTCTTTCTTTTTTTTTTTTCTCATGTTGTAAAGGTCATTGTGTTGGTTTCGGTGCAGCTATGAGCCATCCGCCCCGTTCAGATCGGGGACACCGGGACCGAAACGGAGACCGCAGACACCACCGGGAGTCCCCGGATGACAGGCGGGCTGCACCTGACAGGTACGTCCGGTTCTGTACAATAACACAGACTCATCTTATTGTCGTGTTTGAAGATATAGATAGAGTCCTGCTTTAGTCAAATGTATTTACTCAAGTACCATTACTTCACAGGTGAGATAGACCGACGTATTTATTTATTTATTCGTTTATTGTACCTGAAATACCTAAAAGGTAATGTTACCTGTACTTCCTGGATGTAGATCATGTGGTCAGCAGGTTATAGTGATAGGAAATCAAAGCCTTAATATTAAGGTACTGTGCCAAAGTCTTAGGACAGGGTTTGAAATGAGCATACATGTTCATTTCTATTTTTATTTTCTTCATATACTACAAGAAAATACAAGGGATATATGTACAGCCGTAGAAGACACAAAAACAATTGAACTAATAATAAATAGGTCGTAAAGGTTAAAGTGCTGTATTAGTATGACCTTTGACCCCGTGACAAGAAGCAGCACAGTGGGAAATATCTGACATGTGTTGAATCAAACCTGGTATTTAAACATCAGAAAATTAATGTAATAAGTCTCATATTGTCTGAACAAAAGGGTTAAAGACATGTTAAGTGTAAAGGGAGGTCATTCTAAATACTACCACTGTGGTTTATAGAAGCAGCTTTTTCCTTGAAATTTTAGTTTTTACTGCTGCATATACTTCACATACAGTCACGGAATAAATATTATACCATCAAAAGTCATCAGAAACAATGGTTGTGCAATCAAGTGCTAACTCCTGTGTGTATCATGTGACTAAAACAGACAGAAAAGAAAACATGAAATATTGAAAAACACTGTTTTTGCCAGTACAATGCCATAGATACTGATGTAAGAACTGAAGTGATTTTAGTTATCAAGAAAACATGGAAAATGATGACTAGATCTCAACTCTGAAATTTAACTGTTATGAGCTATTTTTTGTTGTTATCATTATACTTTCCCTAACAGATGTATCTTTAGTTTTACCAGACATTAAAATGAACAAGAAATTGAAGAAAACAAGGGTGGTCTAATAATTTTTTCCACAACTGTATGCCAGCTGTTTCTTGTTTTTCAGACTCTGAAGTCCGCAAAAGCCAATTAGTTCAGATATTTTGACTACTGTTTATTTGTTTCCTTTAAATGGTGTTCAAGTGTTTCAATGTGTGCATCAGGTCTTCCTCTCGACCCCCGTACTACCCCCGGGAAGCAGGACCCCCTCCCAGAGACGGACGGGATGCTCATCCAGTGGAGCCTCAGGAGTCCAAATGCGTACATATCTGCTCCAGAAGAGGTGAGTCAGAGTCAGCTCCTCACAGAGGAGGAGGTGCTGCGTCACCGGGCGGATTTTGGTTTCACTCTGCGGTGCGTACCTTCCTCCTCCTGCTGAATACTGGACTGACCGGTTTCCTGCTGTTTACAGTCTTTTCTCAGAGTTCAGCAGAGTAACGTGACCCTTTAATGAGGGAGAAAGCTGATCATCTCAAATCCCTAGAAAACATTAACATGTTTTAAACCATTTTAAGTCCCAGAGTAGGCCTGCACTGAATGAACTAAATCTAATATCTTATAAATCGTTCAGTTCAAGGCCTTATTACATTTAGACAAACAAAAAGGTAGGTATTCATATTTGATTATTTTTCTTCTATCCAAACTCTTTGTGCAAATTTTAAGTTCATCATGGAACTGAATATGAAGTGTGAATGTATAAAATGAAGTCATGATTACTGTTGATGACTTGGCCAGCTCAGCTCAACAAATGTTAGATTATTTGTCAGTTTTGTTGCTTTTCATTATTTTATGTTACTTTATTGATGATTAAATCCTATTTTACAAGTAATTTTTGTAGAACATGGTTAGGTATTGGAATTATAGAAGAATTTGTTTGTTTTTTTGATATTTAAAATAGGGAAAAATGTAAATTGTATGAGTTTTCTGTCTTTTATATTTAATTGATGCTTTAACAATTAAATTATCATAGAAGTCTTCTCGTACTCTAACTTACAGTAGTAAACTAAAGACCAGATTTTTGTATCATTTATCTCATAAATAGTATGTAATAAATTGTCACAGAATGTGGTTGTTGTTACATACTGAAGTGAAAATGTGTCAGGCTTTGTGTTTGACAGAATGTTACTGCAGGAGCAATGTGTAAATAGTTTTCATGTGTCTTGAAGCTGCTTCCGGTGATTCTCTCTTTTCAGGCATCGTTCTGATTTGTGCAGTTTTGACCAATGCCCTCGTCCTGATCTGTGTGATCGCAGCCCAGATGGTCACAACAGGCATGTCCTCTGCAGCTGGGATGGGCGGCTTTAACATCAACTCCAACTTCCAGCTGCAGGGCACTGAGCTACAGCAGGTACGAGACTTGGACATGCAGTACAGCCAGATGAGAGCGCCAGGCATCTACGGTGGCATCGCCTTCAGCCTCACCTTCGGCGTCCTGTCACTGCTTTTTGTTGTTGCTGGGAATAAGCCTCCCCACCTGATGTCCAAGAAGCTCCTGTTTGGAGCACTGATTTTTCAGGCAGTGGGTGCAGTCGTGTACGTGGTCGCCGTTGGGCTCTACTTGCACTTCATCATTGGGGTCAACTCAACAGATGTGTGTAAACGGCGTGAGCGGTTGTACGCACGTAATGGCTACACCTGGATGAACTGTGACGTGAGTGGGGCGGATGCAGCGGTGGCTCTGTTCGGGCTCATCACAGCCATCCTGTACATCGTCGGGACGGTGCTCACAATCAAAACCATCCGAAGGGTGAAGCTCTGGGAGCAGGAGCGAAAACAGAAGCCACGACCGCAGCCACAGAGGGAGCCACTGAGACCTGAAACCACGGCTGTGTGAGGGGCCAAACAGGATGGATCACCTGGGCCCCTGGACCCCAAATAGGATCAAAGGGTTAGAAGCTGCCTGAGATGGATCTATGGATATATGAACGGAGCTGCAAGTTTGTCCTGGTGATCAACAGGACCTCATTGATAATATCAAAGTAAGGCTCTGTTTACACTTGGCTTTAAAATGCATTTTCATGATCTCATTAAGGATTTGATTCACTGAGTAACTCACAATATTAATGCTAATAATGATAAGTTTCCCGCATTAATAATGACAACAGGATACAGTAATTCTGCAACACCATTATCTGGAAAAAGTACATCTAAAGGGGGGAAAATGATCAATTATGTATTCAATCCCAACATTGTGCTTATATATTACACAATAGAATATACTTTGTCCAATCCCTAAACTGAACATTTGTGGGTAGCTGAGAAACCAAAAATATTTCAAAATCCAATAGTTCTTTCCAATTGTTGAGACTATACACCATTGTTCCTGTGCATTTTCCCCCTACAGTAATGATGTATCATCCTGTTTGGGACTTGTCAGTCAAGCACTAGCATTTACACAGGATGGAAAAAATACTGCAAATTTATTTATTTTTTTTGTAACAGTCATATGGATATTGACTGTGACCTTATTGTAATTATGATAATATTAATTATGCATTCTAAAACCAAGTGACAATGATTTTGTGCAGGGTTTTGTCTTGATTCCAGATATGCTGTTAATAATGCCCGTTGTCCACTCAGTGTAAAGTCTTTAGGCTGAGTGGGAGCGCATACCCACAGGGACGAGCTGTAATGACCATAAAAACGCAGCTGGCTTATGGTCTCACAAAGCCTAAGCGAGTGGGCGGTGTACTGAAGTCCAGTTTTACAGTACATCCATGGGCCGAGTGCCAAAGAGAAGTATGCATGTCATTCAGCACACTGGACTCATCATTCCCATGGAGGAACGGACTAATGCACTGTGTTTGCAATGCAGGGACAACTTAATAGAAACACAGATCTTCTAAAAGGTTAATGGAGACACTTATCATGATAACTATAAGCATGTTTTCAGGTTGGATTTACACCAGTGACAGTTTACCAAACTAATGTCCCTGTGTTATTAATAGACTTTTCTTTTAGCCTCGACGGCGCACACTACCACTATACCTCCATTTTCTCCAAAAGGCAGATACTTTTTTGCTGTTCTGGTATCAATATATTACTTTCTGCAGTGCGGTATTGTCCAAATACATTTTGTAGACTGTTGTATCGTAGGCTTTCCTAACACTGCTTTAATACCAATGAAGAGGAAGGTGTAAGAACTTTCTTTTACGGATTCAGAGATCCTGGTGTTTTAACTGCCATCAGCTACCAGTCACTGTGATGGTCATCTACTGTTTACTTTGATCAGGAGTAGAAGTAAATGAATCCTTTTAAAGTTTGCCTAAAACAGTGTACTCATGTACACATTATGTGCCAAGGTGGAAATATTAACTGGAACACCCTCTGAAGTCTGATTTTTGACTTGGACATAGTTAGACTTCACTCTGTGCATCCACAGTAATGTCAGCGGTAGGATCAGAACATGCTTTATTTGTCATGTTTAATGTTTCTGCGGGCTTGTCACTGCAGTGTTCTTTTTAATTTTAAAAAAAAATTTTATCAGAAATAATGTAGTTAAAAATATTGTGTGACGCAGTCAGATTATCTCAGGTATAAACTCATTGTCAACAGTATTTGAATAGTATTGCTCTGCAGACAGTACCGTATATATTGTCATAATAACTAGAAAATGGTCATGAACAAAAGAAGACTGAGTGTAGATCTGTCCTTTGAGGGAAATGAAGGTGTCCTAGATCTACTTTATCCACTGTTTTTATGAGACAACGCTGATTATTAGTGTGTTTGTGGGTGGTTTACTAAGCTCACACTGGGATCAGGATCTGTGACGTGTATTTAAGCCAGTTGTGTTCAACAGACGTGTGTGGACCAAACCCAGACCACCAAACGGTCCAATCTGCCCCATGGGATCAAGTTGTGAAATGCAAAAATGAACAGTCAAGGATGTCAAAATTATTTTAGTTCAGGTGTTGCATACATATCAATTGAATCTCAAGTGACTTAGAAGAGTAAAATATTATAATACCCGTTGAATAATATCTAACTCCAAATTTTTGTCTTTAAAGTAAAATTATGTGAAAATTTTTATATTTACGAACTATCCTTTCTCAAAATCCTAATAACCTGAACAAGTATGAACAACCTGAAATATTGTAAGAGAAGTAAGTATAAGTTGAACAATATTCTGCCTGGTACGAAATGTTTTGTGCCTTTGCAGATCTGCTGTGATCTGTAAGATGTAATGCACATTTGTAAATTATAAGACGGGACATAATATTTTTTTATCATTGCACTTGTTTTTCTTTAGAAATTTCAGGTTTTTCACATTTTTATTTTTAAAGGGTAATTTGTAGATGTGAACATTTTTTTTCATGTGATTTTACTTTTTTCACTGTAAAACATAGAGGAAAGTTTGGAATTGACCTACATTATATTGGGATGTATGTTTCCCCTGAGCTAAAATGAGTTTGACACCCCTGGTTTAAGTGCTTTTTGATACTGGTTCAGTTGTTCATAATGTGAAATTTTTTTTTTTTTTTAACTGGTTTTGTTTTTAATACTGTGTGATTTTTATTATGTACATTTTTTTTAAATACTATAAAACTACACAGCTCCATAAATAAACCTGTTAATACGCTCTCTTCATGAGTCTGTATTCACATATGAAATGACCCTGATGGCCTATAGGGGGCATCAGAGCTCTGCTGTTCAGGTCACCTCATGTCCCCTTCAGGGGCTTCCTGCCAGCCCTGACATCACCGCTGTGTCCCCGCTCCACTGTAGCACAAAGGGCCACACATACACACAAGGACACAGCGGTGATGTAACTGTTGAACCGTTCAGTCAAGACATAATTACCAACAAAAGAAATCCTCCAGTGAGGGAATTAGCAGAGCTCCAAACGTACCATCACCACCGCCAGCACAATGTGGTGATTGTGGCACAGCCGCAAAAACATCACAGCATGGACACAAAAATACAACTTTTGTGCTGCTGTCAGTTATGTTCATTACTTGTAGATTTTAAGGACAGTCTCTTCAAGGGTCAGTTCACACAAAAAATACGTATTCTTGTTCAGTTTTCACAGTCCAGTAGCTGTAAGGGTTGAAAACACTCTGATGCCGCCTTAACGTTTGTGTGAATCTAATGACTCAATGAGAGGGATTATCAAGATCACTGCTTTTCTTTACTGGAAATAAAAATCTTAAATGTGACACAGACATGTTTGTAATAAATGCACTATGTTTGTCCAGTCATTAAAGTGAGTCAGTGGTGCTTTGATTCGTAAAAGTCTTACTTGTCAAATAATCAAGTGCTGCCTTTTGATGTTGTTATTGCATATGTATGGTCTATGTATGTATGGTCTAAGTGTAATAAAGAAAGTACATTTTTAATTGTTTTGGTTTGAGTTCATGTAGAAAACTCATGTGTTGTCGTACTGTTGGACCAGTGATACAGGATTATATATTCACACCTATATACTTGCATATTTTCCTTATACATGTATATTTCAACATAAATTACCTGTTCTTTGTTTCACTAATGCTGCAACACAAACCAAATAAACTTATGAAAATCAGAATCTCTAATTTTGAGCATGTAGTTTAGTTTTCTTAAAGCAGCATATTCCACATTTTATTAAACTTCAAACTAAAAGTTCAGTTTCCAGATGTATATGATTTGCTGGAAAGAAATGTATTCATCAGTTCTAGAGGAATGAATGAATGTTGTTTGTACAATGCAAAAGTATATACAGTTTAGTTCACAAGTCTGCATATAATCCAAGTTTAAAGAGTTCAGAAAAACTGGACATGATATTGTGCCAAATGTGAAAAACTACTTATCAAGAGGAGGATCTACAAACAACTGTGAAGGGTTAAGTTTAGCATATTTCACAAGTTTCCTTCTAAATTTTAATTTGGTTTATAGATTGCAGCATTCTTTGTCTATATTTTAATTACTTTCTGTTGTATGTTAACTGTGACAGATGCTGTGACTCACAGACTGTAAACCTAGTCAAAGTAACCTGATGTGACCATGGAAACAGCCCAAATGACAGGATGGTCCATTAATGATTAAAACAAACCAGAACCAACACATCTTCAAAAACTCTGAGTCAACATTGTGTGCTTATTTGAAAACTTTAATTTATTTTATAGCAAAAGTAGCTCTCTTGTGCGATTTGCCATTGTCTGTAGTCTGTAACACTGTTCTGAGAACATTCATTGAGCTGGTAATCACTGTGGGACTCCTCCCGTCAGCATGTCCTCACCACTGCAGCCTCACTCTGAACTCTGCACACCCCCGCAGCACAAACCTGGAACATCAGCCTTGTGAAAAATCATCTTTTCTCTCAGAGAATATTAATTAGTATGCTTCAGTGACTAGGTCACTTTTAAGTATTAAACTCCTATGAGTTAGTCTGACAGTTCACTAACTCTGACTGTAAGGCCAACAGCGACGACAAAAAGGGGAAATGTCGAC
Organism: Ostorhinchus rueppellii; assembly: GCA_030068375.1. Lineage (NCBI taxonomy): Eukaryota > Metazoa > Chordata > Actinopteri > Kurtiformes > Apogonidae > Ostorhinchus > Ostorhinchus rueppellii. The sequence goes on along the minus strand of JAQQZY010000020.1, from coordinate 14,033,320 downwards.
TGTAACACAATACGATGGTCCGTTCCTCAAAGTACCATTTACCAACAACGGGTGACAAATTAAAGGAAACAAGTGAAGCCTTGGCATTGATTCTACATGTCTTTGGAATATGTGTCAACAGGTTCAGCTTCTTACCACAATCAGTATCATTTTTAGCCAATAAAATTAATGAACAAGTGCCCTGCTTTGACTCTGCCTTAGTTAGGAATGACCAGAGTAATGTCATGACTAACAGTCACATTTATTTATTTATTAGTACATTACTTCCTAGTTATACTCCCTTAAGTTCAACGCCAAAATTAACAAAAAGCTGTTAAAATGTGACTGAATTGTGCTTTATCTAGTGGTTGAGTTTAAGACCCTCACCTCACCCTCCCCTACAGTGGCTGCAAAGAATACAAAATGAAGTCGAGCCAGTGTTCAGTCTGTCCGTTCTTTCTGGTTGAGGTGATATTTACTCTGGTACACACTCAAACATTGGTCAATTCCATAAATGTTTTTTATGTGCATTTAAAGTGTTTATGGAGAAGGCAAAATTTAGAAGGAAAAAAACAAACAAAAACACGAGTTTTATGCTCACGTGTTTTGGTTTTGCCTTTACTTAAGGCGAGTAAATGTGCTTAATGGAAACATGGCAGACGGTGGAGGTGAACTGCTCCTTCTGCAGATAGAAACGGATCGATCTAAGGTAACAGAAGCACTACTTCTACTGAGGTAACTGTACACTATGAAAAAAATAATAAGGAGTATTAGATTACATCTCTGTAAAAACTGAACACTCAACTTCTAAAGGCATTTCGTCTTGGCATTATTAAAAAAAATTGACACCAAAATGTATACGTGTAGTTCTGTCCATTCTCTATGAGATCAGTCCCATCAGGCTTTTACTTTAACTTGTCACCCGTCTGGAGGATTCACGAAAAAGTCAAATGCAAAGCGTTCAAAGTGCTTCTTCCAATGAATGATATGGTACGAATTAATGACATTAAACGTGAAGATTAATCAACAGGAAGGGTTATAAAATTGCATTGCGTTTCCTGGGGCATAGAGTTAACAGTATAAAATTAACAAAAATCCTAAACTAAACACAGTCTCTCAGGTCCGTAACAGTTCAGTAAAGCATAACCAGAATACTCTGAGGTTTTGGAGGGAGCAGTAACCGAGTTTTCCATCTTCAAACTGAAATCCTGGAGGAGGCTGTTGGTAGAAATTAGAGCGGTGTGACGAAATAGTCTGCAGGTTTCTGGTAGGCGTGTGCTTGCTGGTTGTGTGCCTGCATCTGCTCCTGCTGCTGCTGCTGGATGATCTGCCGTACTTCCTCCTCCAGCTCTGGGGGGATGATGAGCTGGTCGTCGGGGTCGGGCTGGGCGGGCGCGTTGAAGTATCCCCCCTGCTTCCTGATGGGGGCGTCGCCCGCCTCCTCGATGACATCCTGGTTCCTTCCTTGGCAGGCGACGGAGCCATTGGCGCGAGATCTGCGGCCCAGGGTCCCAGATGGCGAGGACGGCGGGATGGGGGAGGGCGAAGGGGAGGAGGCGTGGAGAGGTGAAGGCTCCAGATGAGGAGGAATGTTTGGATGAGTGTGGGTATGGGGGGCGGAGCATTCACGGCCGTGCAGACAGTGGACGTCAGCCTCCACTTCCACGCGGCTTCCGTTGGAGAAGACGCCGGCGATGGGCTCCTCGTCCTCGCTGTCCAGCCCGTTATCGGACAGAGCGCCGGAAAACTGCCTCTGGAACCCCCCTACTCCGCCTGCGGGCCTCCGTGCTCCAGGCCTCCCAGGCAGGTTCAAGTGTGAGGGTAGGGGCTCTGCCTGCGGCGGCGGATCCTCTGAGGACGCCGTCGACCCCACCTCGCTGCTCATTTCTGACGTGCTGAACTCACTGCTCAGCTCGCTCACTGTTCCCGAGGACGCCGGTGGTAACGGGATGCCCCCGTCGCCGGTTCCTGAGTACGGGTGAGCACTGCCATGGGTGTGGGCTCCCAGGCCGGGGCTCGGCGGCGGGGGCGGTGGCTCACAGAAGCAGCAGCAGTCTTCTGTGATGCTGAGCTGCACGACCACGGCGCTGAGGCTGTCGGAGCAGCCGTAGCTCTGCGCCAGCGTCACCAGCTTCTTTGCGGCAGCCAGAGCATCGGGAACGTTCCTGACGGCCTCTACTGCCTCGCTGGGAGACAACATGTCCCACAAGCCCCGGCTGCCCAGGAGGAAGAACTCGTCCTGTGGGGTGAGGGTCACTGTGGAGACGTGGGGACGGGGCGTCACAGATGGACACAGGAAGGAGTAACCCATAATTCTGGTGCAGTCCGTAACTCCGCTGACTTTATTATCCTGGAGAAGAAAGAGTCATTATTACAACATGCACAGTGAAGCTTCAACTTATGATTATTTGTATCGCTTATTTCAGTAGCAGGTTATTAATGAATCAAATATTTTAAGAGCCTAAAATACTTTCTTTTGGCAGAGATTTAACATTTAAACCCAAAGATATTTAACCTTTAATTAACCAAGCAAAACAATGTAAAGAAGCATTTTCGATCCTTTAAAAATGATCAAGTAAAGAGAAGAAAAACTCCGTTTAAGTCATAACTGTATGGAACAAGGCTCCAGCAGCAATTCAACAGTGATGTCTCTACAGTGTGAGCCTTATTATATTCATTATGGACTAAAATCACAAGTATAATTTAATTAGGTTATAGAATTTGATAAGGTTAAAGTAGACATAATATGAGGCAAGCGGTGGTGTTTGTAGAGAAAAAAAAAAACTCGCCAAGTTTTTTTTTTCTTCATAATATATTTATAAATCTCATATTACATTTAAGTTCTTTCAGTTGTAGTTGTTCCTCTGGGATATTCTTGTGTTGTTTTTTCTTGAAAATGTGCAGTTTCAGCCTCTGATGTCGTGCAAACCTTGCAAAGTTAACATGATTCTTTGACAATAAAAATTTTATATTGCCATCGCATGATCCGATTTTTTTCTTAATATTAACTTCTTGCAAATTTACAACTTTAATCTTAGAAATATCCTCTTTCAGTGTTACCCCCTCTGTTTATTCCTCACACAAAAAGGTACAACTGTCAGATACTTGGCATTAGTTTTTCTATTAATCACACTGACCTGGTTGATGATGATAATAATAATGAGGAGGAGGAGGAGAAGAAGAAAAAGAAGGAGGAGGAGATGAAGAAGGAGAAGAAGGAGGAAGAGGAGGAGGAGGAGATGAAGAAGGGGAAGAAGAAGGAGGAGGAGAAGAAGAAGGAGAAGAAGGAGGAAGAGGAGAGGAGGAGGAGGAGGAGGAGGAGGAGGAGGAGAAGAACATCATCATCATCATCATCATCTATGTGCACTTTCAGGTTTTTGGAGCACGACCTAAAACCCAGCGGTCCCTCTCACCTCTGTGATGATGGCGTTGTGCTGGCGGACCCTCTGGTACTCCTGCTCCTCCTTCACAGTGTGAACGGTGGACAGTTGCATAGCTTTGCCGTTTCGACACAGTACCGCCTGACACCGGCCCACATTGGCAGTTTTGAGGGTGAAGCACCCGCTGTGTTCGCCCGGAGCCACGGCATCGTGTCTGATATGACACAAAGCTGCCGAGCCGCCCATCCTCTGTCCTGCTGTGCCCAGTTTCCTGCAGAGGAGCAACAGAGACGCTGCAGTTAGAGCAGGGAGTTTCACATTTAGTCATTTCTCATCTTGTTTTCTGTGCACTTTTAGTCCGACAAGGACTAAGCTATGCCTGTTTTTGGGTTATATTTGGAGGGTTTGTTTTTATTTCAGTTGATGAAAATGCTTTGTTCCGCACCCTGTTTATGTTATTTTGGTAGTTTCCTTTAACTCTAGAACACTTTCGCTATAAAAAGTAACACCATCACTATCGTCGGGTGATTTTTACCCGATATAATACACCCAACAAAAAGTACTTGTCATAAAAATAGATCCAAATATGACAACACATGACAAGTTAGAGTGGTTTTCTTTTATTTTCAACTGTGGCATGTCTAAGAAAATGAAAAAAGGACCCTCCAAAATGCTCCAAAATGACTGAAACATTAGGAATTGAAGAACAAAAAATTCCTAAAAAAAAAATAATGATGCTGGAAACTTGGTCTTCGCTCCACCCATTCCTGCGACATGTGAGACTTCCCTGGTGAAGGCACAGACTCCATGACACTCAAACGCAACATATTGAAAACCATGTAAATACATTTGCTCGGGTGAAAATCCCCCTGTGATAGTGCTCTAGGGTTAACAATAATAATCTAAATATACAGTGACGGACACATTTTTTGGACACCCAAAGTATTAAGAATCTGTCCTCCTTCCCTTCTGCATACGCTCTGTTCTGTTGAGGTCAAAAGTGGATGTTTCAGCAAGAGAATATCTGTTAAAACATCCAGGGCATGACACGTTGAATGTGTCAAGAATGTCGTTTTATATTGTTCTTTTGTTAACAATGAACAAAATAATCATTTGCATTTGTTTGTGGCTGTCAGATGCACAAAAACCTTTGAAACCCAATAAAGACTTCTCACAAATGTTTCATGATAATACTTGAATTAAGTAAAAATTTTAAGGGTGTCTACATACTTTTTTCCACTACTGTATGCGTTTTTATTTGACAGTCATGTTTGTGCATTGTTGAAGAACTCCTTTTCAGCTGTGTTTACCTTTGCATTGTGAGAAAAGTGCTGGTCATGTAGTCCTCCTGCCTCTGACCTCTATGAAGCTCCTCTGCCAGCACATCTCCCATGGTGCACTGCAGCAAGTAAGGCACCTCTACGTTCCTGTCTCCGTCGAACACTCCGTACAGAGCCTCTCGAATGCCACAGAAACTGTCCAGAGCCAGAGCAGCCACACACAGCCTGAGGACCAAAACACAAGAAGCAGCTATTAATGGAGCACTGAAACAATAACAAATGAAAACAATAAAACCAAGTCTTCATTTAAAGGCTACACCACCACTGCAGCTGCAGGTCTTAAAAAAATACTGCAGTCCTGATTATACTGCAGAGGCTACTTTGGCATTTTAAATACAAAGGATTCTGCTAATCGGATTTTAGACCTTTGAGTATTTCTGATCCGCAACCTGCTAATGATTAAAGGAAACGCGTAAGAGACGTTTCTGCAAGTTGACCAATCAAAGTATTACACAGTGAACTTTTTAATACCCCACATAACAGCATTTAGGACCTGATTTACAATTAGAAGAGGCCAAAAGTACAACAATAAACAGTAGCAGTAACACGATTCCTTCAGTCTGAAATCAATCCGATTATCGTTTCCAACTTTGCTCTTTATATAGACGCTGAATAAACTTCATATGTTCCAGAGTGTTTCATCAGAACATTTACATGGTTTTGAAAGTTAACACATACAAACTGAATTGTGAGAACTGAATATGTGGACATGATGGAGACACAGACTTGTTTTTGACTCCAGAGGCCTCGGTGTAGCTGTGGCTCCAGACTGCAGGAGCACCGTGGCTTTCATTCACACATGGAGCTGAAGGAGACGGATCCACCCTGAAACACCGGATGTTACTGCGGGGGGGAGAGAGAAAGAAAAGAGCATCAGCATGCTGGTTTATTGATCACATGCGCTGCACCTCCGCTGGCTCATGCGGCTGCGCAGCGGTGTGTCTGCAGTACGGTTCAGGTTCATACTTGAGGAGCTCCAGGCTCTTGTGGTCCAGGTTGAGGCGAGGGTTTCCTGTGAGATCCAGTTCCTGAAGTTTTGGAGGGAGTGTCTCTGGTAGAGTCACTTCGGTCAGCTCATTGCAGCTCAGGTCGACACACTGAAACATGAGGGAGATGGTAAGAGAGAGGAGGACATAACACATTTCATATCAGAGTAATCCTAAACAACATGCATTCTGAAATAGTCCGATCCATTTCACTGCACAAGATCAGCAGCTAAAGGCAGTGTGGAATAGGGATATTTATATTAATACTGTTGCTTTTGTAGATATTTGTGCATATAATATATATGGACATATGCATATAACTCTGGAACGCCTTGCCACCAGAGCTCAGGAACATCACTTCACTCCCTCTCTTCAAATCCAGATTCAAAACCCATCTGTTTAGGACTGCTTTTTCTCTGTGACCACAATTGCATTGTCAAATTTTTTAAACCTGTCTTTAACTTTTTACTTGATGTTTTTATTGCTATTTTTATACTCTCATTGTCGACTGTACAGTGTCCTTGAGTGCCAAGAAAGGCACCTATAAATAAAATGTATCATTATTATTATTATAATATTGCTTTTTCATTTTTACTGTACGTACCAGTTTACTGCTGTAGTGTAAAGTATTTACACTTGCCAGTCCATCTTTCGTAACCTTAACCAACCCCTGACCCAGTGAAATTATTTTCCCATCATGCTATGCTTTCCTAACCTGCTTACTCTTTCAAAATATATTATTCCTGGAGCAGCATTTACTGATTCTGACTCAGGAGTTTTGTGTATCAAGAGAGATTCATAATGCATTCTGGCATCCCTACAACACACACATACGCACACACAGATAGGAGAATAAAACCACCATTTGGGCTCAGACGCAGAGATTAGGGAGTTGCTGGAAGATTACAAAGGATTTCCTGATCTGGAACAAACCATTTAAGATGAACACCGACGTAGATAAAGATGTCCAGAGGGAGATGGATTTCTACAAACTACAACTGTATTGACTTTCATCCTTAATTTGTGGATCCGACTATGAAAAGCACTGAACTAAAGAGAGATACCTGGGTAATATCACAGACTAACCTTGATCTCAGGCAGTTGGAGGACTTCTGGGAAGGCGTTGATGCAGTTGGAGTGGGCGGAGAGCGTGTGCAGCCGCTGACAGTTGAGGATGGTAGTGGGTACAGCCCTCAGTCTGTTGCCGCTCAGGTCCAGCTCCTCCAGCTGCTCCAGTCGAGCCAGTTTACTGCAGGAGGTGGACGCACAGTTATGTCAGAACGCTGTCGCTGCAAAACTTTATTTTAAGAGACACATTTTTCAAACTCTCATGACCTAAACCACTTTGGGAAGAGAGACTGCATGAGAAAATAAAGTCCTCACAGTAAGAACTTCTTACGTGACAACCCCTTGTAAACTCAACCCTCTATTTCAGCTCAAGTCCACTTACTGTTAAGATGCTTTTCCTGAGAACCATGAAAAAAGCCTCACATACCAGTTTTGATTGTTACTGAATCGATACAGTGCTTGGAATGATTATTGCGCCACTTATTTTGGGAGATTTCTTACTTTTTAAAACCATACAAAAAAATTTAACCGTTTGCATTGGGAGATTTAATATTCTTACACTGAGATGTTGTGCAAGTTGGTCTCCTTCTGAACATGACAAAACCTTATTGTTTCTCTGCTGAAATATTATGCAACCCATTTTTAACACTCGTTTCGTCTAATAATTCTTCAATTTACCTCAATAAGGATTAAACCTAGCTCAGTATTAGGTGGAAAAGATTAATACGGAACAGTCACATATTTTCTTAAATGATAGTACTTTTTAAATGAAAAATATGTTTATTTCTTAAGCAATTATTAATAATTTTGTTCCAATTGAAAAAAATATGACTCATTTCCCAGAAACAAGGCTTTTTACGTTCCCATTTACCTCTGATTTTAAGATGTTTAATTTGACTATATAGTGGTTTGAATGAGTTCTCCATCCTTATTTAAAGGCATGTCTCTTTTTTTAATGTATTATGTTTCTGGGAATCTAAGTAAATCTGAGTTGGGGAAAGAGAGAGAGTCTAAACACAGGAATGTAATAACTAAGTACACAACTAAGAGGGATTCTCCAACTTCAGAAGTAAATGTTTATACTTTTAAAGAGTTAAAGTGAAACACAGAGAAACCATTTGTTACAGAGATATGATGACTTCTTGTAGTAGTTGTGGATGGTACCTGGCAGTGAAGGTCTGCAGCTGGTTATAGGCCAGATGAAGCACCCTGAGGTGGCTGTGTCCTGTCAGCAGTGGGACGCATTTGTCTGTCAAGCTGTTATTGGTCACATAAAGCTCCTCCAGGCCACTGAAACTGTCCTCTGATAGGCTGGCTGGAGGGAGATTCTCCAGCTTATTGGCACACACATTTAAGTATCGCAAACTGCCAGAAAAAATACAAAAATACAACTAATTAGTGGTTTTAAAAGGTTTCTGCATATTTTCAAGGAATTAAATGTAAGGTTTAAGGAATTCCACATGATTTTACACAAATGGAGCTAACAATTATTAGTTCAGAGTGACCATACTTTTAATGTGAGTAGTTTTGAGTTCAGCTTCATGTTCATGAACCAAGGAGGAAAAGTAAAATGCATGTTGTTGTTTACCTCTGTGCTTTGATGAACAGGTTGTTTGGGAGCTCAGTCAGATGGTTGTGCTGAAGGTCCAGCACCTCCAGCTGTGATCTTTCCAGCCTCTCCGCCAGTCGGCACATATTATTCCAACCTGCAAGCATCTTCCTCAGGCTCCCAGAGGACAACAGCCTGCAACACACAAACAAGCCTGTAAATCAGGAGATGAGAACTAAAAAAACCCACAAAGATTCTGACCCACACGCTCAGCGGTAGCCCTTTCTGTAGCCTGCAGCAGAAGACAGTTTGATATCATCATGAACCCTAAGAAAAACTATGATTATACTGTCTGTGTGCTGTATAAAAAGCCTTGTGGGGAACCACTTGCATGCAGCAGTGAACATGTTTTAATTGCTTGACCGTAGACACTGCTGAAGGCTGTGGTTGGACTCAAAATAGCACTATGTTTAGAAAAGGGAGTGTTGCTACAGGTACCGATATTCTGCACAAAATAACTTTTTAAATGATAAATGTTTGCTACCTTTTAGCTGCACATCAGTGGACAATGATTGACCTACCAAAAAACAACTAACAATCTTTTTATCATCTGTGCAGGTATCTCACCTGTAAAGGTTCAATATGCAAGACCTGCATGTGCTAGAGTCTGTTTTGTGTAATTGTTATTGTTGACAGACTACATTTTTAAGCAAACAGACGTCTCAGTTTCCTCTATTCATGACACCAGTCTGTACTTGGACTTCTATGTAGGGACTCAGGTCAGTTCTTTCTCTAAAAATCACTATGCTTATTGGAGATGTTAAGTGCCCCTCTTCTGCTCCTCTACAACCGACTGCCACTTCAGCTACTCTAAGTAGCTGACTACATTACTTAAGAGCAGAATTTAGCTTAATGTAAAAGTTAAAATGCGCTTGTTTTTATCTGTACAAACAGTTGTATCAAAACTAGTACAATACTTCTTACAAATGTTTCTACTTTTTTATTTATGTCTAGGACATTCTTCTTGTCATGTAACCAATGAGGCAACAAAAGTTCTCACATAGGCTTCTACTTTTCCCTACACCAGAGGACAACATGAACAGTGTTAGTCCGGAAATGCACTGACTTTCTGGTTATGTATTAGTGTAACACTCACTGTATGGGCAGCTCAGCGACACAATTATGGTTGATGTCCAACACTTCCAGTCTGCTGCTGTCACACACCCAATCAGGGACAAAGCACAGCATGTTCCTTTAAATAAACAAACACAATCAGCTTAGAACAGGCACACAGTCTGCTTTTCCTCACTGTAAATAGGACAGAGGTGCTTCATACCAGGATAAATCCAGAACAGTCAGATTCTCTGGCACAGGGTACAGGTCCAGCTGCTTCAGCTCTACAAACACAACATACATCACTGTGACCATGTGTAGTTTCAAACATAATGTTTAACTTTTATTGAGCACACACTAAGCGTTACCGTTGTGTGAAGCATGGAGGCTCTTTAGGGCGTGGCCACTGACTCTAAGGAGAGAAAGGTGGTTTCTGTCACAGCGAAGGACTTCCAGCCTGGAGAGACAGTGAACATCCAACTCCTGCAGACCAGTGTCTCTCAGGTCCAGATGGACAATGTGGACCAGCTGCTCTGGATCTCCCACTGTCACACTTTGAAGCCAGTTCAGCCTGTGCAAGAAGGAACAGCGAAGGTCATAAGGACAGGTTAAAAGGAGAGGGCAGCTGGAGGTTAGGCACCACAAGGTTTAATTTGGTTACAAATAAAGTTCACTTTCATCATTGAAAGTCAAAAATGTTTGGAATATCCCAAACTAACTTACATGGAGTTTACATGATATTTTTTATAGATTTCTGCAGCTTTCTACAAGTTACTTCAAAGACTTTTTAAAATGAGTATAATATAATTTAAGACTCATATGACTGACCTCCCATTGAAAATGAAATAAATCAGTGTTACTTGCACTGGTGTATGAATGCGTGTCCAGGGCTCTCTTGAAAAAGAGATTGTTAATCTCAATGGGACTTTCCTGGTTAAATAAAGGTTTAAAAAAAAAACACAAAACAGCTGCCTCAAACACCTAAACCATAAATCCTGGTTCTAAACAGCCGCAAACTAACAAAAGGAAAAGTTGTTTCATCTCTAATTTTAAGTCTTTCACTCCATTTTGACCAATATTATCAGTTGAATAAGATTTACCAGACCTTCTGTTCCCATTGTTTGATAAAATACTCATGTCGATGCACAACAATGATCACACAGGCTTCTTCTGAAGGTCTTAAAGGTGATACAGATCATAAAACTAAACTCAGAAGATGACATTGTGTTTGCTGAGTTACACCTGGTAAATGTACCTTGGCTTGTACTAATTTAACAAATCAAATTCTTGTTGCAATTAAAATAGAGTTAAAAAGGCCTAAGCTAATTATTTGACATCAAGACATAAAAGTCCACAGGACAGAACCTGCAGAACAGGCTGAGTCATGTTTAAATGCAGAGCACTTTTTTTTTCCTGCAGTATCTTGGGAAGTGTTAGATTTCAGTCGAGCTTTGTTCCTTCTAAAAATGTCAGTGTGGATATGTTTACCTGAGATCTATGTGGCGAGCAGGCAGCCACTGCAGACCGGCCATATCCAGGACAGAGAGCTGGTTTCCTGCCAGACAGAGTCTCTCCATTCCACGCAATTTCTCCAGGACAGGAGGGATGCAGCTGAAACAGTTGAAGGATAAGCCGAGGTAGGTCAGGCTCTCCAGAGACCCCAGCTCTGCAGGTAAAGCACTCAGACGGTTCCCATCCAGGAGAAGAGTCTGCAGGCTGCACACAAAACAAAGGCCATGAGCAAACCTAGACTAACACTTAAGGATCTTTTTATGTTGTGGTTTAAAGATGAGTAACAGTTTCTGCTGGTAGCAAATTACATTAAAGACATTTTCCAGGTCCATACTGGAAAAAGGTATAAAGAACATGAAGGAAAACCAAAACCAGACATTGATGATGCTCTTCATTTGAGAACAGATCACTGCTGGCTGATGGCAGCTGTTTGCTGATTGGACTTAAACAGTAGTGTGATTTCTTATGTTTAAATATCCTAGTTGTAACTTGAGCGTTTATATTTCATAACAAGGTGCAGTGGTCTTTAAATTTGTTGTCAACGAGTTTCAACTGAGCGATAACTGTCCTGTTGTTAGGTCACATGTCACAGAACTTGCGCTTATATTTACTGTATTAGATGAAAATAACAATATTTTGTTTGTAACATAAAGAACAACCAATTATCCAAAGCACAACACTGTAAACACTAACTATGTGTTTGATAAAATGTCTGGGCTGCATGGACTGTATTGGACAGGATGATTAGATTTGTCCAATCAACAATTTAGATGAAATTGCATACGTTTGTGTTGGGCAGTGTCAAAGCTCAAGAGTTGCTTAAGAAGATTTGTAAGTAAGACACGGACTGTACATGAGATTGCAAACATTCCACAAATATTTATACTCCACTCATGAATCTATTTGCCACAATACTTATTTTCTGCAATAGGAAAAAAGCCAACTTGCATTTGCAGCAATTAGCCCAAAAAAAAAAAAAAAAAAAAAAAAAAAAAAAGAGTACTCTCATATCTGTCCATTAACTGATCGATTAATGAATTTAGTCAAATATTTGTAGCTCTAACTAAGTAACCGTATATGTCAGATAAAGCAGTACAATAAATAGAACAATGTTTGCCTCTGAAATATGGTGCATAAGCATAAATATGTGTTATTTTTAACAGTCCTGCATTGGTGGCCCTCAGGGACAGCATGACTGTGCACTAAACCTCCTGAACCTGTGCACCGTCAGGAGCCTGGTGCTCTGCCAGCTGTTCATTTAATACAGGGAGATTAATCTGCTTGGCTGGAACCAAAACGACAAAGACGCCTGTCTGATGCTTATGTCAGCAAAGTATAGGTCACAGAGGAGAAGTAGAGCTCCTGGGCAAGACATCATTGTCTTCATCCTCCTCCTAATCATCATCTAAAACAGCAGCCCAGAGGTCATCGTTTTGTTTCAGCCCACTTACTTATGCATGGTTCCCACTTCCACAGGCAGAGAGGACAGACGATTTCCAGACAGGTTCAGCTCGGTAAGTGAAGTGATGTCACATAAGGCCAGAGGAAATTCAGCCAGAATGTTATTGGACAGACTGAGGCTTCTCAGTTTGCAGAACCTAAAAGAGATGGAGGGGAGACAGAGAAGAAGACACAAAGGCTTTAATAAATTAGTACTACAGTCAAACTTCTACAACGAGGCGATAGCAAAAATCACTAAACCCTTTTTAAGTTACATAACACCTGCATAGCAAACAAGAAGAAAGAGGACCATAGAGGAAGTCTGGCCAAGCTCTCAAGGATACAGAAGCATAATATGTCATGTACACACACTATTTAAAGCCAAATGTTTACACAACTAAGAATTTTCACCAAAACAATGCAGCGTGTGGTTCAGGTAAGCACCAGTTATGTGCATGTGTTTCCTGGCCTTTGCAGCCTAACGTAATCCAGTTCACAGAGGGGCCGGGGTGAAAGGCCAAGGCAGACGCATGTCCGTCCGGGGGAAAGTCACAGGCACCTCACGGGAAGTTAAAACACATTCCTGAAAACACTGCCTGGGAAGTGGGTGTTTATGGAGGAACAATGGCTGCATGTATACAGAACGTATTTATTTCAATCAACTTAATGTCAGCCTTCAACCCAGTCTCCACCTGACACATGAGCCAGTGGAGAAAGGACTTGGATAACGTAAACACATGCTTTGGTAAATAATAAAGGAAAGAAAAGAGCATGAACTGTTTCTTTTGGGCAATGTCTGCAAACATCTGTTGTAGTGTAAATACATTTTTGCACACCACCAAGGCACGCAAGCTCATAGCTGCTGCTGCTGCTTAGATGTTTTGATCAGTACAAAAACTCCAGAAACAGTGCCATTTAAGTTCAGCAACACATGGTGATAGATGAAATGTGTAAAACAAAGCAGACACTGGATGACCTCACTTTAGAGCACTGACACCGAGGATTCAGATGGCCAGCATACATTTTTCTTTTTAATTTTTTCGGTCTGTACTGTAGAGCCCTTTTCTCATGGCGTCCAAACAGCTAAACACACCCACAAACAATTCCTTCACATCTCCTAAACAGCTGAATCTCTTTATCCTCTGTCAGCAAAATAAACAGTGCATCACAGCCAACATGTGGCGAGAAGCTGGACAAGGTGACTCAGATACTGGGTCGACTCTCGGCTTTTCAAACAATCGGATCTGTTCTCCTCTGCTGCCGTTTCCATCCCAGCTGCACGATATGACTAGTGTCTATCATCTATTATATTCTATCATTTAATTTGTCATCTTTGTATGCCACTTGTGTTCCTCCAGCATGAAGGCAACATATCAAACATGGAGAGTGAAAGAAACAGAGAAAAAGGAGGTTACACAGACGTGCTTGTGTCTAAATTAACTGGAAAAAAAAAAAAACCCTCATAGAAAATGGAACTTTTTTGCATTCTAATTGTACTTCCTCACACGCTTAATTTAGCTTGAAAATGAGACTATGAGCATTAATTTTGCTATATTTATATACTTTGGTAAAAGTATGACTCACTATACGGAAAATGTACACGTGTGGCCCGTTTTTGATGTCGAACTTAACCCATTTCTTCTCTGTTATGGGCTGTTCATCTACATATTGATAAATAGTTAAATATATCAAATGCTTATTATTGATAAATAGCAACATTAGATAGTTTTCTCACCCAGCCCTAGTGAGGCATACATTTCAGACAGTGGAATAGTGCTACACACGATTTCAACAAAATTCTGGAGAACAGTGGTGGTAAACAGGCCCATGACGGTTATTACACAATGCCCTGATCTAAGTCATAATGGTTAGAATGGTTTCTATTCAACTTTATAAATAGAACTACATGGAACAAAGACATATGATTATTTTTTTCCATTTCCTTTTAGACAATCTGATGTTGTCTCCCCTTCTTCTATATGGTTTAATGGTTCCGAGTAGACAATTATCAACTTAAAGGGGCTTATATGTAGTACTTCTACTTTTAAGTACCATGAAATGTAGTAGAAGACACTGGTGCACTGGATTGTAGAGATGTAACCTGAATGTGTTCATACCAACAGAGTAACAAATTTATGTGACCACTAGAGGAAGTAGGGAGTCGCTCTGCTGGGTTCGAATGGTGAGGAAAACTGATGAGATGGGTCAAGAACTGCTAACTTTTACAGTCAGAGTCAAAGACAAAGTAAAAGCTAGAAATACTGGTGTTTGAAATGAAAAGAACAGAGTTTGATGCGGACATCAATGTTTCTTCGACACAGGTGAGCTTGATTATGAGGGTTACGTGGGTATAAAGTTATTACCTCCGCCCAGGAGGTTATGTGATCGGCCGAGTTTGTGCGTTTGTGTGTGTTTGTTCGTTCGTTCGCTGCAGCAACTTTAGCCGGCCACAAGGGGGCGGAGGTCTGCACTCTCAGAGTGCTGTTCTAGTTCTGTGATGTTATTATCTTTGTTAAGTTCACTGTTTGTTGATCCATATTTCAGACTAAACTGAGTTTTGTTGTTGGTTTTGGTAGTTGTAAGCATGTTCTGGTGCATGACTTCCCTCTGCTGCTGAGAAACTGGATTATTATTACTACATATAACCCTTTTAACACTTACTATATATCAATTTAATATGCGTACATTTAAATCTATTACATCTTTTATTTACCTATGCATATTTTATACCTTGTTAAATTATTTGTAATATTGTTTATAGTTATGTAGGAGATATAACTATATAATCCTTGATGAACTATAGGTCTACCCTGCATAATCTGCGGTATTCTGTACCTAAATTTGTTCTGTCTTCTAATATGAAACCGACCACATTTCAACAACCATCTTGACTACAGCTACTATTTAATTTATACTATACAAGTGGTGAAAAATGACCAAAAAACACAATAAAACTGTTTACACAACACTTAATTCTCAAGTAAACTTTTATGACTGTGGCAGCTGAAAATAAAAAAAAAAAAAAAGTTTTTTGTTATGAAGAAGAAGAGGAGAGACTGACTTTCCCACATTAAATCGTGTCAACAGCAACCCATTCAACAGTCTGATGTGAAAACAAGGAAAAGCCCTCTGGCCCAGAGGTCAAGGGTCTGGATGTCAAATCTCTCATCACACTGCAGTTCACTTTTAATCATCTCAACCACACAGTCACCCCCACACACATACTCTCTCACTCACACACACACACACACACACACACACACACACACACACGTCATCTGTAATTTGATCTAAGCTACTTCCTCATCACACCATATGGTTGCTCCACAAGACAGACAAACCGTCGAGGGACATTCCACAACTGAAAGACGGAACAACAACCAGGAAAATACTGCTTTTCATCCTGCTGGGTTCCTGGAAATAGAGGGTGTTGCTGGAGACTCACCTGGTAAGTGCTGGAACACCTTTGTGCAGGGACAGGAAGTTGTTTTTCAGATTGAGGTGAGTGAGGTCCTGGCTGTAAAAGAGCTGAGCAGGCAGCTCCTCCAGGCTGCAGCACGACAGGTCCACCGAGTTCACCCTCTGGGATGCAATCTGACACAGTGAGGGACAGACAGGACAACAGTGTGGGATTAGCAACTAAATCATCATGATGACAAGATAATTATAACCTCAGAACCAAGGAAAAGGGGAGAGGAACACAAGCCAGAAACAGCATCCGTATGAGCATCATGAGAATAGGTTTCTGTTGGACACTCAGGTGGACACATTAACACATGGGAATATTGAGCATCCAGACAGTCTCAGGTATGCTGGTGAATTTTTATGAACATTTTGTATGAATTTAAGGTGGTAATTTCTTTATTTCCCAAAAAAACATTTGTAGGTTCATAGAAAACGCTTGTCTCCATTTCAATATAAATTTGAAATAATGGATCAAATACAACACTCTTCATTTTTCTGTGTATTGGTATGCATGGGTATTTACATATTTAACTTATTTGCAGGTGGCCATCTATTTTATACCAGTGTATGTGTTTTTATGTACGTGGAACATCCTTTTATTTTTTTTATTGTTTGTTGTAGATATAGCACAGATGGAAACCCAATGGGGCAGGACAATAAAGTGAATCTGGAATCCTATTTACATGTGAATGTGACACATCATAGATAATTCCTTTTAATTCATTTTTTTAATCCCCGAGTTCAGTTCACAAGTATTTCTGCATAACATCAAAACATTCTACAACCTTGAAACATATCATATATTTGTGCTTTGGATGATTTTGGAATATTATGACCATATTTGATCGAACGACAAATCTAACCTGCTACAGAATGACACCTTCATAACAGCCTCTGTAGTGTTAATTGTATTTGTCCAAGAGTTCAGTTTTCAGATGAAGTAAAAAAAAAAAAAAGTAAAGTGAAGTTAAAAAAAAAAAAAAAAAAAACGGAGTGAAGAAAATAATGAATAACTCTGTATGATGTACAGCTGCATCTTTAACTACTGTTATGGTGTTTTTTTCATAGCGCAAGTCTTTTACAGGGAACAAGTGCATGTGCTCTAAATACGAGAGCTTTTCAATGTGCTTACCTTGGAGGCGGTCCGGTGCCAGCGGAGATGCTCTGTGTATGAGTCGTAGCTGATGTAGTAAGTCTGACTCTGAGCTCCGGCTGAACTTAAGGCCAGGCAATGACTGTGTCTCTTCACCTCCTCCACCTTTGACAGAAACAACCATATTTAAGTTTACTTCACATTAAATCATCCATCTAACCTACAGGCTAGAAAAGGCACGTTTTCACCTTTTGACCTGTTCACACAAACTCCTGCTGTTCCAAAACCATGAGAATGTATCCACAAATGAATATTTTGATTTTTGGAAACAGCTGAATCAGCAGGAATCCACCTACTATTTTTGTATGGTACAAAGAGATTTTATTCCATACCATCTCAGGTCCTTCTCCAGTTTTCTTGAAAAATTTCTGTTAACTATGGAATGGTGCAATACTTTAAGACTGATTCTAAACACTAGCAAGGCATCCATTTTTGAAGTTTGTGCCACAGAGCCAATACACCTCGTTTTTGCTCTTCTCTACACTGAATAAGATAAGAGCTTTTAAGTATTTATAAATCCACAATGAAAAGTAACCAACTGACAGAACATTTCAAGCAGATTAAAACATTCTATCTTGGGAAAATATACAGTCAAAAATGTTTTTTTTTCCAGTTCTGACGCTATATTAAACCGATGTATTTGAAATATGTGACATCGGTTTCTTCAGCTTTCTTTCAGGGACATAATTCAGGGTGCTTTTTGGAGAAACTGAAAGCAAAATGTGATTCATATGTGAAAAAACAACAATGTCGAGTTTCTGCTAATCATCAGAAATCTAAACAAGGTGATGAGCCAATGAAAACAGCTGATGACTTAAAACACAGTTTGTGTTGATTAGAGGCCAAAAAGAGGAAACTTTTTACTTTGCAAAATATCTATATTTGTTTTCCGCACTCCCATATATATATATATATATATATAAAATTTTGATATCATCATGTATAGTAAAGACTTTTACTAATATAATAAGAGACTTGCTAAGACCAGTTACAAAATGGAAACAATGTTATTACCCGGAATATAAAGGGAAACACCACAACTTAAGAATTATTTCCTTTGTTCTGCAGCAGACCTTGCATAAGTGGGTTGCTACTGCATTCCTAATGGCACAAAGAGAGCAAGCTGACGATAATTAATTGCTGTGTTATTAAGTTATATCTATAAATGTGTACCACTGACTGAAAACCACAAGCTATTCCCTCCAAGCAGCTTTATGTTGTGGTGGTTAAAGACATTAATGCATTTCAGAAGGTACCTTTCCTCCGATGAGGGGGAGGATGTGCATCTTGCCAGTGTGGGCGTGTTTCACAGACGAGACAATGAGGCAGGTTCCACTCAGTGTGACCTGACGCTTTGACCAGCGGTTCACCGGCAGCGCCAGCTTTCCTTTCCTCACGTTGAACACGCCGGAAAGCTGCACGCGCTCGGAACCGCCAACACTGCGGGGCTTACCTGGAGGAAGACAACAGGACACATTAAACGCATGGACAGCGACATATTTGCACAGCAGACGGTGTTATTTTTAGCTCTGTGGGATTTTATGAATCAGCTCGCTCACACTGGGTTCCTCTTTCAGAAAGTGAGAGGGACACAGAGCGCCGGTTATGTAAGTGAATTGTAGTTAATAGCCTGTGGGCTGAGAGAGTGAGCAGCCACTCAGGCGTGATTTGTTACATTAACCCCTCGCTGACACAAAGACCAGCAACAGTTCCGTTACAGTCTCCGGCTAATGCAAGGGACTGGACAGAAATAGCTGTGATAGAAGAACACAGGCCTACACCAGGAGTCGGCTACATAAACGCACTGCAAACCTATTTCAGACTGACCACTGATGTGTTATCTATTACAAAACGGCGGATCGGGACTGTGGGGTGTTACTTTCTGCTCTGATGATCACATTCACCAGACAACCTGAGAAAGGGAGACATGTGTAGAGCCTGAACCAGTGAGAGGCCTGAAATCAGATTAGCATGTTATGTAATGTCTTACAACACCAGACCCAGATCCTCTCTGTTGCCTCCTCCATTGTCTTAAACAACACGCCACTTAGGTTTCACTGAGACTGAGCAGCTTCTGAGTCCGGCTGCGTGACCGCAACACGTAACTATTCAGAATAATGTTCATCGTGAGGCTTTGCACAATGAATAAAAAAGGTCTTGGTCAAAACATACAGTGTCCTTTGATCCAACATGTGATTAATGTGATCAACATATTTTTCACCTGGATTTTTATTTATTTTTAAATATTGTAGACATTTTGAGAACAAAGACACATTTACTTCCTCTGCTGGACAATAAAGTGTGTTCTCTTTTCTCACAAACATTATGCAGGTACTCTCATTCATTTAATTTACAGAATATACAAGTCCTGTATGTACGCTCGGTCAAATCAAACTAATATATTTGATCACAGATTGGACAAAAAAAACTCTTTAGTGTGGCTTCATGGCAACTTACATTGCATATCTCAGTATGTTTCCTGACATGGTTAAGCTGAAGCCACTCAAGATGCCGCAAAATAATTTCATGCATGAAATTAATTACATTCTTCTTACATACTAAGTCATTAATTCATGATTTATTCATTAAACTATGAATTATTCATTCCGTTTAAGAGGGTATATTGAGAAATATGGGGGAGTGTTCAGGTCCAGTTAAAGAACATTTCATTAGAGAAAGCGCAGTTCAATATTTCACCAACACATATGATCAGTATTCACACTTAAGAAGCATTAAAAATAAGAATTGCAATGATAAAAAAAAGGGATAAAGGCTTTTACCTCCCATTATGATACAATAGAGCTTATATCTGATGTAATTTTGAACAATGTAAAAATGTTGTATGTGAGGAAGCCTTCACTCAGGAAAAATAAATGCTGATATAAATATGACTAGACTTTGACTTAGTGCTGCCAGCTTTCATTCAACCTTACCATTATATTATGAAAGTGAAATGAAAAAGTATAATTCCCTTCATTTCAAACCCTCCAGTGCAGACGGCACCGAAGCCCTCTGAAAACCTTGGTACACTCTGAAATAAATCACTGTTTGTTTTCTGTGACCTCAGTTCAGATTTGTAATGGAGCTCAACATTGCCAGGTTTTATCTCCACTTATGAAACCTGGTGACTCTAAAGAATGGGAAGAATGAACATGTAATAAGCGTGTTTTTTTTTTTCTTTAGAGCAGACCATGTGGAATACTTTTCTCAGACTCATTTATTTCTCTGGCCATTGTCTCTCGTTCCGTCTCTTGTGTGTGTATCTAACTCAGTGAGTCGGGTCAATGCTTATTGGAATGCACCGACTGGTTCAGCTGAGCAGCGTCACGAGAGACAATTTACAATGCATGCAATTGGTTTTTTGAGCTTCCTGGGCCTCTAGATGGCTACCATAAAACCTACAAAACCCATACCAGTTCAAATGTAATGTACACGTAGAACAATGCATTGTGTACATTTGGCCAATCCAGGCTGGTCCCGCGCAGGTAGAATGACCTACTGAGTAAAACCAGAACAGCAGCGTACCTTCAGGCCTTCAGAAAGCTCCTGAAGACCCAGCTCTTCAGAGAGCACTTCCTGTCCTCACACTGTCAACATTTTATGTTTTTGAATACATTATTATTTTATTCTACTGTTCTGCTATGTATTTGGTATTGGTTTTTACTGGTTTTATTGGTTAATGTTATTGCGGTTTTTAGTTCTTTTTTTCATGTGTTAATTTTATAGCCGTTTTTTTTGTCCTTAGTCTTTTTTTTATTATGCTTTTAATTTTGAGATGGAGAGAGTTAAAGAGAGAGACAGAGTGAAAGTAAGAGAGAACTTAACTGTTGTTCTTCCTTTTGTAAGTCGCTTTAGAAAAAAAGCATCTGCCAAATGCATAAATGTAAATGTACATTTGATATGCTGCCCACCGGTAGATCAAGCCAATGCCAACACCATCCATTCAGAATTATTTCTCTAGATGAGTTACAAAATCACATTAAACATTTGACTATTTATGAAATCTAAATGTAGAGCAGGTTGATCACAGCTCTATTTATGTACCAGACAGTCAGAAAGGCTAAAGAAGAAGACACAGCTGACTCCACCAAACACACATCATTTCAAACTAAACAATAACATGGAATGTGTATTGTGCAGGTCCACCCTTCCTTGGGCGGTACAGGCTTCATAATGTTATTACATACACACATACATGCCCTTTCCTTCCGTCCATTTCTCTGAGCATCCTGTCTCTCATCAAGTAGCCACTGCTCATTTCCTGTTCACTTTGGGGAGAAAAAAAAAAAAAAAAAATAGGTGCATCTTATCTCTGACAGGAGTCCATAAATGAACGTGACAGTATCGTCTCCTGTCACCTGACCAGTACCAACAAAGGAATAATGTGCTTGAAAAGTCTCAGCAATGAGACACATCTGTTTGTAAGTGTTTGACTTTGTAGAGTGAAGTGATGACCTCTGGGTACCGAAGAGGAGGAGGAGGCTGCTGCGGTGGCGCAGAGATCCGAAACACTGAGGAGGTGAAATCTGAGTTTCACTGAGGTCACTTTTCTCTTACAGTCAGCATTGTGTGTGTTTGTGTGTGTGTATAAGGCAGTAAGGCAGAGTCATAGAGAAATACCTGGCTATCTCCTTTTTGTCAAAGCTATTATGCTGAGTCAGACTACCCTGGCTCAATTCTGAATGTAAACATAAAGTAGAAAATCCAACTGTGCAGAAAAAAAATGTATAAAGATAAAATGATATAATAATAGATTTGTGCTCAAATCCAAGCAAAAACATCTTTGATAGATGTGTTGTGGAAATTGGCACAAACTGAAATGATTTTTTTTTTGGCAGAACACTTGAGTAGCTGGTCTACCTCTGTCTCAGTTGTTTAGCTAGTTAGTGTGGATACAAGTAGCTCATAAAACCTGACTAAACCCTTTAATCCACACAACATTTGGTCTTTTTATCTGTACATATTTTTTCATTCATCTTTGAAACCCGCTTTATCCTTACCAGGGTCACGGGGGTCGCATGGAGCCTATCCCAGCTACTTAGGGCGAAGGCGATATTATTTTTTTAGGTAATAAAAACTGAGATTTAATATAATAAGAAGATGCTTTAACTACCCAAAACAACAAAAGAAGGGGGAAATATTTGTTGAGAAAAATATCTTGCGTGCAGTGTGGATAAGGCATAAATATGCCAACAGCTTTTCACCGCTTCATGAAGTCATGCCTTATTAGTTTTAGCTTGTTACACCTCTCTGAATAAATGATCATAAATCAAAAACAACAAACAAATCTGTGAATAAGACTTGATTACATGCTTCTTATCAGGCCCAAAAACTCTGTGTGTCCTTCTATTATGTTTCTTCAGTA